>CM056378.1:99746369-100003683 GCA_029718625.1 Synaphobranchus kaupii | reverse complement strand
ACCCCTTTTCTACCCATCTACACCCTCCCCGCACCCCCTTTTTCTACCTATCTACACCCTCCCCACACCCCCTTTTTCTACCCATCTACATCCCTGCCCACACCCCTTTTCTACCTATCTACACCCTCCCCACACCCCCTTTTCTACCTATCTACACCCTCCCTGCACCCCCTTTTCTACCCATCTACACCCTCCCCCCGCACCCCCTTTTGTACCTATCTACACCCTCCCCACACCCCTTTTTCTACCCATCTACATCCTCCCCACACCCCTTTTCTACCTATCTACACCCTCCCCACACCCCTTTTCTACCTATCTACACCCTCCTCACACCCCTTTTCTACCCATCTACACCATCCCCGCACCCCCTTTTGTACCTATCTACACCCTCCCCACACCCCTTTTCTACCAATCTACACCCCCTCCCCGCACCCCCTTTTCTACCCATCTACACCCTCCCCACACCCCCTTTTCTACCCATCTACATCCTCCCCACACCCCTTTTTCTACCTATCTACACCCTCCCCACACCCCTTTTCTACCTATCTACACCCTCCCCACACCCCTTTTTCTACCCATCTACACCCTCCCCACACCCATTTTTCTACCCATCTACACCCTCCCCACACCCCCTTTTTCTACCCCATCTACACCCTCCCCACACCCCCTTTTTCTACCCATCTACACCCTCCCCCACACCCCCTTTTTTCTACCCATCTACATCCTCCCCCACACCCCCTTTTCTACCTATCCTACACCCTCCCCACACCCCCTTTTTCTACCATCTACACCTCCCCACACCCATTTTTCTACCCATCTACACCCTCCCCACACCCCTTTTTCTACCCATCTACATCCTCCCCACACCCCTTTTTCTACCTGTCTACACCCTCCCCACACCCTTTTTCTACCCATCTACACGCTCCCCACACCCCTTTCTACCCATCTATACCCTCCCCACACCCCCTGTTCTACCCATCTACACCCTCCCCACACCCCTTTTTTCTACCCATCTAACATCCTCCCCACACCCCTTTTCTACCTATCTACACCCTCCCCACACCCCTTTTCTACCCATCTACACGCTCCCCACACCCCTTTTCTACCCATCTACACATCCCCGCACCCCCTTTTGTACCTATCTACACCCTCCCCGCACCCCTTTTCTACCCATCTACACGCTCCCCGCACCCCCTTTTCTACCCATCTACACCCTCCCCGCACCCCTTTTTCTACCTATCTACACCCTCCCCACACCCCTTTTCTCTACCCATCTACACCCTCCCCACACCCCTTTTCTACCATCTACACGCTCCCCCACACCCCTTTTCTACCCATCTACACCCTCCCCGCAGCCTTTTTCTACCTATCTACACCCTCCCCACACCCCTTTTCTACCCATCTACACGCTCCCCACACCCCTTTTCTACCCATCTATACCCTCCCCACACCCCCTTTTCTACCCATCTACACCCTCCCCACACCCCTTTTCTACTCCATCTACACCCTCCCCGCACCCCTTTTTCTACCTATCTACACCCTCCCCACACCCCCTTTCTACCCATCTACACCCTCCCCACACCCCTTTTCTACCCATCTACACCCTCCCCACACCCCTTTTCTACCCATCTACCACGCTCCCCACACCCCTTTTCTACCCATCTACACCCTCCCCGCACCCTTTTTCTACCTATCTACAACCCTCCCCACACCCCTTTTCTACCCATCTACACCCTCCCCACACCCCTTTTCTACCCATCTACACCCTCCCCACACCCCCTTTTCTACCCATCTACACCCTCCCCACACCTCCTTTTCTACCTATCTACACCCTCCCCACACCCCCTTTTCTACCCATCTACACCCTCCCCGCACCCCCTTTTCTACCCATCTACACCCTCCCCACACCCCTTTTTCTACCCATCTACACCCTCCCCACACCCCTTTTCTACCATCTACACCCTCCCCGCACCCCCTTTTTCTACCTATCTACACCCTCCCCACACCCCTTTTTCTACCCATCTACACCCTCCCCACACCCCTTTTTCTACCTATCTACACCCTCCCCACACCCCCTTTTCTACCTATCTACACCCTCCCCCCACATCCCTTTTTCTACCCATCTACACCCTCCCCACACCCCTTTTCTACCCATCTCACCCTCCCCACACCCCTTTTCTACCCATCTACACCCTCCCCACACCCCTTTTCTACCTATCTACACCCTCCCCACACCCCTTTTTCTACCTATCTACACCCTCCCGACACCCCATTTTCTACCCATCTACACCCTCCCCACACCCCTTTTCCATGGCCATCTACTGCTAACTCACCCTGGTCCTCCACATTCAATACCCCAGTCCCCAATCCTTTGTGTGGTGAACTCCACACAAACTACCTATCCAAGGACTAGCGAACTCTACCCCCACCCCCTGCCATCCGCATCCCAGACTTTTAGGGCCCTACCCATTGCACTCTGATTCCCACAGTCCCCTGCCTGTAGGATTTAGATATCACCCCTCCACCGCAATAGTGCCTTCCACCCACGTCCGCCTTTACGTTCCACAGCAGTTACCTTCATGGGCAGTGCCTCACCACCCCATCCTCCCACTGTAGCCCACCCCACAGGATGTAGACCCATTGTGATGCTATGAGCTGTGTGTACCATGAGGGCCAGGCCGGAGGGGCTTGTCTCGCGGTGGTTCATTCAAACGAACAGTGTACAGAAGACTATGACAGAGACCTGTGGGCACACTGCCTGCACTCAGGCTGGTACTCCTCGCTCTGTGCCTCCCTCGGCCCGTGCTCACGCCGCCCTGCCCACCTCCCTGCCCCTCCCGCTCATCTTATTTCACCCTTAGAGCAGGCGCCAGCCAGCCTTTCTGACCATAAATCAGGACCCCTCAGCACATGGAGCGGAATGCATAATTCCCCCAATCCCCATCCTAACGAGGTGGCGGGGGCAGGGAGGGAGAGCGAGTGTGAAGGAGGAACGAGGCGCAGTCTTGATTTTCCCTTTCTCCCTCTCTCTCTCTCTTCCATCCATCTCACCTGTCCTGTCAGTCAGCCCCTCCCTCTCCCCTTCTCTCCCTTAACTTTCTCCCTCTCTCCTCTTCTCCATCTCTGTCCTCCATTCAGCTGCCCCCCCCCCCCCCCCCTCTCTCTCTCTCTCTCTCTCTCTCTCTCAGATTCAGGGGTAGGCTGTTGCTTATTTCTTTTCCTGAACCATAAGTAGGGAGCTGAAAGGAGCAGGCTTTTGAGATTGGAGCGCTAGAGCTCCTTATCCTTCCCGACACTTCCGCTGAGCCCTCCTGCCCAGCCCAGTAAAGCGGCAGTGCTAATAAACCTGCTCTTTAATTGCTTCATGTAATCATTTGGCTTAAAAAAGATGCATTGGCTAAATGGGAAATGCAATGCGCCACTGTTTGATTTCCAATGGTTTTGGCGTACCAAGTGAGTGTTTTGCAGTGTTTAGCTGGTAATTAGTTCCTATTTCACACATTACTAATAGATCGTCTAGTAATCCTCACAATGAATGATTATAATTTGCATATAGTTTCCCATTTGTAACTCTTTGGAGGGGAGGGAAAAGACATGCGCATAATCATTAAATGTCATGTGGAAATATGACTAGTAAATAATCGGAGTGTAATATGTTAGGTTCACTTTGATTCATTTTGCCGTTTTGCCAGTCATTTGGCATGTTTTGGGGTTAACGTGACTGCTGGCTGCGTATTAGCCTACTTGTTGTTTAAGATGTAACTGCTAAACGGTAACTTACGGCAGTTCCAAACCATGAAAAACAGAAGTAGCCTACTTGTAAACTCATTACTTTTCTCCTGGGATGTAGCTAATTATATACGGTGCATAGGCTTGTTATTCGTAACTTTTGTTTGCAGTTTGATTATGATTAAATGGCCAGATTTAGATTATATTACGCAAATTACTGCAATGTCCAGCCGTATGCTGACAACCACTGTATGATTATTCGGTTTAATGCTATACTGGGAGATGCAGCGAATTTAATAAGGAAACCGAAATCCCATTTCCGCTTTTCGCCGGTCATGAGTAGGCCTAATGTACGCGTTTACGCTTTGATTAACGCAGATAAAAAGGCGATATCAATGCTGCCACGAGACAAAGGCTGTCTGTGAAACACAGACACATCGTCTCTCTGTTCTCCGGCCTCCTCTTCAAATTACTTTTAAAAAAAGCTGCTTCCCCGGCATGAGAGATGGGATTAAACAGCTTTTTCTGTATAGGGTGCCCCTCGTGGAAATGGGCATTTATAAAGGCTGAATCCCGCTGTAGCAGCACGTCCGCGTGCATCAGTGCAGAGCAGAATGCCCTTTCCTGTGGCAAGCAGTGGACGTCACTCTCCCAGCCCATTAGGAGCCAATGAAAGGGAGCGTGACTGGTTCCCCGCGGATGTTCATAGATAGCTACCATTAAGGCCCTAGAAGGAAGAAGGATGGAAAAGGGCTCAGGTCTGTTGGGGGAAGCGAGAGAGCAAGCCCCACAGTACAAAATCTGCCATCAGACTGGAGCCTTCTTTTGCTTTTCTTTTTTTACCAAGCCCTGTGACTGCCTTGCTTTTCTCCAGGAAGCAATATCTGCCACAGTAGGGCGGTAAGCCATGAGAAGCCCACGTGCAGATAAAAAAAGGCCTCAGATGGGATTCAAGCTTAAGACTGATTATATCTTGCGGGTATTAAAGAGTGCCGTTCCACTTACAACCAGGGGGGTGGCACTGTCTTCAATGAAAATTCCCCATACATCTTGGCAAGATTGGGTGTCAAACATGAAACATCCCCTCAGTTTTCCAGCTAGTATCTTTCTTTTTTCATGCATATCATTTTATTAAATTTTTTTATAATTATTTAAAAAAAAATTGTCATCTCCAATCCCACCTGAATTTGGAATGCCTAATTGCGAACTATGTACAAGTGTGCTCATATACGCCCCCTGCTGCCGGCTCGGGAGAGTGAAGACAACTCATGGTGTCAGCCATCCTCTTCTTTTCACGCCGCGGCCACTAGCCGCGCACACGCGGAGCGGGGGCGGAGGAGACCCAATCATATGCGCACAGAGCGCAAGCCGATGACCAACAGGGGTCACGTGGTCAATGAGCACTGCTATTCCCGCCCACTGAATCCCCTCCCATATATCCGTTGGGTGAGGCAAAGCCAATTGAGTGCCGCCCCTGCAGGCTGCCGGCCGCAGTCGCATTCAATGCATATCATTTTTATGCAGAACCTGATTCGGCACGGAAAAACCCCACCCCCGTATATTTAATGAGGAATCGTTTTAGCAAACCAGGCGAGATGCAGCCGGGCCTCTCCATGCCTATTTATTACAGTCTCAGTGGTGCGTGTCAAAGCGATCCCGGTCACACGGTAAGAAGCTTAAGCAGCTGGCCGATTTTTCACGTGGCGCTTGTATAAACCACTGCACTCATTTTTCCTTTTTTCAACAGCAGCAGCAGAAATTGGAATCTGCTTTCTGGTTACAGAATGTTAGGTTAGGTACAGAAAGGCCAGGATATTTCCTTTCTTCCTTTTTTATAAAGTGTGCTCTCCCTGTGTAAAAAGATAATGAGAATGACGTTAAACAATTAATTTCCATAATATAATGTAGCTAAATTACCCCTCTCCCAACAAACACTATTGAATTGATAGTTCATACATTATAATAATGATTTCCATTCAAGGGCATCAGCGCTCTGCCTGATCCGATGTACTTGACACAATCCAAACAAAGTTGGGAGATCCGCAATGTTTTTAATTTCCACCCCTATTTTAAACAGAAACTAGTGTTTTATTCGAGCCGTGTTTACCTTACATACCTTTGTTCTGGCTTCTGTCTCTGGCTGTTTAAATACCATTGTTTGCACAGCAAGGCACCACAGCATTTTCGAGCCTGTGATTAACCCACTCTCAGTCAGACTTGAGTGCAGGAGTGGACCTATCAACTGCCACACCCTCTGCTTATATTGATTTTGTTTGCTAGCAAGCGTATTAGTTGCAAGCTCTTGTGGCATGCTGTTAAAGCTGTAAAAAAAGGTGCGCAAGGTCAAATCAGGCAGACATATGGCATTACATAAGGCTTATATCACAAAATATCATCCAAGTGTAACTGTAAACTGTAAGTATGAAACAGTCAAAGGTCTCTTGGGTAGCTTATGATTCTCTTGGTCCATCTGTGGTCTCGGTGTGGTCCTCCTTATAACTGACAAATTGCTAATGGGAAATTAAGTTCAAAGAAATGACCGCTCTAGGACCACAGCAGTGATCGGGAGGGTCAGAATCCCCTCCATGTGATTCATGCATTGCTCATGGAATGAAGGTCCTTTGGAACTCAAAAATGTTTATTTAATCTTTTTTCTCGTAATGAGCAAACAACCGCTTCTTTTCGAGCATACAACAGCTTTTTTTCCCCCACTGATTGTGTCTCATTGTTTCAGTCCTATTCTGGGCCGTGCTGGTGTCATTGGATGGAAATGCATGACCTCATTGTGACTCACCCATTGGTCACAGGTGACTCCTGTTGATTTGACTAATTTATTGCCCGCACTGTGTTTCAAAAGCATGGGCAGCTGTTGAGCAACAGATTTCTCTTGGTGGCCTTGCAGATTCCATTCTGCTATTCTGTCGTTGTTGTGAGCTGTGCTGCGCTGTGCTCCTGTTCTTCACGGCTGGGCACTGAGCTGTAATCCACTTTCCTGCAGCTGTTCCAAATTCCAGGAAAAGAGCCTTTGACTCCCACCCATCTGAGCTGCTTTGTACTCCTCAATTTCCAAGGGCTCAACCCTTTTTGACCCTAACTGCACCCTGTAGTTTATTTTTGAAATCTAAAGTGGCATTTTTAAGCATGCTGAAATTTAAGCATAGGAGTGATACGCAGAGTTAATAATTCTTTCAGGTATGAAAAACTGCCTTTTCCTTCCAAACAGGGAGATGCTGTTGCATCTATGCCAAGCCAGTTTAACAAGGAAATAAAAGTGACAGTACAGACGATGGATAGTTCCTCTTATTTCCATTTCATTGGCTTAATTTCTGGTTTCTGCTTTAATGCATACACTTTTTCTCTCTCCTTCTTTCCAAATTCCCACCTCCCTCTTCCCACTTGATTCAGATTTGGCCAGATTCCAGAGTTTAAGGCTTTCACAAAATATATAGCCTACATATAAATGAGAAATTCATTTTTAGTAAGATGACTTTTTATTATTCTGTAAAAAGTATTCTCTAATTTATGACACATAAAACACAACTTTGGTCATCAATCCCCCTTTCCCTGTTCAGTTCATTCCTTTCTTACACGAGTCAAGATCTTCAATTGACACTAGAGATGTACAACTCCAACTGGTAGTGAATGAAAGAGTTGCGACTTACGATGTGAAATGTTACACTTCTTCGGTTCACGTAAATATTTTTGTTGTACCTTCCCTGCACTGAACACGAAGACTGATCATAAAAATTTATTTTAGAAAGGTTATGTTTATGAGGTGAGTGATGGTAGGCTATCATATTATGTAAAAATAAAGAAATAAAAAGATTTACAATTAGCTTTGAGCAGGTGCTGTGCATTAATAAGTATATCTTCATTTCCTTGTCATTATGTTAGATAGATACGCAATCAGCCAGGTAGCTACCTAGCTAACTGGTTAGGCGTTTACTGGATGGCTAACTTTAGCAGCCAAAATTGTATAGACAGAGCTCTGCAGCCTAATGTTAGCTGTGGCTTGTGATCTGCTGGTCCACTTGTGACCTGCATAATCAGATGAGGTAGTCAATCAGTGAATTCAACTTTATATTCCCACAAAGATTGCTGTATCTGTCTGTACTTGATAGAACATTTTAATGTTTCTGTTAATATTTCAGGCAAACTGCCGAACAAAAGTGCGACAGTAGATTATAGACGACAGAAAAGGGGTGCCTGGTGGGAAGGGTAGCGTGAGTGTGTGTTAAAGGATTTACAGTCTGAGAGACTGATTGCAGCTGACCTGGGGAAAGTTGACTTTCGCCTCTGAAGTGGAGAAAAAAAAACAATGAAAAAGCCAAAAAATGTAATCAATGATAGGATTAACATATTAAGTGGAACTCCTGCTGTGGACAGTTCAGATGGATACATTTCAGCTTAATGGCGAAGGTCGTTGTGAATGTTGACGTCTAGTTTTATAGTCAAGTTTTATTTAGTTCAAAGTAAGGTGGAAAGAGGGAGGGGCGCAAGGAAAAGCAAGAGTGACACAGCTCTGGAATGTACAAGAAATGTCTGTAATCAGGGCGACGGCTTGTTATGAATTCAAAATGAAAAGGAAAGGAAAATGACCTTGTGCAGGAAAAAATTTCTTGTTCCCTTGCAGATTGACCAGTAACCAGCTTGCAGTGTTCCTTCAACCCCACCCTGCCCACCCAAGGCACTCCAAACAATCAGCAGACCGTTATTGTTAGCGCCACACACAAGTCTCAGTCCTTGACATAATTAGAAGCTAACAGAAGTGTTATGGCACCGCAAGCGAAGGAGTTTGCAGTGGGAGCAGAGTTGACTCCTTTACCACACCAAGCTGCCAGCAGACATTGGCACACACTGGCTGTGAGGCTTTCCCCACTTCACTGCGGTGCCTGTCTAATCGGACACCGCTCATCCAACGCAAAGCGACTCTGCTCCAGGGGGTTGCATTGCCAGCGGAGCATTCTCCCGGGCTCTTTCCCAGCAAGCCCTTCATCCTAATTAAACAGCTTTATAAAGGCAGCTGGAAAAACCTGCTCGGTAACGGTCCCTTCGGGACCACAGTTGACAGGCCAGGCATTGTGAGGATGTGCTGGCCACATGAATATCACTGTTTAGCGGTAGGAGATGACTCGCTATAGCAGAAACACAAAGAGACCAGTATGTAATCAGGAGTTCAAGACTTTTGGTTTCTGTGTACAGAATAATCCCACTGCGGAACAATCCCTGCCTCAATGCTGTAATCAATAGTGAAGTCATGATGTACATGCGTTTTCCCCAGGCTCACGTGTGTCATGTGCGCAGGCATTCATTGTGTGGGTCTGTGAGTGTCATTAATGCAGACAATGGCTCCAAGCTTCTTGGCCTTGTCAGACTCCTTTGACTGTAGAAATGCCCAAGGTAAGTTTTCTGCGGTAGCCATGGTGTTGGAGGACTGAATGTTCTGGAATCTATCTTTTTTTGTATTCCTTCTTCCTGCTATACAATGTGCTCCCACTACCTCTGAAGTGGGTGGCTTGACAACAGCACAGCTGGTCCAGGAACATGGAAATATTACTGACAACATGTAATTTATCTATTATATTCCAAGTTGAAAGAAGGTACACCTTCAATAAGAGATCTAGAAAGATGATGTGTGTGTGTGTGCGTGTGCGTGTATGTGCGCAGGTACGATTGCTTCGTGTTTGTGCGTGTGAATGCATGCTTGCATGCTTGTGTGAGTGAAAGAGATGTTGTGCAATAAAGCTATATATAGGAAGAGCATCATATACACTGAGAATGTTGGCATGTTCTCTATCTTTGTTCCAGTTGGTCTTTGTTTAGCCTACATGTTTTCCCATTGGCTAAGTGCATTCTTTGTTTTTCCTGGTTTTGTGTCATTGACAGGTACCACAAGACAGCCCAGAGATGGAGAGGTCCCAGGGGTGGACTACAACTTCATCAACGTGGGGGAGTTCCGTATCCTGGAGGACAGCGGGCTGCTGCTTGAGAGCGGGACCTACGATGGTAAGGGGCATGGACAAGGGCATGAGGAAGGTCGTCAGACTGTCTCAGGACTGCTATGATATTGTAGCTTTATGTATGATATTGTAGGCGCAGCTTAGCTAATTAAAGTACCTTACAAGTGTAGTGCTTCACCCGGGAATTGAACCCCGGCCCCTTGAGACCCAGAATCCTATGCTCCAAACTTATTTTTTAACTTAATAATGAACTAAAGAGAGAAACTGACATTAAAAGGACTCAACTACGACATCGAGTAGCCTACCCACAGTCTATGTTAAATAGTACGTAGCATAGCTGCACCGGGCCTTTACCTGATTTGATTTGGTGCCTCACTCTCCAGTGCCCTGGCAGAGCGATGGAGCTGTCAGGATTTTAGATATTAATGAGGTGTCCTTTAGACTCAGGAAGGAATCCCCAGTCCCTATCTCTGATAAATGGAAAAACCTCTGAGACAGAGTGCCTTGCATTTCTCAAGCCCAACTAGTAGTCTTCCTCAGTCACGCCTTTTTGTTGACTTCCACTACCAGACTTTTTCATAGCAGCCTCATGAGGGACCTGCCACTTTGATGATGTCAGTTTATTCCCGCACTGGGAGGAGTCTGTGAGCTGCTATGGCAGCAGCGGTCATTTTAGCTAATTTCAGGGGTGGTTGGGAATGGCACAATTCATTAAGTCAAGAATTAAGCGCTATTTATAGCTTTCGGTTTGAACGGCCACTTGGTCACAGCTAGTCATTAAGCACTAAATATTGTGTCCAAAACATGTCAAATTTTGTGATTCTGACAAATGTCCTTCACAACTGGTCATTAAGCACACACAGTTATTTTTAGGTTTAGAACATTTGAGTTTCACCGAATCGCAATTTCTGAAATTGCTCAGAACTGCACGCAAGTTTGCGTTTGCAGGGTTGAGATCTTCCAGTGGAAGACGAAGGGCACCGTGGCTACCTTACGTAATCCCAATAATATCAGGATGAATTATAGCACTCGCACTCTCCTTTGGCTGGGTTGGCAGGTTTGCTCCTAGAGGGCCAGATTGGTTCCGGTTTTCATTCCACCTCAGATGTTTATCATATAATTGAAGTTCTGAGCTGTTTTCAGCCCCCCGGTATCAGCCGCCCACCCCTGTATTGCAGCCTACAGATGTAATCCCTGGCAATGACATCACGCTATTGTTCTGGGTCGGTCCAGGCAGTGGGTCGCAAGCCTTAGTGGGCTGGGCCCTGTTCCATCTGCACCCCACAGTCTTACCTGCTGGTCCATTAAGCCCTACCTGCCATTACATGGCCTAGCCCTGGCTAAACCTTGGGACCCCACCCCTCTTTTACTGGAAAGGAAGAGTTATGTTTGGTGATCCCAAAGGTTAAGGAAGAGCTTTAATTAGACCCAAGAGATAAGGTCCATTTTGATTTGACCCAAGGGTAAAGGAATAAATTTGGCCCTGAGGGTAAAAAGAAGAGATTTAATTGGATCCGAGGTTCACGGAACAGATTTGATTGGGCCCAAGGGCGAAGGACAGGTTTTGATTGGATCTGCGGGCCGCAAATTTGTTTTGGTTGGACCTGAGGGTGAAGGAAGAGAGGAAGAGAGGTGGGGGGAGGAAAAGATGCTGAAAGAGGGGAGGCGGGGAACCGCACAGCCTGCGGTCAGAGAATGCACGCACCGCACAGAGTGGCAGATGGCCCAGCTCCGCCCCTCTCGGTCAAATCGCGGTGGAGCCCGGCGAGATGAAAGGCAGAGCCGCACCGCCGTTGGAAGCAGATGAATCAGAAAGCGGGAGGCGAGGCAGACCCCTCGAGCCGCAGTCCAGCTGTGAGCCGGAGCCTGCTGGAGGAGGCTGTGAACAGCTAGCGTTATGCCACATTACATTATTAATGGGCATCAATATACACATCATCCCTTCGTACCGCGATTGCTCAAGTTTCAAAGTTATGTACTCAAGTTTACGGCCCCAGTGTGTCCTACATGGCATGAGAATGTTCTGGTTAAGAGACATGTTCCCTAACCATCCTCGCTCTATCCTCAGGGATGCCATATGTAATGAGAGTTTATATTCAAGCTCTGAAGAGGCACCAGTAAATCATATCCAGAAGTGTTAATTAAGGCGGCATTGTAGACGCAGTCCTTCTGCGTCTAAGAGCTGTTGTTTCTCTGCACACCATCAATGTGCCTACATCAATCTGATTGCTGGAGACGCATGCTACAACTGTCAACAAAGATTCTTGCTTTATCTACACTGCATGCTCACCGTAATGACCAGGAAAGTGTTTAATGAATACTTGCTGACATTATGGTGTACCAACTAGATAGCTATCCAGATTAATTTATTTAGCCAAGTGGGCCACTAACATTGTTAGCTCAGTTAATAATGGAGTGAATCAATATAAAGTTGCAGATTAGCTGGCCTGCACTCTATACCAATTAATCACATCTTATTAGTTTCTGTTCATCTTTAAGAAGTGATGAAGTGCTGTGTGAACTAACTGGAGACTTCACTTTATTTGGACTGCGTGTCTCCAGCCTATTGTTGCTATGTACGTTACTTAGTATGTTGATGACACTGTGCTTCCATGGCACATTGGTGGAAGGGCTGTAGACTCAGTCTTTCTGAAGCACAAACCGACTGAAATAGTTTGCCAGGTTAAACACAAAAGCCTCTCTCAGAACCGTACTTTTTAACATATATTGCCATCTCCAATCCTACCCGAATGTTGAATTTGCGAACGTTGTACAAATATGCTCATATATGCTCCCTGCTGCCGGCTCAGGTGAGTGAAGACAAACACACAGTGCCAGCCAGCTGCTTTTTTTCATACCGCAGCCACAAGCTGTACATCTGCTGAGTCGGGGTGGAGGAGACCCAATCATACGTGTGCCAAAGAGCAAGCCATGAGTGCTTGGATGGCCAACAGGGGTCGCTCGAGCAATGAACCCTGCTATCCCCGTCAACTGAAACCATCTCATATATCCCGAAAATCTGTTCTAACAAGGCATTGGCGTGCTCAGCTGGAACATATTGCTGGAGACACTATGACCATGTAAAGCCAGGAATCTGGTTGCATTGCACCAGCATGGAGGAAATGAAAGCCGACATCACACATCACCTTGATCTCCTTGGCCCACAGACCGATGGAGTAAGCATCAAGCCAATTTTCTTCCTTAATTAGAACGGTCAAGATCGTCACCACAGTGACCATTCTCTGGGGACTGAGTCACAGCTCCCCCACTCTCTCTGACCCCTCTGTCCGTATGAAGACTGACCGCAGAGGAGTGCCGGAGACAGTCGTAAGGCCACAGACAAAGCCCACTAGTATCACCGCCACTGACTAACTCAGTGACGCACGCGGCATTACATGAAAGAGCTTCTTGGAAACCTGCAGTGCTCCATCTAGGGGGGAAAAAACCAAGCGCCACAAAAACGAAACAAAAGGAGGGGTGACTGTAAGCCGGGCAGTGTTAACCAGCTGTATCTCTCTCTGTCACTGTGCGCATTTTGTGTTTGGCTTTTGACGTTAGTCACAGACCCCTGTGCCGAGCTATAGTCATCCTTGGGCTTATTCAGCGGAGAAGTGCGGTAGAAGGAGCACTCTATTATCTTCACTCCCGCATCGGTATGAAGAGGTGTTCTGACAGGGAGCTGTTTTAAACATGGGATGGAGTCTACCCGCCTCTACCCCTGCTCCCACACTGGCCCAGGGGGAACGTTAGCGCAGAGTGAGAGAGAGAGCTGCCACCTTGTTTTTAATGAGTGTGCACGGCCTCAGCTGGGCAGTGAAGAAAGAGGTCACCACCATGGGTCTCTCACACACACACGACTCCCTGTGATTCCTGGCTCCGCACTCCCAGCGGTTGACTGAAGAGATGCCGGCCATCGAGGGTGTGAATATTGTCAGCGGCAATGCGCGACAGCTTAACCTCGCAAGACCCAGAGCTGTAAATATACCTTTCTGTCCAATAAACAGCATAATGGTGTGTAGCCTTGGCCGTCCTCGTATACATTTTGGCATTTCTGCATACTTTGCTGCCGGATCTCAAAAGTTTAAAGCCCTACACCACCCTCGAAATGGAAACCAGAGATCAAAAGCTATCATGAATCATGAATAGTGCAGTGCACTCTGGGGGTTACCCTTCTACTTGAGTTTCAGTTGAACAGCAGTCGCATTCTGAGATCTAGAATTTCCTTCCTTCCTGCAAAAATGCCACCCTCACATTCCAGTTTTCTGTTTTCCAGTGGAAAGTAATCAAATTAGAAATCCTTGGTGGCACCATTGTTTTACATTTTCTAGTTGGATCCTACCAGGCCACGTCAGTGTGTAGATGAGTTGTGTGGATAACACGATGTGTGTGTGGGAAGGGAACAGGACCTGGCTGCAGCAGTGGGAATCGGTGTAAGAATGGACAGGGTGTGTCGGACAATGGAGAATGCACCACAAAGGGAGACAGGAAGTCTTTGAGCCTTTTCTCTCTCACCTACCGCTACCTCCTGAATCCAGAGTAGGGGCTGTTTACTATGTGTGAGCACGCACATGGGCACATGCCAACCTGTCTGCATATTTTCATCATCAGAGTTTCATCAGAAACCTCCAGTCCAGAACACCACTTTTTTTTCATGGAGTGAACGTGTGCACTTCTATAGCACACTGGCAGTATCCACCCTGCTCCCCCCACCTTCCCCTGCGTGAGTTCACTCACCTAACGTTAAAAAAACGCTTCATGAAACATTAAAACAATGCAGGAAACCAGACCCTTCCATCACACGTCCCCGAGATCGGCCGAAGATTAATTGTGACACGTAACTTAACAAATCTCTTTTGATGTTCTTTCTTTTTTTCCTGTTACCAGCACTCTCCGCGTTTCTTAGGCTCATTAATCAGGGCCTGGGTGCTACGTGTTTATACGCCATTAATCAACTGGCAATGACTTGTTGATAAATGTCTCCCTTGGCTGGAGACAGGCAGGGATTAAAGAGTGGCTCCTATCTTTCATCTTGATCAGTGCGCGCTCTGGTATAATGAAGCCATCTTTGAAAAATGCAAATGCCCATCAGGGGTGTCGGGACCCCACCAGGGCATGATGAATTACGCATAGTAACTGGGCGCAGGTTTTTTGATCCCAGCAGGGGCGGAGTGTATCTCCCGCCACGGGAGCAATCGGCACGTCCACGCTAACCCACTTTTACCAAATCACGTGCAGCTGGAGCCCGGCCAGCGGCTGGCAGGTAGTCATTAGCCGGGCAGCTCTGGAGCGGCGTGCTCAGTGGAGACCGAGCTCACACATGCGTAAGAGGTGTCTCTTTTCTCTCTCCTTCCTCTGTGGCAAGTGCCTCTCGTACTGGCAGGCTGAAGTCACAATTATGCAGTCTCTGTCTGCTTCCCAGTGTGAAGTCTGAAACTGTAACTTTCCTGGCATGAAACCTCAAGGCTTGGTTCTTTATCAAATATCGATTTTTCATCTATTCTGCAGCATGCAGTGCTTGTATGATTGAGTATTTTGATCAGCATCGGAATGCCCAAATGTATATATTTGAGTGATTAATTATACTCAAATATATAATTGAATACACAGTGCACACAAGTATTATTGGCACTGTATATTAATATGAAAAAGTGCAGGATTAATTTAATCCTTTAATTCAGTTAATTTTATAGCCTTTTTTCCTCATATTTTCCATGCTTGCCAATAATAGTTTCTTATTCGGGTGGGCACTTTATTATTATTATTATAACATATATTATTATAATAATAATCCTAAATTAATCTTAAAGAGCTTTACATTTAATGAGGTAATCTCCATCTTCACCAGTTTGTTGGACCCACATGTCACATGATGCATATCACAAACCGCACATCAACTGTGGTGGTAAAAGGAGGGGTTACATTACATAATGCATGACATTACTTATGTAAAAGACAGTTAAACTGGTGTATGATTATATGTCCAGTGAGAGCCATATTGAGACAGCTTGGAACCCCTCTCTTCTTCGAATGAGTTTCATAGGATCTCTAACGTCCACTGTGAGTCAGAACTTGGGCTTAACTCATCGGGACAGTATCCCTGTCGCTATCGGTGAAGTTCAGCCACGCTTAGTTTTGGCCATCGGCAGGAGTGTGCTGCACGGTGGTACGGTGCGACATGACTCTCCTTCAGCTAATGACACTGAACTTCCTCCCAGCCTGAGCTTTTCATTAGAGCGTGAAGAAATGCATGTAAAGCTTTAGGCTGCATCTTGGCTCCCCTCCCATCCCCACCCCCTAACACTTACTATATACCAGCGCTCAGTTTGGTAAATACAGTGAGTATTAAACATCATGGTAAATATTTACCATGATGTTGTCATGGTTCAGGGTGCGCATAGCTAACCATCATTAAGAATTGTAACGTTTCACATATATTGTCTGCGGTCAAAGAGTTTTGTTAGTCTGGTCTATGTTACTTTTGTTCATATAGGCCTAATTCATGTGAATGCACTTGTTTTGCTCTCACCTTTAAGGTCGTACTGGGTAACAGCATCTGCTAATTGAACATAACGTCATGTAGAAGTGGCAAAAAGTTTCTTCTTTCCCCCCCCCCCCAGAGAGCTCTTTGATTACTCTTTGAGCAGAAGGAATAATGTGGGGGAAATATTGTGTGTCTATCAATGTGTCAGTTTGCTCTTGGCTGTGGTTTTCTTTTAGATAGTGAGTGAAAGGCATGCCATACTCATTTCAGCGCTGTCCTCCAGTGAAAGGATTTTCTAGCATTATTTCTAGTTTTGTTTTCTTTCTAAATGATTAACTTGTCACCATTCATAAACTGCACATCGATGGATTAACAAGAACTTTTTTCCACTGGATGCTTGGTGTCTAAGTGATCAAAGGGAGCTATCTGTGGAATCGGGGTTTTGTATTTCTCTGTTCACTCTAATGACATTTTATTCAGCCTAGTTTCCAGTTTCTTGTCTTCTCATAGAATTTCCTCAGCAGGGAAGGGGCTTCTGCACAGATGAGAGTGCGATGCCATGCACATGATGAGGTTGTTAGCAAGGGCTCAAGGCTGTGAGCCATTACACATTTAAGTGCATTGTGCGTATCACAGAATACTGACTATGACTGTGTGCATCAGTTAAGGCTCTTAAATGTGAATCTCCTGACTAAGTCACTGTTCATCCTGGACATCACCCTGTTCCTGTTCCTTTCTCGGTTTAGTGCTACAACCCCTTGACCCCATTCTGTCACTATGTGAAAGGCCCTGGAATGCTCATTACAGTGGTTCCCAATCATGTGCCATGGAGGACCGAGAGTATGCAGGTTTTCATTCCAACCAATCACTTCAACCGCTAATTAGCTTTCTTCTCTCTGGTTGAAGGTGTGTTAGTGGTTCAAATACAATGGGAACAACTGAGCAAATCATTAATTTTGCTTAACAATGAACAAACACCGTGTGTACGCTGCACTGCCTACCTGTGCATCTAGCTATAGAGCCATAAACAGCTGGGTAAAGACACTGGGAAAAGTCCTACCTTATAAGAAAAGCACAAAAGATGTTGAACGTAGTTAAACAAATTTCAACATGTAAGCTTCTAGTAACTACCCTCTTCAGTCTTGCCTTGCACTCACTGGTTTTTTCCTCATTTCAAACTGCAGTTTTAATAGCTAAGTGATTGTCATTAAATATTGATATCTTCTACTGTGTTACATAATTCCGTGCAGCCATGCGGCCTTATTTACAACCCAGCCGAGCATCACCCTCTCCTTTATTAGAGCTTCCACCTGCTGTGCAAATTCAATTTGAGAACAGGAAACCAGAACAGGTCAATTCACAAGTGCTAGATCACAACAGCTTGTGCGAAGAGCCTGTCTGTGTTTTGAATCCCCTTAAAAGACCCAGAAATAATTTTTCTGAGCACTTAGTTTGTACAGGATATGTCTAGAATCAGAAGGCCTACCACAAGTGTAGAGATTAAAGGGAGGTAGGGTTTAGGTGGTAATTAATTGACTTAAAAAGACAAATCCGCTTTTGGCATTCTTTAATTAAGCTCCTCATAAATGAAGAAGTTAATGAAGGGTATAATTAATTAAAATGAACAGTTTTAGATTTGAATAAATTAAAGTAAATTCTGAGTTTGTGAGAACAATGTTGATGTTTGTGTTCAACATCATCCACTGACTGATGGTTTCGTTCACCAAATGTGTAAATAAATAATTGAACATAATTAAGCCTTTAATGTGCTGTGATAGGTTGGTGAGATGTTGCACTAAAGGCTATATTGACTAACTTGAGCGCAGCTTTTTCCCCTCTCAACCTATCAAATATGTAAATTGCCTAATACCTCTGCATCCAAAGATTTAGTTAAGTTGTGGTAACATAGAACTTTTTAGAAAACACCACGAAAAATCATAATCTGTAGTGGTTTTCTGAGCAGTCATTCTTGTGGCTTTTTCATTTAAAAACAAGGTTGGAATCCACTGGAGAGACTTCGTAAACTAATCAATATGTGTTCTCCTGAGTGGTTTCCTCCTTTCTAATTCTGTTGGTTTGTCATGAGTGGGGAATGAAAGTGGGTCAGTTCTTCCTCTCTGCAGGAAGGCACATACCGTGATGTTGTGTCTCCAGGAAGACATGCTGTTATTGCTTGGGGGCCCCATGACTCAAATAAAGAAAAGAGAGAACCCCAAAAAGAGATCGACCAAAAAAAACAACATGATTCCACTCTATTTGACTCGGTACAATTAAATAAATACCATGGTAAAAAAACAACATAATCCCGCTCTCTCCCATGTGGAGGACAGCTGCCATAAATAGGATGATAAAAAGGTTGCGGGGTCCGTCGAATTCTCTGTCATTGGTGGACTAGTATGGGGGGGGGGGGGGTCCATTGATACATTCCGGAATATCCACAGTGTCCCTCTTGGCAAGGCGTCTCTGAAATGGTGGCGTCAGTCAAACCCTCCTGCCCCACCCTGCCTTGGGGACGTTTCCTGCTGACGCTCGGACTTGTCTTGTGCCTTCAGGTAACTACTACGGGACCCCCAAACCACCCGCTGAGCCCAACCCAGTGCAGCCCGACCTGGTGGACCAGGTCCTGTTTGACGAAGAGTTTGACACCGAGGTGCAGCGCAAGCGCACCACCTCGGTCAGCAAGATGGACAGGAAGGACAGCGCTGCACCTGAGGAGGAGGACGATGAGGAGAGGCCCCCACTGGTCAATGGCCTCACAGGTCAGGCCCACCCCTCTCTCCCCCTCGCTCCCCATCACGTCCAGGTCATAAAGCCTCACTTGCATACAGCTGACTGGATAAACCTCTAGCGTAACGCCAGAGCGCCTCCTAATTGATGCACATTTAGCGCCATAAAATGTCAGATTACATCTTGTGGGTGCTCATAAATTACTATCTCGGAGGTAGCCAGATATTTTCACACGTAAAGGGCACCTTCTGTTATTCTCCGTATAAAATATCGGAAATTTACCTCACTCAATTATTATTCTGAGAAGGACGTGTGATTTTGAGCTTGAAATGCATTTGCAAGTTTTCTGGGAAAAAGTTGTGCAAAATGAAACTCAGGGGAAGCGTTTGGCTGGGTGCATGAAGCACACACAAAGCTGGTGGCCTGAAAAGCCTGCTAATAACTGTTTGGCACATCCAACTAAACTTCATGTTGAGGTTTCATTTTCCCTCAGAACAACTCTCGGTGCCTTAAGTGAGTTTTTGATTGCTAGTAAATTACAATATAACAAGTAATCTCTGCTGGATAGAAAACAAAATATCAAGTGCTTCATTTTTGAAATGGCAGCAATTCTTTGATAGGAAAACCTATAAAGTGCAAGGTTATCGACCGTTAGAGCCCCCCACAATTTCCTAAGCAGTCACTGCTGCTCTGAGACCCCTTCCCCAGACAGGTTTCCCATGATGCTTCGGGACCATATGCCATGCACTAGAGGTCACCTTGGATAATTACCATTCAAGGCTAGGAAACAATACACGTTAGAGATCAGTTAGGAGAGCTACATGTTCCTCAAGGGAAAGAGGCTTGTCCTTGTTTTGCCTGAAGGACATCTGTGTACGTGCTCAAACGAAGCACGAAATTACCTTAACACCTGCTTGGTTAATCACAATTCAGCGTTCTCACATTTTTCAAAAAACTAATTTCAGAGGTGGCTGCCACCAAGGTTGGAGGTCCCCGTCTTATGGTACTGTCTAATGGGGAAAGGCTAATAACTTGCAGAGCTGTGTCTGCAACAGAGAAAGGCACATAAATGTGTAGGTATCTCTACTAGCTTTCTACAGACCAACTGATATCTGGTGGTTGGTTGGAGCTTCCTCTTATATTTTAACATGAATAGCTCCAGTTAAATACTGTTGAATACAGTTAATGTGGGATGTGTCAGCAAATCATTATCCTCAGTAGAGCAGCTCTTTTTGGACACACCTCTCCCATTCCTGGCCACTGCCCCTGTGGGGTCTGTAGTCCAATGATGTGGGGTCTGTAGTCCAATGATGTGAGGTCTTCTTCTAGGGTCTTTTCAGAAGCCATCTGGCAAGATCTTTTTAGCATTGTCACATTTGGAAGTGTGCACCCCCAAGCACCCCTGAGCATAGTACATACGGCAGTGTCTTGTTCACCAGGCTAGCATTTTCATGCTTCACGTTAACTGCCAAAGCAGATAGCACATGGATGAACGACTAAGTGCGTAGCAGCATGCTAGCCTTAGAAAAAGACAACATTGTAGTACAAAGCACCTGATCGTAAAGGCTCTACAAACATTTGACACATTGAGGACCTTCTCTGAAGGCGCTGTAATCTCCTGTATTAGCCACATATGCTGGGTGATTCAGTACACTTGTACCTCCTTAGTTTAACAAATACAAGTTGAGGTCACAATGACAGACAAACAGAGGAGCTTGTTACGCACTCAGAGTCTCCAGATACTAAGATGAAGACAGGATGTGTGAGATTTTTATGAGGACAGTGGTGTTTGGGATATTCGTGAGGACAGTGGTGTTTGGGATATTCGTGAGGATAGTGGTGTTTGGGATATTTGTGAGGATAGTGGTGTTTGGGATATTCGTGAGGATAGTGGTGTTTGGGATATTCATGAGGATAGTGGTGTTTGGGATATTTGTGAGGACAGTGTTGTTTGGGATATTCATGAGGATAGTGGTGTTTGGGATATTCGTGAGGACAGTGGTGTTTGGGATATTCGTGAGGATAGTGGTGTTTGGGATATTCGTGAGGACAGTGGTGTTTGGGATATTTGTGAGGACAGTGGTGTTTGGGATATTCGTGAGGATAGTGGTGTTTGGGATATTCATGAGGATAGTGGTGTTTGGGATATTTGTGAGGACAGTGTTGTTTGGGATATTCATGAGGATAGTGGTGTTTGGGATATTTGTGAGGACAGTGGTGTTTGGGATATTCGTGAGGATAGTGGTGTTTGGGATATTCATGAGGATAGTGGTGTTTGGGATATTTGTGAGGACAGTGTTGTTTGGGATATTCATGAGGATAGTGGTGTTTGGGATATTTGTGAGGACAGTGGTTTTTGTGATGTTTGTGAGGATAACAGTGTTACGACACCGGCTCGATGGGGCCGCAACACAAACTTATTTCAAACACAAACCATGAATATACTAACAAAACTGCAAAAGCAAAGTTAAAACCGTCCTTTAAAATGGGGAATCACGCAGAAATTCAACCAGCAAATGAACAAACTCACCTCCTATAGAGAACACCAACAATATATATACAGTGCCCTGCACTATTATTGGCACCCCTGGTGAAGATGAGTAAAAAGGGTTATAAAAAAATTCACCGTTTGGTGGATTAGCGTAATCTCACACTGAAAAAATTATAAAAATCTAACCTTTAATTGAAGTAAATTTATCATGAGAAAAAAAAATCCCTCATCAAGAAATAATAATTTTTAACAAAACCACGTGTGCCACAATTATTGGCACCCCTGCATTTATATATAGAATAAAGTAATCATTTTTTATATTTGGTCGCATATCCTTTGCATGCCATGACTTCCTGATGTCTGTGACCCAACAACATCAAAAGACTCTTGATATCTTATTTTCTGGTACTCTTACAAGCGATACTATAACGTCTCTGCATTTCAATGGATCTCTATGGGAATTGGGGGGTGGGACTAGATTTAGTTGTAAATTACACTGGAACAGTATGGAACAAATGGTTGGCTAAATGGCTGTAAGTCATCAAGGGTCTGACGTATAAAACAAGCCTTAAACCATCACTCTGCTGCCAGAAATATAGTAGATATGGATGGATAACTTGAAGGGTTTCTTCTCATAATTAAAGTTTGTATGTGTGATTTTTCACATTTTTTTAGTGTGACATTAAGCTAATTCACCAAACGGTGAATTTTTTTTATAACCCTTTTTACTCATCTTTACCATGGGTGCCAATAATAGTGGAGGGCACTGTATATATGCACTTGGAAATCCAGCACAGGTGTCTGCAATTTCCAATCAAGCCTCAGGTGAGCTGAAGGAAACTCGTTAGCATGCAAAAGATTTAAAGAGCCGCACACACGAGGCAGCACCGGGACGTAACACCCCCACATGTAAACAATGGCTAATCTGTCTAATAAAAACAACATTAGCAGATTTGACATTGAAAACCGAACTAAATTTGGCCAGATAAAATCACAAAACAAAAAACAACTGAATGCCACAGGCACAAAGACAAAAATACAAACAAGATGCTACTCTTACAAAGAGAGCACCCTTGTTCCTAGCTACCTACCCAAAACGTTACTAATGCCTAGCTGTCTTCATTGAGGTGTGCCAGGCACGAGGCCACTTTAAACGCTGAACTCAAAAACCTTTGGCCTACAACAGTGGTTCCCAACCCTGGTCCTGGAGTACCCCTGTGTATGCTGGTTTTCGTTCCAACCACAATTGCAATACCAGAATTTTAACAAGCTGTTATTTTTTCTTAATTAGGTGTTTTTATTGTATAGAGAGAACACTTTAAACTCTTTACTCTCTTAAGGCACGTTATGTTAGCAATAGCTATGCATGCCATGAATTAAAAAAAAACCATGTTCATTATGCTCATTGTGTTATATTGCAAACAATTACAAAGAAGAAGTAACAACTCAGGTGATTAGGCTCCTAATTAGGTAATTGAACGCAAGTTTAAGTTCCTTCATAATTTTTTCCTTAACACAATGCAGGTTTGGCTCGTTATCATTTGCTTTGTCTTTGAATTCTTCATTATTTACCAAACGGTTAGTTTTATTGGCCAAGTGTCCACAATTTCACCAATTATGAGCCTATTGATTCACCTCAGTCTTTAATTTGATCAGTTAAAACAATTTTTTACCTCCTTTTAATTGTTTACAATACAACACAATGTGAATCTTGGACTTTTAGTCTTCATGGCATGCATAGCTATTACTAACATAATGTGGCTTAAGAACGTAAATAATCCCTCTAAACATTAAAAACACCTAATTAAGAAAAATTAACAGCTTGTTAAAATTCTGGTATTGCAATTGTGGTTGGAACGAAAACCAGCATACACAGGGGTACTCCAGGACCAGGGTTGGGAACCACTGGCCTACAAGACTGAGACCAAAAGCCTTGAAATGCGTACCCCCAACAGGGACTTAATCCCCACCCAGGATTACCTCAAAATAAAAAAGGCAAAATAAAGTAGTGGGCCGATGGAAAACCAAACAAGTTTGATCAACTGGCCCACTCGGCGCCTACCTACCAGGGTTACTCAAAACAAACAATAAAAAAAACACAAAGGAAAACAAACTCCAAGGAACACTCACTATAAACTAAGACAAACCTTAACCAACGGGGGGAGTTTTGCACGCTCAGGCACACAAATGTGAAGGATTGCGCCCTCAGGCACACAAATGGCAACGAATGAGAAGGGTTACGCCCCTCAGGCGCATTAATGGGAACGAATGAGAAGGATTGTGCCCTCAGGCACACTAATGGGAACGAATGAGAAGGATTGCGCCCTCAGGCACACTAATGGGAACGAATGAGAAGGATTGCGCCCTCAGGCACACTAATGGGAACGAATGAGAAGGATTGTGCCCTCAGGCACACTAATGGGAACGAATGAGAAGGATTGTGCCCTCAGGCACACTAATGGGAACGATGTATGCTTTGGTCATTGTCCATTTAGAAGAGCCATTTGCAACCAAGCTTTAACTTCCTGGTTGATGTCTTGAGATGTTGCTTCACTATATCCACAATTTTCCTTCCTAATGATGCCATCTATTTTATGAAGTGCATCAGCCCCTCCTGCAGAAAAGCACCCCCACAACATGATGCTGCCACCCCCATGCTTTACGGTTGGGATGGTGTTCTTCGGCTTGCAAGCCTCACCCTTTTTCCTCCAAACATAACGATGGTCATTATGGCCAAACAGTTCAATTTTTGTTTCATCAGACCAGAGGACATTTCTCTAAAAAGTACGATCTGTGTCCCCATGTGCAGTTGCGAACTATAGTCTGGCTTTTTTATGGTGGTTTTGGAGTAGTGGCTTCTTCCTTGCTGAGCAGCCTTTCAGGTTATGTCGATATAGGACTCGTTTTACTGTGGATATAGATACTTTTGTACCTGTTCCCTCCAGCATCTTCATAAGGTCCTTTGCTGTAGTTCTGGGATTGATTTGCACTTTTCGCACCAAAGGACGTTCATCTCTAGGAGACAGAATGCGTCTCCTTCCTGAGCGGTATGACGGCTGCGTGGTCCCATGGTGTTTATACTTGCGTACTATTGTTTGTACAGACAAACGTGGTACCTTCGGGCGTTTGGAAATTGCTCCCAAGGATGAAACTTGTGGAGGTCCACAATTTTCTTTCTGAGGTTTTGGCTGATTTCTTTTGATTTTCCCATGATGTCAAGCAAAGAGGCACTGAGTTTGAAGGTAGGCCTTAAAATACATCCACAGGTATACCTCCAATTGACTCAAATAATGTCAATTAGCCTGTCACAAGTTTCTAAAGCCATGACATAATTTTCTTGAATTTTCCAAGCTGTTTAAAGGCAACTTAGTATATGTAAACTTCTGACCCACTAGAATTGTGATATAGTGAATTAAAAGTGAAATAATCTGTCTGTAAACAATTGTTGGAAAAATGACTTGTGTCATGCACAAAGTAGATGTCCTAACTGACTTGCCAACAGTATAGTTTGCTAACATGAAATCTGTTGAGTGGTTAAAAATTAGTCTTAATGACTTCAACCTAAGTGTATGTAAACTTCCGACTTCAACTGTATATGCACTTGGAAATCCAGTACAGGTGTCTGCAATTTCCAATCAAGCCTCAGGTGAGCTGAAGGAAACTCGTTATCAGGCAAAAGATTTAAAGGGCCGCACACACAAGGCAGCACAGGGATGTAACAAACAGCTAGTGACATTTCTCTTCAGACCTGAGAGTGTCAGGGTTCTCACGCTGCACAGTCAACAGCCTACCCGCTTGTGTGTCCACGTTTCCACTGCTGTCATCAGAGGCCCCCATTTCCACAGCACATACACATCAAAAGCTGTGTTTGGGGATGATGTTACATGTGTCTTTGTGGTAAGGGAAGAACAACCACGGTTAACTAAATGAAACACTGAGATCCTGAAAAAGCAGCATAGGGCCACTTGGCATTGTGGCTAGGTTAGAGTTAACTAGACATGCACATATATATATATGTTCATGTATGTGTATGTATTATATGTAGGGTTTGCATGCATATATATATAAAACACACACACACACAAACGCACGCCTGTAATATACAGCATATGCAAACAAACGCTAATCTAACCCAAAGACACACAATCGCATGCATTTGTACATACTGTACACACATTTGAATTCTTTATTTAGGTCCACATTTATAAAATACATTATAAGGGCCCAAATATATTTCAGTTGCTATTTGATGTCATTCACTTGTGTAACAGTACAACAGATGGAATAAATAATCCAATATAGACAGGCTAGCACGGAGAGTTATGGATACAAGTAACATCTTCTCCTCCATATACAGCGACTGCCAATAATGGAGGAAACTGAACAATATTTAGCAAGTTGCTTTGCTTTACATTCAGCCAGCCCCATTATCCTCAGACCTCTGACCACTAGCCTGTGGACATGGACAAGACTGCCAAAAATTAAAACTAGGAGCTGACACTTGTAACCAAGTTGGATAATGGCTTGAAGTAATGGCTGGTACTTTAATTGTTTAGTAAGATAGGCTTCTTCCAAACTAAAATCAAAGGTGCAGCCTACTTCCAATACAAACACCTCTCTGTGGTCCTCATCAATCACAATTATATCTGGGTTGTTTGCAAATACACTTGAAAATAGATGTGGGTCATTATTGCACCGAAACATTTGTGGTCTCACAGCAGAGTTCTTATGTAATACAACAGAGGGATGGAGGATGGAAAATACATCTTTAGTTATCATGTCCACAATTCTGGCTATAAACAGCCCTTTGTAAAAGTAACAACCATTTATTATGTGAGACATAGATTCTATGACCTGTTGCTGTCCATGATGTAAACAATAAGAGTTATGTTTATTGGATTACCAGATGGATAGATTGAGTTTGGTCGGCAACACATGGAGGCGTGCCTTTACAGTGAAGATGAGGATTTCCACACACACACACACACACACACACACACACACACACACACACACACACACACACACACACACACACACACACACACACACACACCTGTGTGATTGTAATAGGGAGGGGACTCTAGCCTGACAGAAGTGTGGCCAGGTCAGACTCTGCCCAGGAAGCCATTCGACATGCATCACCACTGACATGCAAATCCATGCCATCTCCCACACAGTCCACAGTTTAAGGCAACCAGTCAGGGAGAGTAGCAAACATTGGGCTTCTGAAACACACTCTCACTTTGCGCTCTCTCTCTTTCCCTCTTTCTCTCTCTCTCTCTCTCTCTTATTCTGTCCTTCCTTCCTTCCTTCCCCTGGCTCCAGAGCACAAGGACGGGGTGGAGTGGAGAAAGGCGGTGCCCAGCTACACCCAGTCCAGCAGCACCATGGACTTCCGCATGTGGAACTCCCTGCCCCGCGATGAGAGCCAGGAGCCCCTGCCCAAGAACTGGGAGATGGCCTACACTGAGACAGGCATGGTCTACTTCATCGAGTGAGTACAAAACCCGCTTCACCCTGGCAACGGTGGGCCTAACATAAGCTGCTGTTGTAGAAGCATGGGAGACTTTGTAGGGTCATGTCTTTTTACTCCACTAATGCCCAGTTGTTTACAATAGGTGCGTCTCTTGTATTGTGATATAAAGGCTAATGGCTCATTTACAGGTTACAGTGTAAAACTATATATATTGTTTTTGAATGCTTTGTTTTCGGGAGCCATGAAGTTTAAATTGGTAGCTAGAATGGCAGCTGAACCAATGTACAATGTACACTCAGGGAAAGTGTTTGTTTGGCCCACAAAGGCAATCCGCTCTGTGCGCGTTTGTCATGTCAGCCCAAACACGGGGTTTGATCCTGAAACACTTGTTGTCTTTGTAAATACAGCTCAGTGACAAAAAAGAGCCTCAATGAGATCATGTTAAATAATAAGAGGGTCTAACACATCCTGTAGTCACTTCTCTCTTGGTTTTAAGCAGGGGACTGGCCAATAAGAGCCCGGTCCTGAATCGCATCCTCTTATTTCTGTTTATAGTTCTTCAGGAAGCAATCCAAGGTGCCTGTTAAAACCCAATGAATTCAGCATTACCCATGGAAATGCTTCCCCCAACAGCTGCCCCCCGCCCCATTGGAGCTCACATAATCACATGAGCCTCCTCCCCATGGCCCCCAATAAAAACGGGCCAGTTTTCCCTCCTTCGTGCACCACTCCCTCTCCGCCATTTATGGAGCAGCCTTCACAGTGGCTGCCAGGCAAGTGGCGGCTCATTGCCGCCGGAGAGAGAGGAAAGCGCCGGAAATCAATATTCCATTCACAGAGGCTATGGAACAATTGAGTAAATAGAACTCTCCCAGCGGCCCACTTGTTTTTTAAAGATATCTGGCTCCGAGAAGCAAATATTTGCCTGTGAGCGAGCCGGGCTATTATCATGCATATTTCAGGCTGACCAATGACATTGCCGGTCAGCCACTCAATCATATTTATTTATATTAAGGGCTTGTTTTTTGGGGCTTGGGATATTGTGCTTAAAAAAAACAAAGCTGTTCCGCCTGAGCAGGCTTCAGACAGCTGTAGGTGCGAGCCATTCATTAACGAGGTGATGGGGAAAATCTCGATGTTGACGGCTGACAACCGCGAAGGATTCAGACAGTCTGGTGGAAAAAAAACATTTAAGTTCTTCCTCACATGAAGAGTGTGCGCTTTGAGAGTCTGTCATTCTGTGCATCTGGCTGAAGAGCATTGTGAGAGCTCTGTGTGGTTGAGCGATTTGCTGAAGTTGTCCAGGTGAAGCAGCCCACAGTTTCTGGAGACGTGCTCGATCGGTCACGGACAGCTGTGATTGTAGCGATCTCCTGTTAGCGCTCATGTTCCTTTTCTCTTTGCTCTCCAGTCACAACACCAAGACCACCACCTGGCTGGACCCTCGCCTGGCCAAAAAGGCCAAGCCCCCTGAGAAGTGTGAGGATGGAGGTGAGAGTTCAAGCCTCCCACACGCACACACTCACACAACTTCACTGGCAGAAATGCACTTGCACAGACACTCACGCTCACAGATAAACCCAGGTTACCGATGCTGAGTGATGGTTTCAGAAAGCCTCCTAGCAGTGACATGCAGAGTTAAGGAAACAGCTGTGTGGGGACCGGGGGGGGAGACATTAAGGCCTGCCTGCTTTGTTTTCTAATGGATTCTAAAAGACATGCAGTGAGCTCATCTGCACGCCGAGCCAATTCCAGGGACCCCTCTTGCGTGAAAAGCTCTCTTCGCCGTACGTGCCCGTCACAAAATGGCACGGCGAACTCGATATTCCTCTCAGGCCTCCAGCAAAACAATCGCAGCGAACCCCCCCCCCGCCAGAACAGCCTCAGCTGTCTTTTCTCTGTAGACCGTTTACATTCTGAACAAGGCTAGCGTCTAGCGTTTGACACGCAGTTCAGCAGGTGCTGAATCCTGTAGGGCGCAGTAGCATTGGATCCCTCACCATTTTCATGACACAGCCAATTTGTGTACGATTTGCATGAACCATTTTGAACACGGTTTTACCTCCTGCCTTTTGTTCCGCAGAGCTCCCGTACGGCTGGGAGAAGATCGAAGACCCACAGTACGGCACCTACTACGTGGAGTGAGTCCTTCCACTTACGCAGAACCTGAATGGGTTGCGCTCATTTTC
Organism: Synaphobranchus kaupii; assembly: GCA_029718625.1. NCBI lineage: Eukaryota > Metazoa > Chordata > Actinopteri > Anguilliformes > Synaphobranchidae > Synaphobranchus > Synaphobranchus kaupii. Next base: position 99,974,627 of record CM056378.1, on the reverse strand, counting down.
CACGCCCTGACGTTGCGCAGGTGTTGTGAGGACATTACGAGGCAGCCGAGAGCAAACGAGCCCGCTTGACAGGAGATTATTATTAACAACTCCATAAGCCCTGCGTACAGCGTGCTTATACGGCTCATTTTACTTTTAAGCTATTACTTTCTGCCATTACACGCCATATATCAAAGGGTTCGTAAAAATGCCGTCGCTGCGAGCAGCGTGGTTCCAAGCGATTAAAACCAGCGTGGTGTTCGATCCGTCGGCGGGAGATCGGCACGAAGAGGAGAGGAGCCGGGGGGGGGGGGGGGTCTCTTCTCTCGTGCGGTCTCTTCTCTCGTCTCGCCCCGGTGACGTCAGACTCCGAAACCGTCTTACTTGGCCCCGCCTCAGGCCTCGCGGAAGCAGCCGGGGGGGGGGCTCCGGGTCTGAGGAAACGGGAAATGAGAGCCCAGTCATTTATTTCATGGTTATTATTCCTGTAAGGTCCCTCAGCCGTGCGGGCAGCAGGGAGAACAATCCGGTATGTTTACGCCAGGGGTTCGGAGAGCGGCCGATGGCCTTTCTGTCTGGCAGCGCTTTGTTTCCAATGAATAGAGCGCGAGACAATGCCTCGTTATGTTTCGGAGGGTAGGCTGTTTGCGTCGCGCTCGCACAAGAAGGGAGTCGCGGCAAACGCAGAGCTCGCACCGAACGGAAAACATCCCCCCGCTTTTTGGATGGGGTTAATAACACTCTCAGCATGAGATGCGCACGACTAAGACACAAACAGTGGAGGTAAACAGAAACAAGCAGCGTGTGCGCGTGCAGGAGCAGGAGTAGACATCCTTGAGGTGCTCTCAGGTTTCTGAACCTCTGTACGTGACCCATGCACCTCATGTATACCGCGCTACCATTACAGGCCACGATCTTACTGCTTAACCCGGAGGGCCGATCTCATTGAATAACAGCAGGCGGTGATGTACGAGTGCTCGGCCTGGGAATTACAGCGACTTTGAGAGCCGTCACGTTTCAGTAACTGTGCTCAAAAGTCCATTGTTGCAAAGGATCCTTTTTTGACCATCGATATTCATAATGAATCCCGCTGAGAAGAAAATTACCACTTTTCAACGGAGACCTAGAAAGGAAGGCGGCATTGACAGCACCAACATACACGTTTCAGTTCAGTAAATATTAATATGGTGATGCAACACGCTGTAATGAACCAGTCAATCACCTGAATATCTCATATGACCTCAAGGGCATTGCAGCCTACGTGTGTTTGGTGTGAATTTGCATGAATTGACAGCTGAGAACAAATCAGAATGTTGTTCTATGAAAAAGAGGTTCGTGGGAGAGCAGCCTGGTTTTGTTTTTCCCCCAGAACAGCAAAGGTACCCCATTAAGGAAAGCCTATTGGTGTGGCCCAAGGGAAGAACAGCTTGGGTCATGGTAGTTGAAATGTAAGCGAGGAGCAGGGATGCTCGCATGCTGCTGATGCACACGCCGGGCCTCACCTCGCCTTACGTGACTGACCACGTTAGAATGCATTCTGCTTCGATCGACATCGCAAAAAACGGCAAACCGGCGTGATAACTGAGAATTCATTTTCAACACCTCCAACGAGGTGTATCCCAGTGGCATTCAATTAAACCCGAAAGTGAAGAGGCGCTGATTGCAAAGGTGGTGCCGTGTCAAAACACATCAACAGAGGTGCGCTTTTGTGTGTGTGCGTATTTGTGTGTGCGCGTATTTGTGTGTGCGCGTTTGTCTGCAGACGCAGTGCTCAATTATTAGCATTTTTCACTTTCTGTTTCAGCCACATAAATCAGAAGACTCAGTTTGAGAACCCAGTTCTGGAGGCCAAAAAGAAGCTGAACCAGGAGACACCAGCTGCCAGCCAGCAGGGGGCAGCACCACCCCCAGGTAACTCCTATCTCCTGTCCCGCACTCACCTGAAGACCAGTTAAGATTTGTGACGTTACGTGAATTGCCAGCGAATTGGCTTTGAGTAGGCGGTTCACTCAAAACTATTGGGAGCACCGTATAGTGTATCATTCAGTATCATGTCATAGTGTCTAATTAGGTTGAAGTATCAAAATATTGGGACAATTTGTCCTGGTATTCCAGCCATTTGTGTACCAGCGATACATAAATTGCAACAATGATGGTCATTCAGAAGCACGAGAAGCACTTAACAAGATTTACGCTTAAACTTGAGTAGAAACTCGAGTCCGTGTCCTACAGTGGTCCTGTAATGGGATTTTTAGATGCCCCACAGTTTCCGCGAGTGCTTGTGACAGTCAGCCCGTTACCGAGCGAAAGCAAGTGGCCCCTCAGACACAAATGCACACTCCGGCAACTGGTTCAATGGGTTTCAACAAGGGAGTGGAACGCCGACCATTCTCCGCGCTGAATATTTTTTATTGAGCAACCGGGTGAATGAGAAAACAACATTGTTTCGGGATGCGGCGCACTTAAGTGGGGGAAAAAACGGCGTCCGGTCGCCGCGCTTGCGAAAACCCTCCGCGTCAGCTCGTCGGCATTCGAAGTGACAGCGAGACGGACTCGGATCGGCGGTTAATTTGGGGGGAACCGGCGAATCTGCGCCCGTTTTCTCCCGTCGTTCCGTCCTCTTTGAACGCCTCCCCCGCTCATCGCTTGTCAGTCACCGGTGCCATCGGAAGGACGATCACAAGCGGCGCGATTACTCACCCCCGCAGACTGAATGAGGTGAACGCCTGAAGTGGAGGTCTTTCAGCGAATAAATCACTTCTCTTGTTATTCTTCTTGAATGCAACGGGTGATTTAATAATCTGGAAGTACGAGTTAAAAGGAGCAATTGTGTGAATAGTGTGCACCAAGTATACTATACGTGGGCACCTGTGATAATATTATCCGTGGCGCACACTAGGGCTTTTATACACACATCCAGCCGTTTGGAGTAGCTCTAAATTGTCCATTCCCTCCATCCTTGGGGTCCGTTGTGCCAGGGTTGTAAGAGCCAAGGGATTATGTTTCTACACATTTAGTGAAGTGAATACTTCCACACTGTCATTTGACAGCCTCAGACATGTAATAAAAACAGGGGTTCTTCATGTCTGATTAGGTGTAGGTCACTGTCTGTCTGTCTGGCTGAATCTAATGGGTTAGGTGTCTGTCTGTCTGGTTCTCTCAGTGTCGTGTAAGATCGGCCACATTGCTTGGGAAAGACTTGCCTTAGTACATGAAACGTTTAAATGTTTTCAGCTCTGAGCCCGCTCCTTTTTAGCTGTACGGCGCGCATTAAATATGAAAGCACTGTATTGTACTTCACATAATGCTCTTTGCTTTGAATAAACATTGAAGGAATGTGACGCGTCTAACGCGATCGTGTGAAATGTGCTTTTATCGCATTGCGGCTGTGATAGACCAAACTGCATTTAAAATGGACTGGTAGTCGCAATCTCGTGGAGGTTCGCTTGTGCACAGCCAGCTATCTGTTTTATCAGACTGTTTATGCAGAGCATGTACAAGCCATACTAAACAGTTCCTTTAAACCTGTGTGTGTGTGTGTGTGTGTGTGTGTGTGTGTGAGTGTGCGTGTGTCTGTGTGTGTGCGCACGTTCCTTCGCTCTCACCTTGCACACCAGCGTGTCACGGTATTGATTACGCAACTGCTGTCGGGGCATTGTTGTGACGACGCGATAACTACCGAAGGGCGTGGAGCTCTCTCTGACAGTCTGCCTTGAAAACGGGCCTGCTACTTTCATTACTCACTTCATATCGGGGCTCTGGCATCCGTTCCATCCAGGTCCTCCCCTCGGGCTGGGATTCGCAACAGGAATTACATTTGCATGCAAAGCTGCTAAAAAGCTGAGAGCCCTCCACATGTCACGTGGCGGGGAAGCTACTCCGAGATCTGATTGGTTGGTCTTTGCCGCCGCGCAACTCCATGTAATGAAAATTAATCTGGCTGGCAGGACGCGGGAAATCCAGCGTGCGCTCTGATTATCCTTTACCGCCTGAAGAGGTGCATTTCAAATGAAAGCAGTTGGTCCTTATTGGAGGCTAGTCTTTTTGAGGCAGGTGGACTGTGTGTCGCGCTTGGCAGCCCCAAGGCCTCGACGTCCAAACCAGCTCCAATTTAAAACGATAATTTCTTTATGGGCTAGAAATCCTTAGTTTGATGGTCGTATTTTTATTTTTTTTCTAGATCAGAGAAAGTCGCTTCATTAAAAAGCTACCAATTACAGCTGCCATTTGAGTGTTCTAGTCCATGTCCTATCTGCGCAATGAGGACGGCTTGACCTGTTGGTTGTCCGACCCAGATCTGAGATGCTAACAAATCAGCCTAATTAGAGCCTACGCGGAAAGCGGAACCAGCAACGAGGACGAGTGCACCCAGCTGCAGCTCTCTCCTTCCGCCCCGCTTAAAAAAAAAAACACCAATCCTTCATTAGCCCTTGCGCTTCTCCTCGGCTCGTTCGTTAATAAGAATTACGCGGCTGACGGGTTGCTTACAGCGGGGAGAGAGGAGCGTGCAGCGTTTTTTAAACGTTGTTTTGACAAGGCCTCCCAGCCTGACCCCTCGTAGTAGCGGCCTGGCGTTACAGGGCCAGTAATTACACGCCAGCGATCCTTTCTGACATTTAATATAATCATCTCGCCCTGAGAAGCTGCCTGTCCTTCTGCGGATGACGAGTTAATCAAGTTGATATAAACACGCCCCCCCCCCCCCCCGTCTGCCAGCAAGCCAAGCCGCTCGCAGAGAGCGAGGACGCGCCCGCTGATCGCTCTGTCGGACGCTGATCTTAAGGGTCCGATGTGAAAACCCTCTCGCAGGCTTCAAAATCACCGTCGCCGACTCCATTTAACATGTGACTCTGCCTTGGGGGTGGAGCGTGGCAGGGAGAAGGAGGGCACGCACGCACGCACGCACGCACGCACGCACGCACGCACGCACGCACGCGTCACAGATACTCTAAACCAGAGCTGTCCTATTAATCATCCCTGCCTCGCATGCTTTCAGGACGTTCATCAGCCGATTTGAATGCAATTATGCTATCAAATACCCATAAGCCTTTGGGAAGGGTTGGGGCTCAGACAGGGATGCTTTGCTAGTTCCCACTGGAGGAGGTCTCGCCATCAGGACTGTATATTGAATCTTAAATCCTTTTCCCCTTGGCCTTGGCGAGAAAGTAAATACTTGCTTCAGACCATTTCTCTCTATGCCTGCCTGATTACCGGAGAGGAAAGAGCACCTCTTCTCCTACCGACATCTTGCTTCAAGCTGTCTTGTGTCAGCAGACAGATTGAGTTTAGGCGCCGCAGTAAAAACCCGCCAGGGCACACTCGGATAGGCTCTCCCCGGCAACGCTCGCGCCCGCGCGCGTCCGACCCACGGCCCGGGGACGTCCCTACGGCCGCGGACCTCGCGCGGCGTCTCCGGGGGAACCACGGAACAAATCCGCTACAAAGGTCTACCTCGCCGCCGTCGGGACGGCTGCTGAGGGGATTTGCGGGTCTGGTCCCCGTCTGTCTGTCTGTCTGTCTGTCTCGGCGAGCTCACACAGGCGGTGTGGTGAAGGCACGCTCTAGCACAAGCCAGCATATGTTCCCATCGCTGTTTAACAGTGCCTTTACCTATCCTCTTTCTTTTATAAATTTTTTTTTTTAAAAACACCGAAATAATGCTCACCCTTTTTATCAGAGGCGAAACATACCCCTTGAGGTTTTTTAACGGATGTATGATTAACAAGGGAATTCCACTGCCAGTTCTCCGGCAGTCGTCTTATCCATTTTCATGATTTTTTTGTTGCCGTTCCTTGGCTGGCATCCTCTTGACAAGCTGCCGGGAACATATTGCTTTGGTGATTTTTTATTTTTTATTTATTTTTTTTGTTTTATTCAATGAAGCCAGTTGGTGGGAGGATCCACGGGCATCTCCGTGCCGTTACCGGGGAACATTAAAGATCTCGTCAAACCGTCTCCGCTGAGACGGCGGACAGGGGACAGATGGCGCTCAGCCTGTGATCACATTCTCGCAGTGACCTCAGCCTGACGTTTCTGTCGCGCTTTCTCTCAGAACCATCAGACCGCGGGCGGGGGGACGTCATTCTCCATCTTCAGGTGCCGAAGACGAGGCTTTATATTCCGGATTCCGGCACTGGAGTTGTGCTTTATTACTCAGAAATTCTCGTGAGACACCGATGACATTTCCTCTTTGGGTCTGTGTGGCTGACAGTTACTTCAGGTTCTGCCCCATATTTAAAATGTAGGCCTCTGAATGCTGGATAATAATGACTCCTACTTAGAAATGTGTTTTGGATAAATGGGAGAGGGTCGTGTGCTGAATTTTACCATCGTAATACTTTTTCTCTCACCCCCTCCCACTTCTCTGTCTATCTCTCCTTTTCTCTTCCATATCCTTATCCATATACTTTTCTCTACCTCCTCTTTTCTCTCCCCTCATCTTTCCCTCCCTATCTCTCTATCCCTTTGTCTTACACTTTCCCTCTTTTTGTCTCCCTCTTCCATCATCTCCCTTTTCTTTCTTGCTGCCATCTTGTTTCCCCTCTCTCTTGTCTCTCTCTCGTCTCTCTCTCTCTCTCTCTCTCTCTCTCTCTCTCAGAGGAGGGAGGGGTGCGGGGCTTCACGCGGGACCCGTCCAAGCTGCAGGGGGCAATGATCCGCACGGCACTGAGGAAGAGCACCCAGGGTTTTGGGTTCACCATCATCGGGGGCGACCGGCCCGATGAGTTCCTGCAGGTCAAGAATGTCCTGAGGGATGGCCCGGCTGCCCACGACAACAAGATCGCCTCCGGTGAGTGACACACACGCACACGCACACATGCACACACACACACACACACACACACACACACACACACATACAATGCAGACGCACAAACACATGCACAAACAACCCCGAAACACGCAGGCGTGCGCACACACACACACACACACACACACGTACAAACACACACAAACACACACGCACACACAACCCCGAAACACGCAGGCTTACACACACAGTAACACACGCACGCACACACGCATGCATACTCATAAAAACATGCGCTCAAGTGAACAAGCACAGGTACTTGCATAAACACACACACAGCACACTAACGGGACTTTTGACCCACCACAATTCAAATCAAAGCTGGTGTTGCATCGTGTTGATGTACTACTCACCTCCCACACAGCAGAGAGGTGTATATACCTCTCTACAGTGTATACATATACATTCATGCTCATAGGTTTATGTGGCAGAATAAAACAGTGATGTTGTTGAGACTGATGCATTGGCATAACCGCTGTGGGTTCGATCGTCTGCCCTGAGGACTCATGGGAAAGACTTATAAAGTGTACTCAGTGGCACACAGTGGGTTAACATCTTTGTACCTCATTCTGTTATCCAACTCTTGATGCAGCAGGATGCAAATGCGGTTGGCAGACTCTCAGCGCACACAGCTAGCACAGATGAAGCCGTTTTGGAATTTTAATGTCGCCCGGTGCAAGCGTGTGGGGTAATAGCTCTAATTACGGGAGAGGTGTGACCGAGCGCTGGCCCGATCAGGACGTGTTCCACACTCCCTTCAAACGAGCGCTCGCGGCAGCGCCACGGTGGCTCGCCCAGACTGTTTTCCTGTCGGTGATGCTGTGCCAGCGCTCGGTGTGTCAGGCGCTCACCTCTGAGCTGTTGTGGACCACTCGACCCGAGCACGCACCTGAAACGCGTTTATAGCACTGTGGAAATTCCTGCCACAGCCGGCCGAAGAGCCTACCGTCGTCCATCCTCCGAAAGGTATCGGGGCAACGGCGGTGGCTAACGATAATAAAGGATTCAATAAATAATCACAAAAGTGGCTTAATGTGCAGGTCATGAATAGTGCATTATGAAAGGCTGCACACGTCCGTTGTTCGGGTTGTATGGGGAGCGCACAAAGCCGCGTGTCCGCGAGGCCAAGGTGTCTCGGAAAGAGCTCAAGCTGAATAATGAAGGGAATTAATGAATCTGTTAGCGCCGTTAGCATCAGATAAGGGAAGGGGACACACTGAATGGTTTATGACTAGATGTATCACAGGCGTGCATTCGTTGACTCTGTATAGCGAGTTCAGTGCATATTTGTCAAGCGGTCGTAAAAAAAAGAAAAAAAAAGAAGAAGCAGATAAGCTGACCATACAGAGATCAGCTTGCCTTTTCACTGGAAAAATGTTGAGTGTCTCTTGGTTGTGAACTTTGACTTTCTCTTTGAGACAGTGAGACTGTATTGATCTAACTGTTCAGATTGCTGGGCTGAAAGAGGTGCCATTCAGTGATTGATCTCCCAGGGAATACATCTCTGTGGAATTAATTAGCTGATGGCACAACGGATGATTGATTATTAATCCTTCCATGTTGTCTGTGCGCTCTATAGGAAATCGTATATTTTCAGACGCACTTCATCCATAGCTGCCTGCAAACAAAAACAAAGCAAATCATGTGATGATGATGAATGTGTTAAATTTGCTAAAACAGGTCGTGTACTTCAAAATACCAGTAATGCACTTTCAACTGCTTCACATATTATATTGTTATTTTGCACCCTCAAAAAAATGGCCAGCATTTTTTGTGGACCAATGCTGCACAAACTGAACCCCACCTACGTGGGTTATGCTTCAGAGAGTGTTTACCATTACCGTCCTCCATATTGTGAGGGTCGCTGACGATAGCCTTTTTTTTTCATCTATATACAGTACATATGAATGCTGGCCGTTTTAGCTGTTGTTGTTAGGGCTGAATGAAGCCAGGCGGCCTATTTGTCCTTCCACCTACTGACACGAGGGCTATATTACTTAGGGATATTGATTTAGCTTGAGGGTTTCTCAAGGGTGTTGCTTGGTTAGTGTTGCCTGAAATATTTCCATCCTGGAGTTATATGAAGTAAGATGTACAGAAAACAGATCAATGCGTTCTGGTCTGCATTGATCCGACTGGGGAAAAAATGGCGTTGGATCTCGCCTTTGTTATTCGGAAACCAGCGGAGGAAGGAATTGATGGAGGAGAGGTCGAGAGATCTGTGTTTATGCCTCCGTATATCGGGTTTTTGGTTATTATGTCTGTTTTTCTGTCCAAAAACGATCTTTACCCAAACTGGGGAATCCATTGACCCGACTTGGTTTTGATTCAGGGTCTTGCAGTTCAGAGGTTTCTTGTGAAAACAGGCTTTGAATCCACAACTGTCTGGTTACGAATCCAGTTCCTTATGCAGTATTACCTGACCGCCTGTACCACACTGCTACCCAAGGTGTTGGCAACCTTTCTTAAAACAGCATAAGAAAGCACGTGTCATTGTGCTGTGGAAATGGTACATCTCATTTTATGTCTTCTTATATCTACATTTGGGCATTTAGGAGTTTACTTTATTAGATTTTTTTGTACATACAATGCATTTATACAGCGGGATATTCACTAAAGCAATTCAGGTCAAGCACCTTGCTCAATTGGACAATAGCAGTACCACACCTGAGAATCAAACCTGCAGCCTACGCATTACAAGCCCATTTCCCTTACTGTTATGGTACAATGGCGCCCAAAAATTCTCCTTGCTTATTCTCCGCTCTTCCTATTCCCTCTCCCCACATTCCCTTTAACACTCTTCTCGTCTTCCTCCCTCCCCTCATCCCTGCTTCTCTCTCTCAGGCGACGTGATCGTGGACATTAACGGGACCTGCGTTTTGGGGAAGACTCACGCCGACGTGGTGCAGATGTTCCAGTCCATCCCGGTGAACCAGTACGTGGACATGGTGCTGTGCCGGGGATACCCGCTGCCCGAGGACACCAACGGCAGCGACGAGGCTGGGGGCGAGCTGGTGACGGCCGTGCCCCTCATCAACGGGCAGCCCCTGCACGGCTCCGCCCAGGAGCTGCGCTATGTCACCACCGACGCCAGCGGGCGGCCCGTGGTGGCCTCGCTGCCCAACGGGCGCTACCCGGAGGCTCTGGACCCCGCCCTGCTGCAGCCCGAGCTGGTGAGCGTGCCCCTGGTGAAGGGGCCCGGCGGGTTCGGCTTCGCCATCGCCGACTGCCCCCTGGGCCAGAAGGTGAAGATGATCTTGGACGCGCAGTGGTGCCGGGGCCTGCTAAAGGGTGACGTCATCAAGGAGATCAACCGGCAGAATGTGCAGACGCTCAGCCACGCCCAGGTGGTGGACATCCTCAAGGACCTGCCCGTGGGCAGCGAGGTCAATGTGCTGGTGCTGAGAGGAGGTGAGGGGGCGGAGCGGTAACACATAGCATTCTCACAATGCCCTCAGTGTCCTCATAATGTCCTCATAATGTCCTCACAGTGTCCTCACAGTGTCCTCACAGTGTCCTCACAGTGTCCTCACAATGTCCTCATAATGTCCTCATAATGTCCTCACAGTGTCCTCAGTGTCCTCACAATGTCCTCATAACATTCCTCAATGTTTGGTTGTGGAGCAGGGGCAGGAAGGGAAGGGGTCAGAGGCGAGAGGGTCTTGGAGTATATTGTGAGGAGTGGATGATAGGCCTGGGATACGGATTTCTTAAGGAGATTAGGCTCAGACAGAGGCAGGTAGACCAATTGTGCTGGGTGATCTTCTCTCTAACAGTGAAGTATTTTTAAGTTGCCCTGTCATTCTTTGAGGAGGATGAGTGTTCCTCCCGCTGTCCACATTAAAAGCAATGCTGTGATCAGTCCACAAAGGCTAATTTCATTCACTCATGCTCCCATTGAACAAATCCAATGTGCACACAGATCTATATTCCGTTACCCAGACTCTCGCTGGGATATCAGGTTTGTTGCTGACTTCCACACAGCAGGCGAGACAAATTGACTGACTGGCAGAGATTACAGCATTATAGCTGCACCATCAGCAAGAAGCAATTAAAAAAAACTGGAGGCAAGACCCAGGACTCTGTCCACCTCTGTCCAGGCTGATGACAGGAACTGTCTGGGCCACAACCGGGTGGCGGCTTCCCTCGCTCTGCCTCGGTGGTGAAGGGGGACAGGAACAGGAAATTGCAGGGCCCTTCTTTCACCCTCCCGAGCTGGAGGGCACGGCAGCATAGCAGCTTCCCTCTCTGGCTGCCAGGCCGGGTAATGGCATTAGGGTTCGCTGCCCGGCTGCTAAACGGATCATTCTCACATCTTGCGCCGCGAGCCGTGCTCTGCGATGAAGTGACAGGGGGCCGCGTGACACCCCCGTCTCTGTCCCCGTGTTTCCCATTAAACACCCCCGCCCCACCGACCCCCCCCCACCCCTTCGCCGTCCGCCTCCCGCTCACAGGTCGAGAACCTCTCTTCCATTTCCACTCCATTTAAAAGTGTGACATCCTTGGCCCACCTTGAAAAGGCCCGGTGCTGCAGTAGCGCCAGCTCAATCAGGTGCCACTTAATCAGGAGGCCCGGGCTGCCTGGCCGCGGCGGGGGGTCCGACGAATTCTCCAGCCGAGATTCCCGCGAGCATTGCGCCGGGCGCGAGCGTGACACCGTAGGGCCCTCTCTGTCACCCCCCCCCCCCCCCCCACCTCCGGCAGCTCGTAAATCACTGGCTCCGACGGTGACTTAGCATATCATTTTCATTTACGCAAATGCCTCTGCTCTTCTGATGGCAGATACGGGGTGGTGGGGGGGGTGATGTTGTTGTTTTTTGCAGGAGGCTTGAATGCGGTGGGGGCGGGGAGAGTGTGCACACAGTGCGGACGACGAGAACCAGAGCCGGGCTCCGTTTTCTGTTTTTTTTGTGCGGCAGACGGATTCGGAGCTTTTTCCGCACGTCCCCTAACGCGCGGCGTTTATGTATTCAGCTGGGGAGACTCGCGAGTCACAGATGGACGGCTCCGGATAAATTAAACGCGCAGGTTCGACGCGGGAGGCGTGACACAGATACGGAGCGGCGATGCACTTTGGTTATTGTGACTGAGGCCTCGGCGTTCCGTACACGCACGTACGCACGCATGTGCATACACACCTGCTCTCTCGCGTGAACATGTTCACTGTTCTCTCTCCCTGACACATTGGTGTACTGTATGTTTTTTTTGTTTTTTTTTGACATTGGTTGTGTAGTTTACATTGGTTGTGCACTACCTCTGTCAGTTCCAGCATTCTGTCATCACACTGCCGCCTCCATGTTCCATGTGGCGTGCAGTGCCACCTAGTGGTCGGATTGTGAACGCATAACCTGGTGTGCAGTTTGTTTGTGGAGAAGGGTGAGTGGAAAGGGGTCATTAGCTTAATTTCCCCTCAGCATCACAGCTCCCACCCCCCACCCCCCAACCCCCAACCTACCCCTCTCCAGACTCTGGGTGCAGGAGAGCACAACATTTGAATAATGATTAGGAGGGCAGTCTCTGTAACAGGCCTCTAGCGAAGCATTGGTAATCCATTTGTGCCTATTTACCTGTCCTGGGAAATTAAAGCTTTTCTTTTGCTAAAATCCCTTTCTTTTAATCATGTCTTTTTTTTTCTCCTCCTCTCACTCCCCCACCTCTCTCTCCCTCCCTCCCCCATCCCTCTCTCTCTCTCTCTCTGTCCCTCCCATCCCTCTGCCTCCCTCTCTCTCTCTCTCTCTCTCTGCCTGCAGGTCAGACGTCTCCTGTGAAGTCTCTAAAACCTGTGAGTTAAAATAAATGGTTTTAATTACCTCTCTTCCTAGGCCAAGCCTCAGGACGTTCTTGGGAGCTCTTGGGGAGGGTTTTAATGATAACTCAGTGCTGGAAACACCAGGAAACACTAAAATGAGATGGGAGATTAATAATTAAAGATTGGAGATATAACTTGTCTTCGCTTCCAGAAAAGCAGACTCTTCGGTGTGCTACATTATTCAAGCTGCAAACGCAAGGCTCTGCTGTTATTCTTAGAGCAAGGCTGTTAAATGAGCTGGCTGGTTAACACCAGTAGTGAGACATAACCTGTTAACAATACCCACCACCAGTGTCAGTTAATCCCATTGCAGGAGAGAAACAAACTAGCTCTCCAGTTAGTCAATTCTTAAAATATTCATGTTCCCAGCTCCCCGGGAACATGAATATTCTAAGAATTCTGTAGTTTAGTTTGTCCTGCTATGGTGAGGATCTAATGAATTACACTGATAAGCCCAAAGACATTCTGTACTATGGCCAGATGACCGGCCCTGATGTTCCTGATTTTACTCTGCCTACTCTGTGGTTTAGCGCGACGCTCCCCTTTTGCTGAAGCAGGAGGTGGCGGCCACCAGCACGGAGCCCCCAAACCCATCCGAACCACCCCCACAGCCCCTGCCCTTCCCCCCCAACACGGCGCGCCCCAGCTCCCCCAAGCCGGACCCCTCCGAGCTCTACCTGAAGTCCAAGGCCCTGCAGGAGAGCAAGCGTGAGTGTCCAGGCGTGCCTTTCCCTCCCCCTTCACCCGAGCGTTGAGCCGCGAGTTACACCAGCAGAGCGGAAACCCGCTCGCTCTCAGATCACCATCACGGCGTTTGACACCCCTATTGGTTAACCTGTCAAATCAGCTGCCTGACATCCACACTCCCTGATTCAATATGAGATATTGAGGCCCTAGATCTCCTCTTGAGTAAAAGTAGTAAGTAAACCCATATCCCATGTATGGACATGTCTTATCCCATGTCAGCCTCTTTGTGATTCTTTACCTTAGGGATTGATCCTTATGAACCGTCAAGCTCAATCAATAAATCAGTCTTTATTTCATATTTCACTCTGAACAATTCAGCTTTGTGGAATGGAATACAAAGTGAGTTTGGCTGGGAAAGGATGGTAAACATGTAGAAAGTTAAAATATATGCTGTCTGACTGCTTTGAGAGCCACGGTAGTACAATTTGGAAAGTAAACAGGATAGTAGAGCAGTGTAAACAGAAGAAGCACAAAGAGAAGTGGTAGTTAACAAAGGCGTTTTAGTGTCGGCTGGTTGCCCAGAACATAGCTGGCCTTTAGAGTTAATTAGAGGCGGGGCCTGATTTCCATGGCCACCTTGGTAAATCGTTCCACAGTTTTGGGCGGCTGTGTAGCCTATGTCTCTTACAACGCCACCTTGTCGCCAGGTCTGTGGACTATATAAACCGGTTCTCGGGCGCTACCATGTAAGTGAAGTTGAACTCCATTCAAACCGGCATAACGCCGAGCAACTTCTCCTTCGCTCTCCTCATCTCACTCCGACCAATTTGCCCTCTTCCTCTTCACATCACAGCGCCCAACACCAAGGATCTGGATGTCTTCATCAAAAGGAACCAAGAGTCGGGTTTTGGGTTCCGTGTCTTGGGAGGGGAAGGCCCAGATCAGCCTGTAAGTACCACCCAGGCCCCTGTGGCCCAGACCTCTCACATGCACAGTACTTTGACCTTGAGTGGCCAAACAAGGAATGCAGATGGGCTGAACGGCCTTGTTCTCCTCATTAAATATTCTTAAGTTCCTTTCCTCGTGGGTAGAACCACCGTTAAACGCCACCACTGCATTCCCGCTAAGTTCTCACGGTTTGTGTACGTCGACCGCCAGTGCACTGGCGGAGCAGGCCCGTCGTGCCCAGGTATCTGTTCTAACGCGGCGGCGCCACCTCCCAGGTGTACATCGGCGCCATCGTGCCCCTGGGCGCGGCGGAGAAGGACGGGCGCCTGCGGGCCGGAGACGAGCTCATGTGCATCGACGCCGTGCCGGTCAAGGGCAAGTCCCACAAGCAGGTGCTGGAGTTGATGACCAACGCTGCCCGCAACGGTCAGGTCATGCTGACCGTGCGACGGAAGGTGGTTTACACAGGTGCGTGAGCCACCGGGACACCAGACTGGGGAATATGGGGGGATTGAGCTTTACAGATCACAACATCATGGTGCCGTTAGCAATGTACTGTACTAACTTAAGATGTTTTAATGGGTGAAGTGTATTCCTTAGATTTGTAACTTTCTGTAGATAAGAGCATTAGCTAAGTAAGTGTAATGTGATCTTGTTATAAGACACAGGTGGTCTGTTAAAATAGTTGAGAGAACTGGGACAGTGATTGATTAGAGATTTTGTTGATGTCGGTTCTTTGTCTGATCCACTAAGGCGCTTGGCACCCACTGGTCCATCTGTGTGAACCCAGATCAGAGAACAGAGAGCTTATGGGAAGCTTTTATTTGCTAATTTGAGCCCAAAAAAATCAAGCTGAACAGACAATAGAATAAGCAGGGCTTTATTTATGGCATGCTGATAAAGATTTGTAATTGTATCTCGCTCTCTCTCTCTCTCTCTCTCTCATTCTCTTTCGCTCTCTCACTTGCTTTTTCTTCCACTCACACAGACTATCTCTGCCTCTCTCTTTTCTCTATCTTCCTTCTTTCTTTTCCTCTCGCTCTCTCTCTCTTTTCAGTATGCTTTGTTGGCATGACAAAATTGTACAATTGTATTGCCAAAGCTTGTTGGATGAAAAAGGAAGAAATAAGATGTAACAAGAATAAGAAATCTGGATAATATATAAACAGTAACAGGTGTGTGTATGTGTGAAGCAATAACAGGTTAGTGTGGGGCGGTGTGTGTGTGTGTGTGTTTGTAAATGGCTGTGTTGTTGTGTTCTCTCTCTCTCTTTCAGAGGCGGGTGGAGAAGAGGACGGGCCCCAGCAGCAGAGCCCCCCCGCTGTGGTGAATGGCTCGCCCAAACTGACCCGCGACGAGGACCCCATACCGGCCGAGCAGGAATCCTACGATGTCACACTGCAGCGCAAGGAGAATGAAGGCTTTGGCTTCGTCATCCTCACCTCCAAGAACAAACCGCCACCAGGAGGTAAAAGTGCCCCCCTGGCTGTACACTAAAGGAAGCTTTCCTTAGAGTAGTTCCCATACAGTGGTAACATCCTAGTGTGCTATTGGGCAGCGCCGATCCTGGAGGGCCAATGAATATGCACCGATTAGCCTGGCCCAATTTACTACTTGGCTACAAACACCAATGCTGGTTCATTTATAGATTAGACCCCACAGTAAAAGGTTTCATATTGGCATATCTGTTGGAACAGCGTTTTGGACATCACTCCTTACAGTAACATTCGCCTGGCTCTGATTGGTTACCTCCATTACTGTTCTGAAGCGCCAGGTTTTGAGTCTCGCCCACCTGTTATTTTTGTGCCAATTTGTGCAGCAGTGGAATTAGCATATCCGCTTGCAAGGGCCATTCGCGGGTCACGCCGTCCAATCACTTTGCATCAGCCTCCCTGCAGAAAGGCTGGGGAGATGACGCCGAACGCTCACAGCGCATAAACGCACGCTGGCTGTGTGGTACGTGCCCAGAGACTCAATTCACCCCCCCCTCCCCTTTGGCTCACTAACACCATCTCTGCTGAGACCGGAGTCCAGTTTTCCTCAGCCCTCAAATGAGTCACTGCAGCCTGTGCTGAGGAGGGCAGCAAACTGGGAGGCACAGAGGCCAGGAGATTACACACTAGAAGCACAGATCGCACTGTAGCTCACACAGGTCTGCACCTCGCGATTAAAAATTCAGCGAAAGGCCCAGTGTCATTATGCGATTAGGACCTTCATGCTGAAGTGCCACTACACTGAGTTCAGATTTTGACACTGGACACCAGGGCCAGAACAAGCCTTTTAACTTGTCCTGTACATGTGCATGAAATCTCTTTCTCTATCTCTCTCTCTCCCTCCCTCCCTCTCTCCCTCCCTCCCTCCCTCCCTCCCTCCCTCCCCGTATGCAGTAATACCTCATAAAATTGGACGCATCATCGAAGGAAGTCCCACTGACCGCTGCGGCCGGCTCAAGGTGGGCGACCGCATCTCGGCGGTGAACGGGCAGTCCATTGTGGAGCTGGCTCACAATGACATCGTGCAGCTCATCAAGGATGCGGGGAACACCGTCACCCTCACCGTCGTGCCGGAGGAAGGTAAGAGGGGACATGCAGGGTGTACTGGGGATTTTTCATCAGTGAATGTGACATGAGTCTGTGTATGTGTGTGTGTGAGTGTACGTGTGTGTACGTGTGTGTGTGTGTGTGTGTGTATGTACGTGTGTGTGAGTGTACGTGTGAGTGTACGTGTGTGTGTGTGCGTGTGTGTCCGTGCAGAATTTTGTGAAAGAACAGTAGTAGTGATTGAGAACATCATCTCAGTTTTTGAGTAGAGAATATGTGTGCATTGTGCAGGTAGTATTTTGGTTGTTCTTGTGTGCTCGTGGATCTGTGTATGTATATGCATGCAATTAGCAGTGATCTTCATAATGTGCATTTGAGTTATGATACTTACATGTGCATTTGAGTAGTGATATTTACACGTGAATTTGCAACTAACTAGCCTCTGCCTCTTATCTCAGACCACAGCGGGCCTCCGTCAGGAACCAGCTCTGCCAAACAGAGCCCCGCGGCACAGCACAGAGCCATGGGCCAGCAACCCGCCAACCGCGAAGACCGGTACGCTACCATACGCGACGCACCCAGCACGGCAGAAAGCTTGTCCTTAAAAGTGTAGGAAGCTCTGTACCAGGAAGGGGGAGTGTAAACAGTCCCGGAGCAGGGGCCTGGTTTGAGCGAGTCGGCCTTCATCACGGCGGTTCTGCCCTCCCGCGGTGCGCCTGCTCGGCGGGAAAAGAAGCAGCAGTGCGTTTATCAGGGAAGGGGGAGGGGCCAGGTTGATCTTCCACTTTAATTGAGATTACCTGTGTCAGCTGCTTTAATCCAGGAATGGCTCCCGACCACATTATCCACACTAATTGCTTGGGGCTAGCTGACGGAATTAACTTCTTCTGCATTTGTCCAAATGTTTATCTTCTTTTTCTTAACTCTGTTCCCAAATGCGCGGCTCGGGTCATCCATCTCTTCAAAAAGGAGAAAAAGATTGCTTGCTCAGTAAAGACTACAAAGTTCTTTGGTAGTTGGGGTGAGCCGCACTGAGATGGGGTCGTCCTTTTGAAATATTATTGCAGCTAAATCTCAATAAAAGGGATGTAATGAGCCCTGCGAAGCACCCCGTTATCTGCCACAGGTTTCTCGCACCTTTCTAGGAATTACACCGCCTGTCCTTGATGATTTATTGAACCACAGTCTCGCCGAAATGTGTTGCCGTTATTTTTTCGGAAACGAATGGCCTGGCGGTGCTCTGCAGGCCTGGCGTTGTAACGTGCGCGTATGTGGTGTTTTAGTCCCAGCCAGGATGCAGATGAGAAGGAGGGCGTCCCCTGGGCAGACTACAAGAGCCTTCCACAGAGCGAACCTGGAACTCTCTGCACTACAGGATCCAAACCGGTGAGACCATTAGTGTGCACATAGAGTACCTGTGTGCAATGAGGAGTCTTTACACTGGGGAAACAGGTGAAATCCTGCTCCCAGCTCACATAGAGGTGTGTGCAAGAAGTGTGTGTGTGTGAGATTGAATGTGTGCTTGCACGCGAGTGTGTATTTATGCGAGTGAGGGCGCGTCAGTGCGCGTATGGATGTAAGCATGTGATGTGTGTGTATGTGCTGTACGCGTGTAAGTTATGTGTGACTTGCTCACGCAGGGCTGCTTCCCCGTGGAGCTGGAGCGGGGGCAGCGTGGTTTCGGATTCAGTCTGCGGGGGGGTAAGGAGTACAACATGGGCCTGTTCATCCTGCGGCTGGCGGAGGATGGCCCCGCCCTCAAAGACGGGAGGATACACGTAAGTCTGGAACCTACACCCCGACCGGTGCGTCCGAGAGATCAGGGCTCCAGTCCCACGTGGGGAGACTGCAGTATTTTCCTCAGGGATAACCTTGAATGGACAGTCAGGCTACGAATCAAAAGCAAAACGATTTGTTTACACGTAGATTAGAATTCAAACACTCTGTATAATGGAAACACTCTGTAATGCACTCTAATGCACTGAGGAACTCCACCAGTGTGTTGGTAAGATGTCTGGCTTCTGCTGGCCTGGCTCTGGCATTGTGTGTGTATGTTTGCAGGTTGGGGACCAGATAGTGGAGATCAATGGTGAGCCCACCCAGGGCATCACCCACACTCGGGCCATCGAGCTCATCCAAGCCGGGGGTAACAAAGTCCTACTGCTGCTGAGACCTGGCCTGGGCCTGGTTCCTGACCACAGTGAGTACTCATACTGACTCACTGAGTACTCATTTAGTGTATTAAAACTACATACTGACTCACTGAGTAATAATCACTTACTGTATAAAAGCCTACTACGTGCTCATTCATTGTATAAACACTGCATACTGAGTACTTGTTTACTGTATAAACACTAAATGGTGATACATTGGGAATTCATTTTCTGTATAAACTCCACACATTAGATTTTCCATTTTCCTTAAATACTGACAAAGTGAGTATTCATTTACTGTATAAACTAGAGGTGGGGCATTTTACGATTTTCTGTAAACGATTACAAGCTGATTTGTCCTTGAATTTACTCGAGTACTCTATTTTTATTTTAACTTTTTTGTGTGACTACAGCCTGTTTTACAGGAGCAGACCCACTTAAAGGCGTCACAGAGCATTTTCTTTGCCGTAGGCAGGCTCACGTGACAAGATGCCAAAGCAATAACAAAAAAAACTTCTGATTCTTCAATAAAAAATTTTTCTGAACGTTTAAGAATCTGCTAGCAAGTACTCGTTTACTCGAGTAAACAGTCCCACTCCTCGTATCAACTACATACTGGCAGATTGAGTACTCATTAATCAAGCACTACATGACACACACACACAAACACACACCAGACCTGGGTTAAATACGTATTTTAAATACTTTAGAAGCTTGTAAAATTTGAAAAGCACTCCTTCAGATGCTAGAGAAATGTGTTATTAATCAAAATGTACCCCCAATACTGGTGAAAATGGGTGTTTCTTGTCAAGTGGTAAACGATCTGCATGAATTGTACTGGTGACTAAAGGGGTTAGAATATTTCAGATAGTTATTTGACCCAGGTTTGGAGCATATGCATCTTCATAAATAGCATCCCGTGCGCTATGTTGCGATATTTCTCCACGGGCGTGGTCCTGTCTCAGCATGAGGACAGGTGTCTCTTGCTTGCTTGCAGCTCACTCTTTTCTTTGCCTTGGCACTCCTCTCTCCTCGCTCTCTCTCTCACTCTCTGTCTCTCTCTCTGTCTGTCTCTCTCTCTCTGTCTCTCTCTCTCCTCTTCCTCCAGGTCTGAACTCTTCCACCCTGTGCTTCTACATGAAAGCCGAGCATCACTAAAGGCCTCACTGCTTTTCTTGGTCTGTCCCTAAGCACCTTGGTAAATCTCTTCTTCCTCCTCCTGCTCCTCCGTCTCCTGCTCCTCACTCCGCTCCTCTCTTCCTGGCCACCATTTTCAGAATCCCCCTTAACCAACTTCCTCCACGCCCACTCCCTACCAACCCAAAGTGAGGGCTTTAGAAGAATATAGCAAAACAAAAATACACACATGCACACACACACACCCCACAAATGCACACACACACACACACACACACACACGCAAACACACACCCCACAAATACATACACACACACACACACACACACACGCAAACACACACCCCACAAATACATACACGCACACACACACACCCCACAAATACGCACACACACACACACGCAAACACACACCCCACAAATACATACATACACACACACACACACACACACGCAAACACACACCCCACAAATACATACACACACACACACACACACACAGATCCTGTAGCTGTTCACAATGAAAAGCCATGCAGTATTCAGAGGAGGAATAAATAAATAACTGCACTGATTCTCTGGGCTTATTTATTCATACGCGCCTTGTTCGACTTCTACATCCTCAACATTTCCGTGTCAACGGTTCTCCTGGAGGGGTCATTCTGAGGTCAACACAGAATGCTTCCAAGTTCTTAAAGTATTAAAAGGGCTTGAACGAGGCAGATCAGAGAACGCTAGGCCATTCGATAGGAGCTTTAAGAAGGCAGCCAGCGTAAGAAGTAGCCATAGGCTCTAAATCCACTCCTTAGATACAAAAACAACAAGAGCTGCTGTAGCCGCTGTGGCAGAGACCCCCACAGAGTGGCAGTTCATTGATAATGAATCCATTCCAGAAAGAGCGTGTCCAATTCACAATTGGGTTTTTGAGCTACACCTTTCCTGCATCACGTCTGGCAGCCCAGCACTTGTCAGCGTTAAAAGGATATTGAAATCCCAGCGCTGGGGAGAAGTTGTAATAACTTGCATTTTATGCAGCCACCGCTGTTACATTGCAGTACACCTCATTTTCTGTCTTGTTGAAAAGAGGAATGGAGGCGTTCTGGGGTTTGAATAGGAAAGGCGATGTGGTTAGCCTCTCCTTATGATGGTGATTGAACAAACTGTGTATTAACTGCCTCACTGTGTACACTAGTGCTGCACTCAAGAGTTTGATTATTTTAATTGTTAATTCTCAACGGTGCGGTAAAGCAACAGTTTTTCAACCCTTTTCAGTCAGGCAGAATTGATTGTTTCTCCTTTACCCTTAGAGGCTGTTTTTTAGAATGTGTGCGCACCATACATGTTGTCGATTGCCCGTTTGAAAAGCGCTCTCTTTCCATTTCGCTCCAGGTAAAATGGTTTCACCCACAAGCTTCCCAAGAGTTTCAGCATCAGATGAGCCATCATCCCCTGCTATCCCCTCTGCCATGCCCATCTCCACCTCCACCTCGGAGCCCTCCCCCACATCCGCCCCCGTCAAGGCACAAGAGGAGACCCCCAGCTGGGACACGACCGCCCCTCCCCCTAGAGCTCCCGAACCCCGAGCCAACGAGAGTGACAGAGTCGGCCCAGAGCCAGTCCGAGAGCAAGCCGGTAAGGCCAGAGGGCAGCAACCCCACCAACAGCACCACCACAAGGGGCCCACCAGCCCCGAAACCCTGGACCGGAAGTCTCTCCCCAAGAAAAGAGACTCCAGCACCCACGAGGACAGGGCTGGCAGCCCACGGAAAGCCAGCGGGGGCCAGGGGCCCAACGCCAGGGAGCGCTCCAGAAGCCCACGGAAGACTGAGAGGAACCCGCCCGCCCCCGCTGAAAACAGCAAGAGCTCTTCGTCCGGCGCACGGGAGGCAGAGCCCGGCAAGGAGAGAAAGGCCCGTACGCAGAGAGAAAGCCGTGCCTCCAGCCCCAAGAAGTCCGTCGTAAAAGAGCAGGACGGCGTCACAAGGCAACCGTCGAAGAAGCAGGAGGAGCAGCAGCCCAGGAGGACGGGGGGGCAGCAGACCGCCGCCGCTGGCGTTGAGGGCAAAGAGAAGCGACGCAAGGACGAGGACGCCAAGCGTAGGCCGGAGAGGGAGGTCGCCGATGGCAATGGGGAGGCGACCAGGGCAGCCAATGAGCCGCGCAGGAAAGAAAAGGAGGCGGGGCGAGAAGGTGGGCCCCAGAAATCCCACTCCCAGACACACAGAGAGAAGGGCGGTGTGGAGGAGGTGGGCACCCTGGGCCGGAAGGAGCAGAGAGAGAAGGAAAAAGAGAGGGAACGAGACCGGGGGAGCAGGGAGCCCAAGAAGAAAGGAACAGCCACGGAGGAGAACAAAAAGGACCCCAGGGGCTCCACCAGCTCCATCCATGAGCCCTCCTGCAATGGGAACCCCAATATCAAGAAGGCACCCATCACTCCTGGCCCATGGAAGGTTCCCAGCACAGCAAAAATCATGTCCCAGTCAGAGGTGACTCGAGAGGCAAACTGATGACTTATGGGCAATGTAGTCATTAGATTAAATTAAGGCCATAAACAGCTCATTGGCCACCATTTTTTTAAGCCAGTCACAGCAGATCAGGGGTACGTTTGTGATGCTGTTTACCAGTATAATGCATCCATATAATGCATGAATATTGGTTCAGATCGCACATTAGTTTCACCTCTGCGTCACATACACCATGAAGTTAGTCTTTTCCTTGTTTCTTTGCCTTACATTTTATTTTTCTGGTCTTTTGCTTTTCTTTTTAGTTTTTTTTTTTGGAGAAAGAACATTGAGGACATTCATTTATTTTTTTTAACCTGTGAGCTCTGCCTAGCCAACAATGTTGTCTGTCGATCTTATTACGTGCCAATGGAGGGCTCATGGGAAAAACTGTGCCCATGTCTCACCTTTCCTGTCAGGCTTCCATGTACAATGAGGAAAATTGGCTTCTATCACTTCCAGACATATGAAGGATGATATTCTGTGCTTCTAAGATATACAGACTTATGTACAGACATTCAACTGCACTTCCCCCTCCCACCTCCAGTGGGTTTAAGTTACTGCATGCATTTACAATGTTCTGTCCAAGGTTTTCGATTGTGTACCTTTTTTGGCATCAAGGAAGTCCCGCTCACTGTTTTCTGTCTGTATCTAGAAATCCAGTTCAGAGACGTTGATTGAATGTACACGTTGTGTGTAGACTCCAGATTGCTATGTAATCATCAGCTTTGCGGTGGATTTTAGACTTTTTGAACCATAGACTTGATATGTATCTTATTAAAAAAAAGACCAGATACTTGTGGTTAAGTATATTGTTTACTACATGTATGTTTATGATAAAGGATATCTAACTTATTGAGATATATATGAAAAAAGAATATATAAATATATGTATCCATTCTGAGCCATTCCACATTTTGCTGTTGTGCTCCAAGTTCAGTTCAGAGTACTAAGGGCCTGCACCATCCTTTTAACAGTTGTTGTTGTTAGCAGCTTTTCTTAGGTTGTCTGTTAAACGTGTGTATCCAGCAAGCAGGCAGGTTTGTGTTTATGTACAATGCAAGAGCTTGAAATGTCTTTTTTATTATACATGTGCATTGTTTGGCTATGCATATCCTGAACTACTCATGGGGGAATTCGAGTTTGGTTTTCTTTCTTTCATGAACACTTGGCTGTGTGGTGCCCTAAGGTACTTTTAAAGTAAGCTGATTCAAAGGCCTACTGCTTTGTATTTCATACACACTAAAATATCAGCATTAATGTACGTTATCTTTCAATATCGGTGGCATTTATGGATCATTTGATGTTCCGGGAGCTCAACTTTCATTGTTTGTGAGAAATACCGTAGAAATGTCTCAAACTTTGAAGATTTTATTACAGTACATTTTTACCAAGACAGCTGCCATGTGTTTGGGATGGCTGAAAGCAAATATCATTTAAAGTCTTTGGAGGTCACAGTGTGCGTGTGCGTGTGCGTGTGTGGGTGTGTGTGTGTGTGCATGAGCGCGTCTGTGTCTATAAAGTATTATCTTTGCGGTAAGAGGTAGATTATTATTGTTGAATGGAATACAAGACAGTTTAATAAAAGTTCATGGTCTCATGTTGAATGCATCATGCTTATCGTTGAAGGTTGAGCTCAGGGGAACACTGACATGATCATATCCATATATGATTTATATACATAAAATCATGAAATACTTCACAGTACGCCTGTTGTATTACCTACTGTACAAAGTGAACAGTGATTAAAACGGGAGAGGCCACTGAGTTAAACAGTGTCACTGAAATACGGTTTGACTCTTGTGCTGGATCAGCTTGACGATTTCTCAGAACTAGCTGAAGTTACACAACATAAAACATGAAGTTTCCAAAGAAAATGTCACTTTTTGAGAAAACCACTTTTATACTCGAGCAGAGGGTCTGAAGGTCATTCACTCTGTAGGCAACATTGAGGAATATCCATTTGAAACACAGTCAAGAACAAAACCCAGTATCTCAGGTTTGGGTGGCAGAAAAATGGTTTTAGTGGCAAGAACTTGCCCCCTCCATTATGTTTCCAACTAACATTTAACCTTCTCATAATGTTGCTCTAACTTGATCTTTTCCACTCAAATGGCTACCACATTACTCAAAACTTCTGTTCTTTGTCTACGTTTTTGAGGCAATCTCCTTTTGTGGGGTGCGCTGATGATTTGTTGGTCAGCCCGCTCACCAAATTAAATTCTGAAACTGTGGACTGAACTGAGCGCTAAGCATTGCCATGCTTTTGAGCGTGTTTGTTCTCATGGATATTCCGTGGTGCTGCTAACCACAGCAGGTGGATGTGAATGCTCTCATTTTTGGCCTGCTCCAACACATATTCATGTCTTCTGCACTGATGGTGTTTTCCCCAAGTCTCTCATTGTCCATATCAGTGTCTGTTTATAATAATGTGGCCTTGCATTGCTTTAACAGAAAAAAAAAAGCCTTTTGGTCTCTACATTATGTGGTAGTTGTAAATGTTTATAAATTGTACAGCACCTTTATAAATACTTGCAGAATCCTCATTCAAATAAAATCTGTAAATCGCTCCATTATTTTTTTAAGTAATTGAAAAGAAAATGATTTAAAGTGGAAAAAGGAAATTACCTTGTCATGGCCTTCTGTTCATGCACTGTAAAATAAAGTTTTATTGAAAAAAAAACTCCTGCATTATTTTTTATTTTATTGATTGTGTCTGTAAATTATTCACTGTCACACTTGAACTTTTAAGATTTGTTCATAAATCATACCTTCTCAGAATCAGCTCTACCCAGGGGGATTTATATTTATTCATTCACAACCTTTGTGGCGATTTAGCATATATGGATTCATAGGAATGCCACTATAAAAACGCATTGACTCAAAAAGAACAGTAGCCTAAGCCTAATACATCACAGTTGCCAAATAATTTATGAAAATCGATAACCAATTAAATGAAAAAATAGCATAGGTTAACGGCCTTGATGGATTCTTCGGGTCTTACAATTTGTCCGAAATAAAAAGTACTGAATTGAACTTTCTTGAAAACATAAAACATTTATACCAATACAAACCATGGGTAACCAGCGCAGTTGAAAGGATCACAGCGCTCCCGTAGGTAGGCTAGTTGCTATATATGCAGTTAACAGGCACACACTAACAGCGGGAGTCTACTACACACACTTTCAGTAAGCTATGAGTGCTTCTGTCATTTAAGCGCATTCGCTGACCAGAGGATACATCGCACTATAGTCTACAGTAGCCTAGACTCCCGCACACAAACAGCGGGAGTCTAATGCTGCACACTTTCAGTATGAGTGATTTTGACAGAATATGCAATAAAATACAATGAAATAGACCTATTCGTTTTGTTTTTAATTACGGCGTGATAAATGCGTATCATTTTATAAAAGCAAACGAAGACATGTAGCCTAGCTTTTTGTGAAATGTAATGCCAATCTGCGGTCGCTTTTACATAGGCTAATGATGCGCATTTATAACGCAAAACTCATATTGCATTGTATTGTATTGCGTGTTCTGTCAAAAACACTCAAACAATACTGAAAGTGTGTAGGCTACTACAGTAGGCGAGACTCGCAGTTTGTGTGCGGGAGTCTACTGTATAGTTCAATTGCATTTAATAGTCACTGAAAATATTCCATACAAAACCCTATAGCCTACATGTCTCCTCTGGTCAGCGAATGCGGTTAAATGAAACTGCACCCTTTTAATTTTGCCTCATAGATTTCCACATGACCTGGAGTCTGGACTGTCTGCATCGCTTGCATTCAGAGAGCCGCCCAACCTTTAAACCATTACGTCAGCCACAGTAGAAGACGCGTGCAAACGCGCACGCACCCACTTCTCATAACTCTATATCCCAGATATACTTGCCGCACGGTAAAACTACAAGCCCCAAAAGCCACATAAGCTGAGCTTGCGCATAAAGAAAAGCACGCTCTAAAACTACAAACAGTTGGAATCTGATAGGATGATGTGTGCGGACTACAAGTTCCAATAGACTTACGTCCTTCCATATCCATAGCCATTTAAATCTACGTGCAAAATGGCTGCGCAGGTTGGTTTGGTTCGTGTAAAAGTCGAAGAAAAGGTGAGAGACAGCTTGGATAAAATAACCAAAGATAAGAAAAAGAAGAAAAAACGAGAAATCTCCCCCTCGGTCGACAAGAGATCCGAGAAAGAGGCAAAGAAAGTTAAGTTCCATCACCATCTCCATCATCAACATGTTCAACAACGAATACACCAACCGCATCAACAACAGCAGAATTCCCAACCCCGTACCTTTAGTTCGGAGCAGGCTGCACTACAACGTCACCATCACCACCATCACCACAACAGCGCAAAGAAAGATCCCTTACTCGGAGGCCACCCTAAAAAAGTGGCTCCGTCGCAACTCGAACAGAAACCGCTGCCTCCGGTCCTGCCCCCCGTACCGCCCGGACTGTTCACTTTCACTCCCCTGAAAGTGACCAAGGCCAAGACCCATAACAACAAGGAGAAACGCTGCGATAAAGACATAAAACTCAAGCCCAAAAAGGAAAACACAGAGAGCAACGTGAAAGCAGGACTGAGCAAGAAAAATAAAGGTAAAATTGTGCCGAACCAAATATTCCACTCGTTGACACTATTTTCACATATTCGCTGGCTACATTACGCACGACCATGCGCGATCTTGCTGTCCCCTCGAATTATGGTTTGGTTACAATGTAGTTCAGTTACTTAAGTGTGTAAGTTACTTAACTTACTGTAGTTATGCTGCAGCAGTTCATGCAGGCGGAGTAATGAATGTCATTGATCTATACCCAGCGGCGGACTTCTAGTGTGTACATTATTTAACAGGAGTCAGTACTGATTTGTCTTTTTGAAGTCTAGACTGCTATATAACCCTTTCCTTGGTTAGAGTTCAGTGGGTCTGTAGATCTATATTAAGCTGGGTCTTGCGTTAGTACTATAACGTTAGCTGAAAGAGCATTCTGGTCTCTGAGTCAGTCAGAATGTAAAGGGAGCTTGCACGCTCTAGCCTGAAGGTAACAGAAAAGTGGGGATGGAAAGTATTCGGGCAGAGACACAATTTTTGTTGTTTTGGCTTTGTACTCCAGAACATTGGATTTGAAATGGAGCAGTGACTATGAGGTTAAAGTGCAGACTTTCAGCTTTAATTTGAGGGTTTTTACACCCATATCGGATGAACCGTGTAATAATTGTAGCCCTATTTATACACAGTCCCTCCATTTTTGGGGACGGGAAGTAATTGGAAAAGTGAACATAAACTTAAATAAAGTTATCATATTTATTATTTGGTTGCATATCCTTTGCATGCCATGGGTTCCTGATGTCTGCGACCCAACAACATCAAAAGGCTCTTGATATCTTATTTTATGTTGCTCTTACAAGCGATACTACAACCTCTCTGCATTTGAATGGATCTCTATGGGAATTGGGGGGTGGGACTAGGTAAAGCTGTACATTATGCTGGAACAGTATGGAACCCATGGTTGGTTAAATGGCTATAAGTCATCAAGGGTCTGGGGTATCAAACAAGCCTCAAACCATCACTCTGCTGCCAGATATGCAGTAGATATGGATGGATCACTTTAAGGGTTGTTTATCCTGACTTATTTTTCCATAGAGTTCAATAGGAAAAACAACAAAAATTGTCACTGCCCAAATACTTTCTGTCCCCACAGTATGTTGTGGGACTGCACAGTATCCTATTCATAACAAAGTAAAAGGTTTAACTAACATGTTGTCTAAGAAGAAATGGGTGGTCTGATGATTGCCTTGGACAACACCCATGTAGTTATGGTAGTATCTAAGTATGGTAGTAACACATATGTGTTCAGTATGTGAGCAGTATGAGTGATTGAGATGGAATCTGTGCATGTACAATGGGGATGCAGTTATAGTGGATACTGTCTTATTAATGCATTAGATGTGAATCACTTTGAGATCCTGCGATGAGAAACTCTGTGTGCTTGCCAACCACTTATTGATTTAATTTGTGCCCTTCTTTCACTGTTCATTTGCATGTCTGTTTTTTTAAATAACACCCCCCCTCACTTCACAGAGGCCCGCGATGAGAATGGCAAGACGCAGGCAGTGGACGAGTACCTCCTGAAGAAGAAGAAGAAGAAGAGGAAACACCGCGAAGATGAGCGTGGCAAGAGGCTCAAGATGTATCACAAGGAGGTGCAGACCACGTGCGCCGGCCTCGCAGAGGACCGCCCCTCCGCCCCGCCCCCCAGGCGACCCCGCCCTGGCCTTCCTGAAGGATGACTCTGACGCGGACGAGTACGGCGCCCCCGGGGGGGTGCAGTCGCCCTTCCTGTCCCACCAGGACCACTTCATCCGCAGCAGCTCCCTCCAGACGGGCTCCCGCTACGGCCGGCTGATCCACGAGGAGCGGCAGGCCAACGGCGGGGCGGCCGTTCTGCACGCGTACGCCGACGAGCTGTCGCCCCTGGCGCCCGGGGAGATGGAGCGCTTCACCCAGGAGTTCCTGCGGCTGGCCTTTGACGAGAACCCCCGCGGTGCGGCCCACTACGCCCTGGCCGTCGTGCACGGGGCCGCCGCCTACTTGCCCGACTTCCTCCACTACTTCGCCTTCAACTTCCCCAGCACGCACGTCAAGATGGAGATCCTGGGCAAGAAGGACATCGAGACCACCACCATTGCCAACTTCCACTCTCAGGTAGGCTGTGTGTGTGTGTGTGTGTGTATGCGTGCATGTGCAGTCATGGGTATTCTCCAATTGGTTAAAAAATTGGCTTGTTGCATTGGACTAGACATGGGGGCGGCAGTGTAGTATAATAATTAGGGAAGTGGGCTTGTTAGATTGCAGGTTCAGTTCTTAGGTCAAGCACTGCTGTTGTACCCTTGAGCAAGGTATTTAACCTGATTAATTACAGCTGTATAAATGGATTGTGTGATAAAAATGTAAATTTATGATAAGAGCACCTGCTAAATGTAGCTAAATATTTTAATCACGGGCATTGTATATGCTTGGCTGCATGTATGGACAACACAGGACTCACTTTTCATTCCAGAACCGTTTTTTCGGTTTTCGGGTCTTGAGGCCTAGAGTTGGGAGAGAGGGTGTGGTAGTGGAGGAAGGAGGAAATGTCCATCCTATGTCTCTGACAGCATGTTAGGCGCCAATTCATTGATCTCCCGAAGCAACAAGGAAGGCTTGTTTGACTGGAATGAGTCATACACTGCCTGGCCAAAAAAAAAGTCGCAGTTGCACCAGTCATGCATAGTGCCCACTGTACAAGCCTCTGGAGGCAGTGTTATGATCTGGGGTTGCTTCAATTGGTCAGGTCTAGGCTCAGCAACATTATGCAGCAATAAAATGAAGTCAGCTGAGTACCTGAATGTACTGAATGACCAGGTTATCCCATCAATGGGCATATTCCAGGACGACAATGCCAAGATTCATCGGGCTCAAATTGTGAAAGAGTGGTTCAGGGAGCATGAGGAATCATTTTCACACATGAATTGGCCACCAGAGTCCTGACCTTAACCCCATTGAAAGTCTTTGGGATGTGCTGGAGAAGACTTCACGGAGTGGTTAGACTCTCCCGTCATCAATACAAGATCTCGGCCAAAAATGAATGCAAGTCTGGACGGAAATAAATGTTGTGACGTTGCATAAGGTTGTCGAAACAATGCCACGACGAATGCGCGCCATAATCAAAGCTAAAGGCGGTCCAACAAAATATTACAGTGTGCGACTTTTTTTTTGGCCGGGCAGTGTATATACGGAGTGGTCAGCACCGGGCCAAGGTGGATCAGACACTAGGTCACAGTGGATGACTTGAGGATCATGGGTACAGATGTAGCCTGAAGCCCAGCTGTTCATCATGAAGGTGCTGCTCTTTCAGCTCAATGGCAGCAGTTTAATGCCGCCGCATCATTTGTTTGACGGGTTGTTCTGTGTGAAATTGGAACAGTTTTTATTTTCAGGCTATCAGAGGCTAGCAAATTGGTTTTTGCTGCACAATTAGAAAATATGTACTTTTTGAGATATAATTAATTGAAGTCACTATCTCTCTGCTATTTGTCTAACCAGACATTCTGTGAGACCTTGCCTAATAACTGAATCGGTACAAAATGCAAAAGTACGTGTTGTGTGAAATGACAGCTCTGAGTGGAAAATATTATTTAGACTCTGCATGTTAATTTGTAAAAGATTATGTACTGAATTATGTACCGTAAAAAAGTTGACATGACCTCTGAAGTCAAGTAAAAGAAAATATCAGATTCAACTTTCAGTTATTAATGGACAAAGATATGACCGTTTTAAGAAGGAATTAAACACTCCATTTGACTCTGCCTTTGCTCCCTGTCTTATGAATCGTGGTTGTTTGTTTTAACTGTCTATACTTAGTTTCTAGAAAATTCCCAAATTCCCCTTAGAATCCCTGGGGGGGAGGTTGGGGAGTTGCTGGTTAATCTCAAGAGGAAGTGGCTTGTATTGTGTACTCAAATGAGTTCAGAAACATTTAAAATATAGAAAATTGGATTTACAGCAAATATCTGTAGATGGTCTTACACTGCTGGGGCTTTCATTCATTCTGTGTGTGGGATTTTATGACAGATCCTGCAGAGTCTGCAGCACCCTGGGATTCAGTTTGAATTGCTCAGTGAACAACTTTACAGAACGAGCATTTAGCAGGCGTCTCATCCAGAGAGATGAGACGCCTGCAGTAATTCCCTAGGAGGGGAAAGTATAGGCCCAAGAGAGGCAGCAAGTGGAATAAGTGGAGCCTAGACTGTCACCTTATTGAACATTTAACTAAGGTATACAAACAAGAAGAGAACTACCCTAAATGAGTATTAAACTACTTTATGCAAAGAAAAGCCACATAGGCTCTGATAACAGGAAAAAAAAAAAAGGACCTAGGACCTAATCAGGTGTTAATGTGAGATAAAACTGCTAGAGTGGGTACGGGTGTAGGATTCAAGTGGCAATCTGGAGAGGCGGGTCTTCAGTGCAAGTCAGAAACGTCTCTGCTATTCTCCGCTGTGGGAAGCCTAGGCCTTTGGATCAGACGCTAGAGTTATAGTGCTTTCCAGGCTCTATGTTTACCCTAAAGTAGGCAGCGCGGTACAAGGTACTGCCGGAGTGCAGGGCTGTCCCAGTGCCAGCCAGGGTTGTCTGTTTCCTGGAGGGCCCGCAGAGTGCCTTTCATGGTTTAAAGATCTCTCCTGGCAGGAGTGATTTGATGAGCCAAAGCTTATGGTCTTGACAGAGCTCCTGGTGTTTTAGCAGAAATCTTGGCCGGCACTTCAGTGTCCCTGTGTGAGCTAATGGTGAGAGGAGAGAACATTAAGACAGTGTCTGCTCATTGCCCCCCCCCCCCCCCGTACTGGAGTTTGATGCAGAAACTGAATCCAGAAAGTGCCAGCACTGCCCTCAACCACAGTGTTATGGACTTTGAGGAACGTAAATAGTGATGTTCTGTAAATGGCTCATATGGCGCTGGCTCTGAAAAATATAAACATATAATAAAGCCCTCGTACGCCACACCACAGGATGAATTTCAGTGACCTCCATTTTACTATTGCCTCTATTATTTGTAATGATATTATGCTGTAATATTATTACATTATGATATTATGTCTTTTATGCCTAGAAATGGGCTTAAGCTCTGTGGATTGTTCTGGACATTATTTCTGTTTTGCAAATAGGCCTAGATAATATTAGTAGGTAATAATATTAAATTAAGGCATAGTTAAAATGTAGGCCTACATTTATTGAAATACATTTTTAAATAAAATGTGTAGAGTTCTCTGAAACTTCCAAATGCAAATGGAGAGCACCTTCAGAAGCGGTCAACAGGCAGAGCATCTTAGCCACAAGGTTGTGGGTACATAGAATAGAATAGAATTTTATTGTCCAACCAGAGTTGGAAAATTGTCTTTGGCCTCTCGTAGGTACTGAAAAACAGAAATACAGCATTCGGATACATTTCACAATACATAGATCGAGCACACAAACACGTAGACCAAGCACACAAAATGCCATACACGTCATCTTGCCTTGTAGAGCTGGCTGAGCGCGAGGGACAAAGGACCCCTTACAGTAAGCACCATAATTCATTGGACAGTGATACATTTTTTGTTATTTTGGTTCTGAACTCTAGCACTTTGAGTTTGAAAGGATACAATGACAATGATGTCGAAGTGCAGACTGTCAGCTTTAATTTGAGTATATGTTCATCCATATCAGAAGAACCGTTTAGAAATTATAGAACCTTTTGTACATAGTCCCCCCCATTTTCAGGCATCAAAAAATATTGGACAGTTTAACATAATGTAGAATAAAGTAATCATTTTTAATATTTGGTCGCATATCCTTTGCATTCCATGACTTCCTGATGTCTGTGACCCAACAATATCAAAAGACTCTTGATATCTTATTTTCTGGTACTCCTACAAGCGATACTATAACTTCTCTGCATTTGAATGGATCTCTATGGGAATTGGGGGGTGGGACTAGATTTAGCTGTAAATTATGCTTAAACAGTATGGAACACATGGTTGGCGAAATGGCTATAAGTCATCAAGGGTCTGAGGTATCAAACGAGCCTCAAACCATCACTCTGCTGCCAGATATGCAGTAGATAGATCATTGTATCCTTTCAAATTCAAAAATACTAGAGTCCAGAACCAAAATAACAAAAAATGTGTCACAGTCCAATGAATTATTGTGCTCACTGTATATATGTTTCTTTAGGCCACAGACATTGCCTGTAAAATAACTGTAATCATTTGTGCACAAAAGAGACATTGTATTGTTGCATTCAACCTAATTGATTGTGGGGTTAAAGGATAGAGTAGCCTATTTGAAATAATCCATAACCATGTTTATATGAATATCGGTTATTGGTTTTAATTGGTTTTTGTTGCCTGACGATTGTTTTAAGTTGATGAGTGAAAATGAGCATCAGTGTTTAGGAACAGGCCATAATGTACAGATACACAGGCCCTTCAGTCATGATGCCGTTTTATTATTGGCTCCTGTCCTGTTCTCAATTTTGGTTGCTGTGGCATCCTTGCAGGTGAATCGGACCTACTGCTCCGGGACGTACCGGGCCGGCCCCATGAGGCAGATCAGCCTGGTCGGGGCAGTAGATGAGGAAGTAGGCGATTATTTCCCAGAATTCCTGGACATGCTGGAGGAATCTCCATTTCTCAAGGTGAGGCGACGAGAGCAAGAAACGTGGTGTTGATGAAAAAATTGCCGGGTGGAGAGTGAGAAGTAAATGAAATGAGGCCTTCAAAAATGTTATTGGCTGCTATTGCACAATTAAGACATGCTCTTTGGTTTTGACCAGATGCTGATGTGTGTGAAGCTCTTAGCCTTATTTCATGCATGCCTAAGCATACAAAATCACTGACTGAGATTTGCGAACTGTGAAGGGTCCTTGTTCACCCTGTCTTTTTGTATGCACTGTGGTATTCTGTTTGCATATATGCATATAATTCTGTCACGTTTCTGTGTGTGTGTGTGTGTGTGTGTGTGTGTGTGTGTGTGGGTGTGGGTGTGGGTGTGGGTGGCTGTGTACTTGTTTGTTTGTGATTACTCTTAACCCCCCTCCATCTGATTATCCTGCTAACGATAACAGGCACGTGCTATAGAGCTATATTGGCTGTCCAGTCATTTTAAATGCATCAACTCCTGTATGGTTGTAGATGACCCTTCCCTGGGGCAGTCTGTCCAGCCTGAAGCTGGAGTGCCGCTCCCAAAGTGATGACGGGCCCATCATGTGGGTGCGGCCGGGCGAGCAGATGGTGCCCACTGCTGACATGCCCAAGTCCCCTTTCAAAAGGCGCAGGTACCCACGCCAAAACTCCCAAGTCCAAAAAAAGTCCTGCCCCCTTTGATTAGTCCTGCCGACCCCCACACATGCATATCCACAGGAATAAGACTTTATGTGGAACAACAGCTTGCAGACACCCCACAATACAGGGCCAGGCAATGCCGCAAGGCTACATGCCTTTTCCGTGTGTATTTCTGAGCAAACATTTATTTATTTTTATAAGTGATGACCCTGTGATGTCATTTTGTGTTTTGTTTACATCATAGAGTGTCAGTTTAACTGTCTGTTGATGTTGAACCTCTTTAAGTCAACAAGAGGGGTCTCTGAAGGACCTTCATTTTTTCTACAAATAAAGCTTGAAACAAGACCGTTGCCAAAAATGATATAATTAAATTTTCTTTTGCTTAATAAGTGGGCAGCGCTGAAAACGGCATTGTCAGTTAATTTTTTTTACTGCGTGTCTGGCTGGCACGTTACCCCTGCCCTCCCACCTGTCCCCAGGTCCATGAACGAGATTAAGAACCTCCACTACCTGCCGAGGGCCAGCGAGCCGCGAGAGGTCCTGTTCGAGGACCGAACGCGGGCCCACGCTGACCACGTCGGACAGAGCTTCGACTGGCAGAGCACAGCGGCCGTAGGAGTGCTGAAGGCCGTGCAGTTCGGAGAGTGGTACGTTCCCGGCACCTTCGGCCCACCTCGCTGTCGCCATATTGATTTTTTGACAGCGGGTTGACCCGTGGGCCTTGCGTATCAATTTTCATCAACCGGACCTTTAAGGTGGACCTAAAGATGAAATGCTTGGCCGAGCGAGGAACTGAACTGGCGTTAACGTTGCCGTTTATTCCCCGGACGTTCCAGGTGCGATCGACCCAGAATAACCAAAGATGTGGTCTGCTTCCATGCGGAGGACTTCAGCGACGTGGTCCAGAGGCTTCAGCTGGACCTGTACGAGCCTCCCGTGTCCCAGGTAGGGACTGAGCGCCTAATGTCCCTCATCTGCGGTTAATCACTTATTTTTCCATAGAAGTTCAATAGGAAAATTTGTCAGGAGAAACAACCCTTAAAGTGATCCGTCCATATCTACTGCATATCTGGCAGCAGAGTGATGGTTTGAGGCTTGTTTGATGCCTCAGACCCTTCATGACTTACAGCCATTTTACCAACCATGTATTCCATATTGTTCCAGCATAATTTACAACTAAATCTAGTCCCACCCCCCAATTCCCATAGAGATCCATTCAAATGCAGAGTGGTTATAGTATCGCTTGTAAGAGTACCAGAAAATAAAATATCAAGAATCTTTTGATATTGTTGGATCACAGACATCAGGAAGTCATGGTATGCAAAGGATATGCAGCCAAATATTAAAAATGATTACTTTATTCTACTTTATGTTAAACTGTCCAATATTTTTTGATGCCCAAAAATGTGGGGGCGTTCAAATTAAAGCTGACAGTCTGCACTTCAACCTCATTGTATCCTTTCAAACTCAAAGTGCTAAGAGTACAGAACCAATATAACAAAAAAATGTGTCTCTGTCCAATGAATTATGGTGTGTGTGTGTGTGTGTGTGTGTGTGTGTGTGTGTGTGTGTGTGTGTGTGTGTGTGTGTGTGTGTGTGTGTGTGTGTGTGTGTGTGTGTGTGTGTGTGTATATATATAATTTTTTTCCATTAACCAGTAAGCTTGGAAAAAACATTACGTACACCGTACAACTTTCAAAGACATCATATCAGAAAGTTCCAGGTTTGAAGAAGAAACTGTTTTTGGCTACCCTTCATGCCAGCAAAGAGATTTGAATGCGTTTTCTACTTTTCCTACTTGGGTAAACCCAAGCGCAATGCAGTGCATGTGTTTGTCCATGAGACATTAAGCTGTTTCCATTGCAATGTCAGCATCAGTTTCTCCTGTCCTTTTACATAGTATGGACAGTGATGCATTCTTTCTTTCGTGTTCTTTTTCCCCCTCTGGCTCATTT
Source organism: Synaphobranchus kaupii (assembly GCA_029718625.1). Classification (NCBI taxonomy): domain Eukaryota; kingdom Metazoa; phylum Chordata; class Actinopteri; order Anguilliformes; family Synaphobranchidae; genus Synaphobranchus; species Synaphobranchus kaupii. The sequence continues at coordinate 99,938,240 of CM056378.1, read as the reverse complement.
TCCCAGACTGCAATGCTTGGTTTTTACACTGTTGCATACATTATGGAAGATTGCCATTTCAGTTAGTTGAACAGGAAGTTGCAGAGAAAAAATGTTTTTCAGTTTGTTAGAATAATTATTATATGGGCAAAGAAATGTACATACTGTTGCATTCACAATATAGTAAGGATGAAGGACAACATATAAAAAAAGTGCATATGGGTAAAGCGCTTCTCTAATGCACAGCTACTGAATGAATGTGTGTACTCTATGGGAAACCCCTGAGATGGAAAAAGAGGCAATGGGCAGTGCTTCTTACCCACAATCCTACACTCTCTGTGCAGTGTGTCCAGTGGGTGGACGATGCCAAACTTAACCAGTTACGGCGGGAGGGGATCCGCTACGCCCGGGTGCAGCTGTGCGACGATGACATCTACTTCATCCCCCGCAACGTCATCCACCAGTTCAAGACTGTGTCGGCTGTCTGCAGCCTGGCCTGGCACATCCGCCTGAAGCAGTACCATTCCCCAGAGGAGCCCGTGCCCGACGACCAGAGCTCCACCCAGGACTCTGCCCACCCCAACACCAAAGTGCCCCCCTGCCCCCAGACGCATGCGGAGGCTGCCCCCCCCTGCAGGAGACGTGAAGGTGGAGGAGGCAGTCTTCCAGAGGCCAGCCACTCCCCCTAGGCAGCTGCAGTCCTTGGCGTTCCACCCAGCTAGATCTGCCCCCTTCCTGGCTCCTCACAAAGAGCCTGACCCAAGCCCCACCCCTTCTGCCCCAGCCCCACCCACCTCAGCACACCGACATTCACAGGTCCTTGTCCAGCCAGGCCGAGACTCCCCTCCACATTGCGACTCCCAATACCAGCCAACAGATCCACCCAAATAACAAGCTCTATGCTTTTAACTTCAAAGGGATGGGTGGTCGGGGGCGGGGGGGGGGGATTAATTTATTTAAAGACAAGGGACTGTCTGAACATGACTGACGTTTCACAGCTTCTCAATCCGTGCAGATTATTTGTGAGTGTGTGTGTGTATGTAACCTATTTTTTAAATTTATGAAGCAGTTTGATTTCACGATGGCCCCCGAAGAAAATTTGGTTTGTTTTGACCAAGGTGTGTTACTTTAAAGAGCTCTTTACACAGATGTTAGTATTTCAGTTTTGTATTCATCCTTTTATTTCCCAGATATCTCTCTGCTCAAGTCTATGTGTTATTCTGCTTTCCCAGTTCTGCCCTGTTTCATGAAGATTACTTAATTGGTTTCACAGAAAAAGTGCCTGCCGCGTATCAGAAACAGCTCGGATGATGATTATTTGAAGTCTTGTAACTTGCGCAATGCGCGAATTGTTATTTTCTGAAACCGTGGTGGAGAAAACTATTTGTTTGAAATTCAAACCCAAGTCAGCGGCCCCTTATTTTTAGGCTCCTGCAAGTGCATTTCGGATTTTCTTTCACTGATGTGCAAATAAGGCTCTAGTTTTGTGTCCATTATTTTGAGTGCAGGGAGAAACCCTTGTTGTTTTATTCACAGTGTGAAATAAAACCAGGAAGTATTTCAAAGCAACTCTTTCCACATCTCTGGTATCCGATGTCAGGTCTTCTATAGTAATCAAGGAGTTATTACTCAAAGGGAAGAACTCCCTGAAGAGCCATTGGCAACCATGACAGAAATGCAGCTACTTAAATTATGTCTCCAACCATGTGTCTGTCACCTATTCTGTGTAAATTTCAGGGTAAATATCTAGGATGGCATGAATCTCTCAGGAAATGTTTTCTGTTTGCAACCTTTTCAAAGGGATGGCTTTCCCTCTTTAAAAGGGGGATGCTTGCCCTCTAGTGTAAAAATCAATGGGGTCCGGAAAAGGGCAAAATTCCTCAATAGTGATTGAACAGAATTTCAACCAGATTTGGTTGCCTTTTCTTTCAAGGCTACAAACCTGACCTGTGCCTACAAGTAAGATCAAATGTGTCGCTCACTTAAGTTTTACAGTTTGTGTATTGTCTGCATATCTCTCAAAATAGAAAAATCCATTGTCATTGGCTATGACCCTTGTTGGACGATCAGTTTTATGGCCCGCTCTATATTAATGTTGATATTAATGCCAGACCCCCCACTGTTGACAGGATTGGACAGTTTTCTGTGCTGTCAATGTGGAAGAAGAACTTGCTGTGGTACATGAAACATGTTGTTGAGAAGTTTATTCTGTAAAAATGGCCTCATATTTCAGCTAAATAATATTTATTGGGTGATTCATTGGTTTGAAGAGGGCAAATAGTTGAAGCGTGCCCCCATGCCCTGAGTGGTGCCGAAGTTACTTGTAAGTGATGTGTGTGGACCTGCCCCCCCCCCCCCCCCCAATATAGCACAGATTCTGCCAATTGACTGATCTTGCATAGTGCATAGACCAGCAGATAAATTGCACTCTCCAAGTGAGCTATCCAAGTCAAGTGATTTAAAGGTCAGTAAATTGGGTCAGCATCGATCCAAAAAAAACAAAACACACATATAGTAATATGAGATAATATTCAGGTCAGCAGAATACATTTTTAATTGTGCACCTTGGAACAGTATTGTGCAGGCACTGAAGGTAATATTGACTGGCTGTCCCAAGTATTTCATATAGACAAAGATTTAGCATTCTTCTAGGGGTTGGGAGGAAAATCCCCGTATTGTTTTTGGTGATGTCGTTTTATCAATATCGTCCTCTTGCATTTCAACAAGCTTTTGCAATTTGGATGGCACTGACAACTCCCAGGCATCCTTGTCCTATTTGGCCCTGTTTGTATTATTATAGAGGATTTTTTTTTCCTTTTCCAATACAAATGTTGTTTGTATTATTATTGTTTTTATTTTTATTTTTACATTGTTACTATAAGACCACAGAAAAGATTGTAAAGGATTTTTGAGAGAACAATGGAAGTTTTGCACAATATCCAGAGGGTAATATAAAAAGTGGCATTTATTAAGACTGCTGATTTTAACTATGTAATTAGTAAGCATGTCTTGTTCAGATGGATAAATAGGATGATTAATCTTGTGAAGGTAAAATGAAATCCTGTCTTTAAGACCATCTTTGTCAGTGAAAAATTGCCGTTATTGTACTTAGCAGGAAATACTTTGTTTTGCTTGTGATCATTGGTATGAATAATATTTACCTGCGTTGATTCAGCAAATTGTGAAAATGTAATATAGTTAGCAAAATATGTGCACTTAAATTATACTTTATTTCAGTGTTTTGATCAAAATTCATACCCATAATGGTTTATATGATGAAAATGTTTTTATATTATTGAAGAGTAAAACAATAGTTTCTGAGTGAAATGTAGTAGCCACTGTTTTGAGTCTAGTTATGTATCTAGGTAACGTATTTCACACGATGTGCTCCTTTTGGAGGGAAAAATGACATTGAAAGGGTTAAAGCTGACAAACTGGCTTGTGACACAAGACACAGTGCTTGTTTAGTCTCATTCACCATGGCTGAGCTGAACTGAACTTCTAGCAGACCGTTCAAAGAACGTCCTCTTCAGCCCTTTCCACTGAAATTTAAAGTTTGACGTATCCTCTTGCAGATACAAAATGTTTTGGGTTTAGCTCGAATCTTTATTTGGCATTGATTAGAAGACATAAAATATGCATCCAGACAAGAATGTAGAATTCAACACCAGCAAAATATCTGAATATAAACAGTCCTGTTGTTTGCACTGTGGGGTGTGGTGAAATGTAAAATGGACTAAATGAATGCTGTGCTTGTGCCACAGAAGAGAGTTCCTCTCAAGAGTGCCTTTCATTCTCATACACTCACATCCACTTCTACCCCGTGTTGTCGTTTCGATGTGACACACCTCGACGGTTCCGCTGTCACTCTGCCGTGACTGAAGAGGGTCACGTGACCACAGGCCAGTTATCTGGTGTTCTGCCATGGCAGTAATCACCTGGGCTTTGCCCCTTTCATGGATGTGTTGGTGGGCAGAAAAAGCAACACACATTGTGTACTAGGCTTTAAAAAGTTCATTGTGTTTAATATATGAATTCTCTTCTCACATCTTTGGTGTAGGACTGGCTCTGTGAGCAGTTTCTCAGAAATGATGATATTTTAAATAGATCCAAATGGTTAGCATTTAGCAAAAGTGAATTTCTAGATCCATTATAGGTTTGAAAAGAAAATTGGCAGCTAATTTTACCGTGTGTTGTTACTTTGGTTTTTCTTACGTTTTTGATTGTGCTATATGTCTTAAGAAAGTTTGCCTGGGGATTAAGGCATGCTTTGTAATTGTAAAACACTAGTAGCTCTTGTTGATGTCTATATTGAGGATTCTTTCTCTCAACCTTTTTAAAAAACATAATTATAAATATGTTGGTATGATCAGATCATCGAAATGGGACATTCTTTTTGGTTAATATAATCATTTGCATTTATTAGAGCTCTGTAAACAATGTGGATCTTTTCAACTGTATAATTGTGTAAACACAATGGAATGCATAGACTTTTTCTTGTATTTTTTTAAATAAATAATAAAAAAATGGTTACACATGCACTATGATTCTTTTTGAAGAATGTAAGAATATATGTGCAAAGCTCTGCAATTAATTGAATTCAGACCAGTTTATTGAAGTAGAAATCCTCATTAGAAAAGGGGAAGGTAAATTTAGAAAGTATGTGCCAGTTAAAATGTACAACTAGATTGCATGGAAAAAATCATAAAATATAATTAACTGTACCTGGGGCTAACCTCTTTAAAATATGAATTGGGGGACATTCATTGGGAACATTTATTCATATAAAATTTTTTTTTTTTTTCTCCAAGAACAGATTAAATGCTAATGAAAAATACAGAATCCAGTACTTTTTTTTGGGTGAAGGTCAGAAATTTTGTGCTGGCTTTAAGCCAATCTCTTGATCAATGAAAGTTGTTGAAGACATTTTATTTTTGTTCATTTTTTCCCCTTGAACTGTAAGCTTTTCATATTCCTCCCGTGACCAGGTGTCCCCACTCTCAGCAATTAGGACCACACTCATTTCAATTGTCAATCTATAATTTAATCATTTAAAAAATGTAATGTCTTTTTACAGGGATCATTTGCAATGTAGCACGTTAACAGAAACATTATGATTAATAGTCCTGGGATCTGAATATGGGACATGTAGCTGTTTCTGACATGGTGTCGCTTTAGGAGGGTAAATCATCACACAAGTCATTAAAAATGATTTAAATGTAATGTAGAACAATTAATTAATTGTAGTAGCATTGCAATTCAGGGGGTTGCAATTGTGGTTGGAACAAAAACCAACATGTGCAGTTGGGCCCCCAGGACAAAGTTTGATACCCCTTCTTCAATTCAGTTTATTTTGTATAGCACTTTTTTACAGAGAACTGTCACAAAGACGCTGTACAGAGAAACAAATGGAAAATTGGGCAAAAACCAGGCCTGAACCCCCAAGCAGCAAAAAAAGGTAAAAACCCTCAAACACTCAAACGGCGGCAAGAAAATATCTAAATCAACCTTATCAATGGTATATGTGCGTAAGCCCTTTATGTCATAAGGAAATCCCTATGGTGCACTCGTTTTGTCTAATAATGAGGAAAATATTTGGCTATGTGGCTCTCACGAAAGATATTAAGCAGTTAACATACAACCTGGTTTCTCCTCTAAATCCCATTCACACAGTTCAAGTAGCATGTACCAGTCATGCTAATATACTATATGTTATATTTTATAAATACAAAACAATGTTTCCCTTGTTCTGTCCTAATGACATTGGGGTAAGTTGCCGAACTGCAATGTTTCTTGCTACAAACACAAAAAATATCTCCTGACCATTAACTAATATCATTCCCCGAGGTGTTCTTTACCATGTTTTCATCCTCGTTCTGAGGGAACGGTCATATAACTACATGCTTCTCTGTGTGCCCACATGCTACCTCCTCTCCACTGGGCATTATAGCAGATGGAGAATCCTGTGCTGAAAAGTGGGGCAGAGAGGTGCCCGTGGGGGCTCCGGGACGGGGTTTTGATGGATGAGGGGACGCTTCCTCTCTCCTTCCACATTCCCAGAGTCCCTCACACCCACGTGTCAGGGTGATGCCTTGGGCCTTTGGGCTTCCCGAAGCGGTTCCCAAATCCTGGGGGGGACAACATGAAAACGGCATCGGGAAACGGTCGTGAGGAAATGAAGAATTGAGGCCTGACGTTCTACTCCCCCAGGTTGGTTTTTACAGATTCTGATTAGTTCCATCTTTAGTATGTAAGCTTCACGATTTGGGGTCCAAGACAAAGCCTTTTTTGTGGGAGCGTCCATATAACGGTGTCTGGATGGCATTACGCAATGAAAGCCCCCATTGCCGTGCTTTGTGCATTGCCGCTGCCACCTTGTGGTAACACACATCGTTGGAACTGCTTTGAAAAGATTATTTTGCATCCGTTTAGCAGACGCTCTTAGCCTGAGTGACTTACAAAACGAATCGCAGAAGTCGATAAGTGCATAATGTGCGTTCAAATATACTATTAAGAGCAGTACTACAGGAAAAGTAAAATGAACACTCTCAAAACAAGTAGTGCTCGAATGAAATGTACCGTTAACATAATCAACTGCCCTGGAAGAACATCTACAACTAACCTGACAGTTTAAAATGAAGTGCTAAGGTCGTGCTAGAAAGGAAATAATGGGTACTAGGAAGAGAAGCACAAGGATTTATTATTTCAAAACTGCCATTAATCTGAATAGCGAGGTTGCAGTGAGTTGGTTTTTGTGACTTCAGATCTCTTGACAAGGCTGTGTGTGGGCGTGTGCGTGTGTGTGTGTGTGTGTGTGCGTGCGTGCATGTGTACATGCTGTAAAAGGTGACCTTCATGTAGAGAGAGCATGTTTCTGCTAGGGAGGCATACCAAATCTGAACACAGGGGTTGTGCTGTAGGGAAGAGGTTCTGAGGGAGCAGCTGCTGGACGGGGGTCCCCCTTGGCTAAGAGAGAGAAATAGACAGCACTGTTTGAATATATCGCTTTTGTCAGAATTAAAAAACTTTCATGTGGTCTTACTGAAACATTGTCTTTGTCTTACCGCTAATACTAATGCTGACTGCAGTCCTGAACACAATTGGACTAAATTCTGAATCCCAAATCCCACATCTAGATACAAAAGGAAGTTCAAATCAAAACTATAACTCAGTTCAGACCATTTAACTCAGTTTAAACAATCAAAAGGTTTAATTGGTGGAGAAGTTACATGTATTTTCATGAAGGCTGTAGACACAACAGTCTAACTTAGACAGTGAAAATGCAGAAAACTGGAAGTTCTCACTTTAACGTGCTTGGTATAACTAAGCTAATGTCTTACAGGGTTGTCTGTAGTTAGTCTAAAGGAAATCTGCATTTGACCAATTTGTGTTTTAGCATTTTATTATACAATAGCATTTCACATGGAAAGTCATAAAATATATTACGCTTACGTTTTCGTATATTTCTCAGAAACTTCTGTAAAACAGAAGGAACAACATTTTAATGATATTTCGCTGGATTGAAGTGTTTACAATTGTCTGAATACCAGTGTCTCTCCATATGCCAAGGATGAAACACAAAGCTGTCATAGATTACATTAAGCAGAAGATGGCCAGCGTTTGCTGTCTAGACATGGATATGAATAGGACCACAGTTTATTCTTTGTTGTGGGTACAGAACAAAACCAGATTTGTTTAATTGGCATGAAAAGTACCGTCATGTTTCCAAAGAAAAATAATGTCATTATGAAAATAAATTCAAATGTAAAAAAAAAATATATATACACTACTCACAAAAAGTTAGGGATATTCGGCTTTCGGGTGAAATTTCAGGATGAACCTAAAATGCACTATAACCTTTACAGGTGAAATTAATTTGACCTTCTCTAAACTTTTGAATGCACATGTCCAACTATTCAATGTTTCAGTACTTTTTGCACAACTTGCTGTTCTCTAACAAGGAGCTGAACGGCAAAATTCACAACAGGTGTTTGATCCATGAATCGACCAATAAATTCCCTGGTTCAATTAGAATTGGTATTTAAACAGTCCTCTTCATCATGCTGTTCACATTTTGACATCATGAGACCAAGACGACACCTAACAATTGATCAACAGTACCTCGCCATTGCGAGGCTTCAAACAGGATGTTCTCAGAGGGAAGTGGCCACTGAGCTTAGAGTGTCACAGAGTGTCATCAGCAGGTTGCAACAGAGATACAGAGAGACTGGAAGAGTCACAGAAAGGCATAGAAGTGGACGTCCTTTGGCCACATCCCACACTGATGACCGCTTCATTGTGAACAGTGCCCTGCGGAACCGGATGATGAATGCCACTCAACTCCAGGCACATTTAAGGGAGGTGAGAGGCACCCAAGTGTCACGTCAGACCATTCGAAACCGTTTACATCAGCGTGGTCTGCGTGCTAGACGACCTGCAAGGGTACCTGACCACACCACCAGGCACAGGCGTCATCGTCTTGCATGGGCCAGGGAGCATTTACGCTGGACGAGGGACCAGTGGGCCTCAGTGCTGTTCTCTGATGAAAGTCGATTCACGTTGAGCAGAAATGATGGCCGCCAACGATGTTGGAGACGTCAAGGAGAGCACTATGCATCAGCCACTGTTGTCACCAGACGACCCTTTGGTGGTGGCGGTGTTACAGTGTGGGCAGGTGTGTCTAGTCAATACAGAACTGCCCTACACTTTGTGAATGGTACAGTGACAAGCCCATACTACCTGAATAACATCATTAATCCAGTCATTGTGCCTCTGCATGAACAACACAGGCCTAATTTCATCTTCATGGATGACAATGCTCCAGCTCATCGAGGTCGCATCATTAGGGAAAGGCTGCTGGAGACTGGGGTACCTCAAATGGAGTGGCCTGCACTTTCTCCAGACCTGAATCCCATAGAAAACCTATGGGATCAGCTGACTCACCGTGTAGAGGCTCGTAACTCTGTACCCCAGAACCTCAATGACCTGAGGGCCGCCCTTCAAGAAGAGTGGGATGCCATGCCTCAGCAGACAATAAGTCGACTTGTGAACAGCATGAGACGTCGTTGTCAAGCTGTAATTGATGCTCAAGGGCACATGACAAGTTATTGAGACATTGACATTTTTGTTGTGGTATACCCACCACTGTTGTTGGCTTTTGTTTCAATAAATTGTTTGAGATGAGGAAATCACCATTGCATGCTTCTACTTAAATGCCCTACTTTCATGATACGTATAATATCACTGTAGCGTGAACTTACATTTTCCATAAATTTCACCCGAAAGCCAAATATCCCTAACTTTTTGTGAGTAGTGTATATATATTCTTATATTCTCTCTCACACACAAACACATACACACACATACACTGCACGCACCAAGATTATTCACACCCTTGATAGAGATGAACAAAATAAAAAGTAAAAGTAATGAACTATATTGTATACTCAAAAATGAATGAAAATGATATTCCTTTATACTATTTATTATACTTTATACTATACGTATAAGTTTTCATTATTATCTTTTCAAATAAGATACTGTATGTCAATTATTCACACCCCTGATAATTCTGTTAAATAAAATAAATGTGCAATAACATGCAAACTTTTTTAAGTTAATCGCAATGTTGGTGAACTGTTCTGTGGCCTCCCATGGCTTCCAGTCACATCCATCACCACGGGGAAAGGGGGGGAAAAACTCACAAAAGAAGACAAAGGGTTGTTTACCTCGCAAGTCAGGAGACGCTTACAAATAAATAAAACATGACAGAAGACAACTTGGTAGTGTCATCCTTGCAGAGGGAGAGAAAGCTGGGCTGTGAATATTTGTGATACTTAATTTTTAGGGAAATAAATGTATAATTTGAGTTATCCTTAGAATCATTTTTAAAGTATAATATTTTCCACATTTTACTCTTTTCTGAGGGCACTGACTTGCATGTACTCTCTGTTGTTAGTGTGAGACTAATGGGGTGTATTTACCGGGAGCAGTACCTTGGTCCGGGTCATGCTGGGCAGAGGGGCTTTCCCGCTGCTCGTGTTTTGTCTCTCCCCAGCCACACCATCACTGGCTGATGTCCCGCTGCCTGCTGGAGCTGGGAGAGGGAGAGAGATGGCCATGTTGTTGAGCTCTGCATGTCTAAGAGAGGGAGGTCAGATGCTTGTGTGTGTGTGTGTGTGGGTGTATTGCTTGAGTGAATGTATCGTTTGGATCCGAGAGAAGCAGGGGCAGACATTTGTTGGTCTCACTCACTGTTTCCTGCAGGTGCAGCAGCCACGGTGTCGGGAGCGGCCGGACAAGCCACAGACAGCCTGTCTGCAAGACGTAAACACAGCTGAGTACACAGGCTGAGAGAGACTGTGGCCAGCACACACTGACACACTCTACTGAACACACACTGCTACACAACCTATTACACACCCTACTGAACAGACGCTACTACACACACTACTGAACACACACTACTACACACCCTACTAAACGCACTACTGAACACACACTGCTACACACCCTACTAAACGCACTACTGAACACACACTGCTACACATCCTACTAAACCCACTACTGAACACACACTACTACACACCCTACTGAACGCACTACTGAACACACACTACTACACACTACTACACACCCTACTAAACGCACTACTGAACACACACTACTTACACACCCTACTGAACACACACTGCCACACACCCTGAACACACAGTGCTACACACCCTACTGAACACACACTGCTACATACCCTACTGAACACACAGTACTACACACCCTTCTGAGCACACACTACCACATACCCTACTGAACACACACTGTTACACACCCTACTAGACACACACTACCACACACCCTACTGAACACAAACTGCTACACACCCTACTGAACACACACTACTACAAACCCTACTGATGACACACTAATACACACATACTGCTACACACCTTGCTGGACACACACTGCTACACATCCTTCTGAGCACACACTGCTACACACCCTACTGAACACACACTACTACACACGCTGCTACACACCCTACTGAACACATTTTACTGAATACACTCTACTGAGACTCTGTACTCCCACATATAGTAGCACAATGTACAGTATGTGTATGCATTCTGAGTTTAAGCGTTATTCATCATTATGCCTACAAATATGTCTTTTAAAATGTAAGAACAGTTCTTTTTTTTTTTTAAATGCAGTGTCACACATAATTTATGGAACCGGAAGATTACATTGTGCAATTAAAAGATAGAACTAATTGTAAAACAGGCTTGGGCCAAATGGGTATATAAAATTACAGTATTTGTTTTATGAATTTAAATTATATCTATCTTAACTGCAGATAGTTGTCATGGAAACAATTATCTGGACAACTATGGAATGAAACTAAATATGCAAATATCCATTATGCAACAAGCAAAATATACTGAAGCAAGTTTGCTACTTTAAAAGTTTTTTGACCAATTTTATGGCATTTCAGTAACAAAGCGTTGGATCTCCCTCTAGTGGCAAGAGAGAGTGCCTGACTTCCTGTGCTTGAAAGCAGCATGGATGGCCTGGAGCATGAAGGAGCAGGTTAATCAAGCTTTCTTCTTTATATGATGACACCATCCATTGAAAGAGCATTGTAGCGTTAGTGTGTGAAAGAGGTCAGTTCAAGTGAAGCAAAGATAATGGGTTCATAACTGTAAGCGGCCTGCTTATCCTTTACATGTTTAAAGTGCCAGCTAGGCTTATGGAAGTGGAAGGACTGAGAAGAGGAACTGTCTGCAAACAGACAGAAGTCTGTAACGCTGATAGGGCACAACATATCCTACGCTTACCGTTCTTTGAACTTTTCGTTCTAACACTCTGTAAGAGAAAATTAAATGATGGAATGTTAAAATTATTTAATAACAGACACAGCTTGCTAACAGTCCCTGAAACCTAGTACTGAAAGCAGTTTTAATATTTTAGTTTTGGCTCATCAGATATTAATCCAAAATAATTTCTGTAATCATTTAATCTCTTGATGTTCTTTTGACAAAAGAAAGTGGTTGAATCTTGTGAACCAGCCCAGCTTTGATATCGGTTACTGAATACGTAAATACTTTTGTCATCCTGTCAGCTTGGCATTAGAACAACTCATGACATTCTGTTCAAGAGAGCAGCGTTTGGGGTCATAGCCCCAAAGGGTCCCCTAACTGAGTCACTGGGTGAGCGGTTCATAAGTCACCTTGCTTCGGTTCATCACCACATCCAGGAACGTCTTTGGCTGCGAATTTCCTGCCCACTCGGAGGACGTCCCGATTCGCTGTCTGCTCGGCTGCTGGTCCGGGTCGCTATTTTGGTTCCCTGCACCTGAGAAAAGAGTATTCTGGGTACAGGAGCCCTGAAATTCCATCGCAAGTCCAGACCTCTTTGCTTCGAACAAGTGATTGAAAGCAGGGCCGTGCAGAAACCTTTTGAGGGGCAGGTGCTCACAGTGAGAAAAGGGCACACCAACTTAGAAAAACTGTTTTACAACACCCAGTTATAGTAGAGAATAGGCCTTTATATATACAGACGTGCTCAAATTTGTTGGTACCTCTGGTAAAGATGGGTAAAAAGGGTTATAAAAAATTTACCGTTTGGTGAATTAGTTTAATCTCACACTGAAAAAAATGAGAAAAATCCAACCTTTAATTGACGTTCATTTATTATGAGAAAAAAAAAATCCCTCATCAAGAAATAATTATTTTTAACAAAACCACGTTGGCCACAATTATTGGTACCCCTGAATTTATATATTGAATAAAGTAATAATTTTAAATATTTGGTTGCATATCTTTGCATGCCATGACTTCCTGATGTCTGTGACACAACAACATCAAAAGACTCTTGATATCTTATTTTCTGGTACTCATACAAGCGATACTAAATGTCTCTGCATTTGAATGGATCTCTATGGGAATTTGGGGGTGGGACTAGATTTAGCTGTAAATTACACTGGAACAGTATGGAACACATGGTTGGCTAAATGGCTCTAAGTCATCAAGGGTCTGATGTATCAAACAAGCCTTAAACCATCACTTTGCTGCTAGAAATACAGTAGATATGGATGGATAACTTGAATGGTTTCTTCTCCTGACTTATTTTTCCATAGAGTTCAATAGGAAAATTTGTCAGGAGAAACAACCCTTAAAGTGATCCATCCATATCTACTGCATATCTGGCAGCAGAGTGATGGTTTGAGGCTTGTTTGATACCTCAGACCCATGACTTAGAGCCAATTTACCAACCATGTATTCCATACTGTTCCAGCATAATTTACAGCTAAATCTAGTCCCACCCCCGAATTCCCACAGAGATCCATTTAAATGCAGACGTTATAAAAATAATTATTTCTTGATGAGGGATTTTTTTTTCTCATAATAAATTAACGTCAATTAAAGGTTGGATTTTCAGTGTGTGATTAAGCTAATTCACCAATCAGTGAATTTTTTCTAACCTTTTTACTCATCTTTACCAGGGGTACCAACAAATTTGACCACGTCTGTATGTACAGTCAGGTCCATAAGTATTCGGACAGTGACACAATTTTTGTTGTTTTGGCTCTGTACTCCAGCACATTGGATTTTAAATGGAACAGTGACTACGAGGTTAAAGTGAAGACTTTCAGCTTTAATTTGAGGGTTTTTACGTCCATATCAGGTGAACTGTGTAGCAATTGTCGCCATTTTTATACATGGTCCCCCACATTTTAGGTGACCAAAAGTATTTGGACAAATGAACATAAACGTTAATAAATGTATCATATTTCATATTTGGTTGCACATCCTTTGCATGTCATGACTTCCTGATTTCTGTGACCCAACAACATCAAAAGACTCTTGATATCTTGTTTTCAGGTACTTTTACAAGCCATACTGTGATCTCTCTGCATTTGAATGGATCCCTATGGGAATTGGGGGGTGGGACTAGCTGTAAATTACACGGGAATAGTATGGAACACATGGTTGGCTAAATGTCTGTAAGTCATCAAGGATCTGAGGTATCAAACTAGTCTCAAACCATCACTCTGCTGCCAAATATGCAGTAGATATGGATGGAACACTTTAAGGGTTGTTTCTCCTGACAAATTTTCCTATTGAACTCTATGGAAAAATAAGTCAGGAGAAGAAACCCTTCAAGTTATCCATCCATGTATACTGTATTTCTGGCAACAGAGTGATGGTTTAAGGCTTGTTTGATATGTCAGACCCTTGATGACTTAGAGTCATTTAGGCAACCATGTGTTCCATACTGTTCCAGTGTAATTTACAGCTAAATGTAGTCCCACTCCCCAATTCCCATAGAGATCCATTCAAATGCAGAGACATTATAGTATCGCTTGTAAGAGTACCTGAAAATAAGATATCAAGAGTCTTTTGATGGTGTTGGGTCACAGGCATCAGGAAGTTATGACATGCAAAGGATATGCAACCAAATATTAAATGTGATAACTTTAATGTATGTTAATTTGTCCAATTACTTTTGGTCCTCTAAAATGGGGGGGACTATGTATAGAAATGACTACAATTGCTACACGGTTCACCCGATATGGACGTAAAACCCTCAAATTTAAGCTGAAAGTCTGCACTTTAACCTCATAGTCACTGTTCCATTTCAAATGCCATGCGCTGGAGTTACAGAGCCAAAACAACAAAAATTGTGTCACTGTCCAAATACCTATGGACCTGACTATATATATATATATATATATATATATATATATATATATATATATATATATATATATCGACAGCCTCATAACAAAAGTGCCATTTTTGGACATTTTGAGATTTTCTGCCTAAATCACTTGATTTATCATTCGTCAACAGTGTAAAAATGCTCAAGTCACTGCAGGTCGCTGTGCACTTCCTGAACCACTCTAGGAAAGAGTTAATAAATACTCATTGACGTAGAATTGCAGCAGTGTTTTGCCTTTTTCTCAAAACTACAAAAAATGACTTTTGTTATGAGGCTGTCGATATATATATATATATACATACTACTATCATTATTACTATTATTATTATTATTATTATTGCTTACAGCCATACCACTCATGTGATCTTGGATCTCGGGCCTGGTTAGTACTCGGATGGAAGACCGCTTGGGAATTCCAATTGATGTAAGCTCTTATTATTATTATTATTATTATTATAAAAGCGTCTGGATAAAAGCGTCTGCTAAATAAATGTAATGTAATGTAATGTAATTATTATTATTACATTACTTTTTTTAAATCAAATCAAAGGAGGACAAGTTTTGGAACAGTTTACTTTATTCAATAAAGTGATGTACTGGACTGAGGACATGGACATGTATTAATATTCCCAGTTTACCTTTTAATGAAAGCAAGGACAAAGCAGCTGTTGTTATCAAAGTAGGTTTTACTTTAGCATCTGATGCGTTTCCTCTTCCTAAGCAAAAACAATCTTATTTTAATCTGGGGGTATGAAGCAAATGTTCATGGAAACTCTAATCAGGGTTACAGTTTATTATAATGGCCTTAATGAAGTGGAAAATGAAGTAGAAAAGTTCCTAAAACAAAGTGATGTGTGTTGTGGGGTTAGAAGTGGTATATAAGGGGCCAACCTTCCTCTGTGACCAGGATGAATGACTCCGGAGTTCTCTCTGGTAGAGGTGGTGTGGAAGGCAAAGAGGATTCTGTTGCAGACAGGTCAGAATCACAGAATTGACCTGATAGCACAAGTTCAAAACAGGCAAAACAACGGTCACATGACTGAGATGTCATGACACTTTATTTCTGGCACTTGATAGTTTATGAGGGTTGGATTAGAACCTAAACCATATTAATAGCTAAGTGACTGGGTGAAAGATAGAGGAGGTTAAACTCCTCATGTTCATTAATGGCATGGCAGTGTTTACTCAGGGCAAACTTTACCTTTCTCGGCAGGAGGAGGAAGATGAGCGACAGTTGGCTCTGAGCGAGCAGCGACGGGAGCCAGGGAAACGGGCGAGGACACTGCAATAGGGCGGTCCCAGTCAGGGAGTACATTTGCAAACCCTTGTTGCATTATAATCAGCTTGGAGATTTGACTGAACTATGTCTTGAGAGTGCCTTGCTGAACAGGAACAGTGGCAAGAGCTGATAAGTACCGAAGCTATGTAAGAAATGTTCCTCTAATCAAGCAGCCTACATTCATATAGAAGCATGCATCTTTCTAATAATAGCCAGCAGTACAGTAGGTCATCTACCTAGATGCCACCTTTATCATTCAAAGAGATTTGTAAAGAGATATGTTTATGAACTCACCCAGCATTGACAGTCGAACCTTTAAGCTCTGAAAAGAGAGTGGAAAAAGTTAGTTGTTTGCAAACCACAGATTCCATTGGCCGGGTGATGCATAACTGCCAATTATACTAATGTCTCATGTCTCCACAATGCCATGTGCACCTGCCTTCTCCCAATTAACTTGCCCACAAGCCAGTGACTAATCAATGCAGTCATTCACTCAGCTCAGGGCCAGTCTAAAGGAGGAGAACATTCTCACAGCATTTTATTGATCTCCATGCAAGCTGCATTGCTCTTTCCTGGACAATTGGGTTTGTATCAAAATATCAAAATCTAATGTTGCCTACTCTCAAAGAAAAGAAATATTGGGATAATTAGCGCATTGTGTTATTGTTAGGACAGATGGGGTGAGACCTCAACGCATGGTTTCCCAGGGTGTTATTTTTTAGTTTTTTATTACATTTGCTTCTTGTTCTGCTGTTTTTGCTTTTGAAATGTGATCCCAAATTGCTTTACAGTATCTTATGGCTTGCTTATTTTCCAAGTTTTGGGTTCTCAAATCAATAATGTGCATTTAAAAAGTATAAAAAAAGTATTCATTTCTACATTCTGATTTAGTCTATTCTTTTAAATTCTATTTTAATTAGAAATCTTTTTCATTTAGTTGTCTTATTTATGCATAGTTAATTTATTTATCTTATTGGCAATCCTATGACTTACCTATGCTTTGAAGCACTTTGGGCTGCAATGTCATTGCATGAAAATTTCATTTCTGTGCTTTCATTTCTATTCTTTCTGAATGGAAGTCTGCAGAGCGTGCTCACCTTGCTCCGTTTCCAGGATTTTTTGGGCTCCTGTGGGCGTGGTTCAGAGTTCCCGCACCACTCTGAGGACATCCCGACTCTGAGGCTGTGGCTGAGGGGCTTATGCTGGGCCACACCCTGAACCAGATCTGCTGAGGACAGAGGAGCTTCCATTACTGTGGTGCAATATTGCTGCCATGCACCACTCCGGTGGATGATATGCAGTTGTGGGGTTTGACTTGGGGGGACTGACTCGTTTACCATGATGCACTATAAGGTTCTGAAAGCCTTATTGTTGTTATTATTATTATTATTATTATTATTATTATTAGCAGCAGCAGCATTAGCATTAGCTGGGGCTCTGAAGGCTTGTTTGTTGGGTTTCTTTCCCAGTTCTACTCCATGCCGTTGTGCCCTTGTGCCCTTGTGCCCTCAATAATGATCCAGCTGTATGAACGAGGGGATATGAGCCATGCTGGGTTAGGCGAGGGGGTCTGCCTGAACACAAAATCTGAAAAAGTGTTGGAAATGTCACTATACCTGTTACAAAGAGCTAAAGCATAAAGAATTCAGGTCAGAGTGCTGTTTAAATCACAGTTTAAATCGAGGCATTCATTGGCTTTGTTGTACATACCATCACCAGTGGCCATAATGAAGGAATCTGGGGTTCTCTCTGGCAGGGGGGGGCACGGGTGAGGGGGGGCTGTCTGGGGGACATAGCATTCAAACAAATCTTATTATTTGATGGCACCCAACCAACTGACAATGTACAACCTGGGTAATGGATATCGACCCTCTTTGAAGCTAAAATATCAAGAGAAAGTCAGTAACAAGAGAAATGGCATGTTCAACATTTAATCCCTGCGCTAATACTGTATGTCAGAGACCATAGGGTGGTAGATTCCTGTCCTAGACATGGCATTGTACCAATGATCCAGTCAATTAACCAGCATTACTTCAGGAAGCAACCACTTGTCTTGTATAAGGCTACAGTTTAACATGTAAGTTATGCAGATTGCCCTGGATAAGACTAAAGGAGATCAGTACTACTGCTGATAATAACGGGGGCCACAGGACCCCCAGGTGGATCCAAGTTGCTTTCCCCAGCTTACCATTTCCACTGAGAGCCTCAGTCGTGTTCGATGGGATAACAACCTCCAGCCTCTCCCTGCCACTGCCAGCGGGACTCTCTGGAGGACACCGCACACAAAGGGATTTAACGCAAGCGATTGATATTGGTACAGGAAGCGGACGCTTTTGTGTGAGGAATTGAAATGGCATAGCTTAGCAAATGGCCGTGAAATTAACGTGTGCCTCGCAAGGAAATGAGAAAAGGGGCTGAGCTGAGTCTGTTAGGAGCCTATTAAAATGATCTGTGTATGTAAGTAAATGCAATACTGGATTTGAGATACTTTTCTGGTTTCTGCTCAGGATTTCTGTGGAGGAAGGAATAGGGGGATAGGGGGATAGGGGGATAGGGGGAGTTGGGGAGTTGGGGAGTTGGGGAGTTGGGGAGGTTGGGGAGTTGGGGGGGGGGGGGGGTTGTAGAGGCATAAAAGGAAGGATGTGAAAGGAGGGGTGAAGAGTTGAGAACATTGTGTTGGGGGCTTACCTGGACTATCTGGGCTATTAGCCAGGATGTAGGATTCAGGGGTTCGCTCTGGTAGCGTCGGGGGCGATATCTTCATCAGAGGCAGGAGGGGCTACATCAAGGAGCAAAGACACACACACACACACACACACACACACGCACACACGCACACACGCACACACACACGCACACACGCACACACGCACAGCACACACAGCACACACAGCACACACAGCACACACAGATACTACTTTCTCAGATTATTTTCTTCTGCAGCATGAACATGATTGGCATGGCTATGAATGGTTTGTCCAAAAATATGAGAAGACAAGTGCCTGGAAGGCTTTCCGAAAGCTTTGCATTTTACCCTTTTCCTCAAGTCAGCGAGATGGGATGTGTTGTAGTAAAGCTACCAAGAAACCCGGTCAATTTGAGCTGGCTGTTGTCGTTCCTAATCCATTACAATCTTCTGCTTTCCTCCCCGCCATGCTCTTTTGTTCAACTGGATAGGTGTGTCTAATATTCAATATGTTATTATTATATGGCAAATGCAATTGGATGTGCTATACCGATTTCTCTGGTCTGTATCTTGAGCTGCTTCTTGATACTGGTGTTGTACATGAAACTAGTGTATTAGTTACAGGAAATGGAGACTTAATAAACCCCACCCACCTGATTGGATGGAGTTACCATGTGCAATCAGTGACTCATTGATTTGAGCCAATCATATGTTTTTGCTACATACAGCAAACACTTTCAGCATTGTAGAATATTATATGAATCTGTGATTGACAGCGCTCAGCCAAATATGGGGTTCCTAGAGCCTCGCTCTACCATCAGTGTTTTGAGGGCACCCTCTTACCTGTGGGGATGCTCTCAAATTGGGGCAGTACCAGCGGCTGGTCGTTGATGGTCAGTGCAGGGCCGGTAAGACACGGGATACTGGTCTTGTTGAAGGGCGGCGGCTCCTCAGGGTCCAGCGTAGCCTGAGATTCCTGGGGAGAGCTGGGACCGAAGTAAGGGTCTTCTACTAAGAAACTGGTGGAATCCCAGCACACCGGAGCATTGGGGTTCATTTCCAGCTCCAGCAGGACCACTGCCTCTTCCAGCGGGGTGTTCCAGTCACCCCTGCTGGAACCCTGGGTGGGTGTATCCTCCTGAGTAGGCTGGGGCATGGCCAGGCTTTTGGGGCTGGGTTCAGCCACCTGCACCATTTGGGTGTGCTGACTGCTGTGCCTCTCCAATTGGGCGTCCCACTCCTCCTGGGCCCTCTTTCTGTGGAACATTCCATCAGAGAGCTGATGGTATCCTCTGGGGAACACTTGGATGACACTGAAACATGTAGCAGCACGGGGGAGAGGCCCCCTGCGGTCTCCTGATTGGTCAAAACCTTTGGCTCCTCCCTTTTCATGTCCCTGGGTCAGAACAGCGTACGACACAGGTGATGTAGTCAGGTGATGTTCTTGAGATGCCAATTTCTTACTGGCATTTCAAGGCTATTTCACAATATTTACCTCAATAACTGTCCCAGTTTTCACATCCACACTTTTTATGAACACACTAAATTTTTCAGTGATGATGTTTTTTCAGGGTGTAATTTTTCAGTCTTGTGCAAAATATTAAAGCTGGAGGAGCCTATGCAAGTTTTTTTTTGAAAAATATCGGGGAACGGTCATACTTAGTTGGTAGCAATCATAGAAAGAACTGTTCTGAGAGAAATCCAGCACCATACTCTGTGTTTATACCCTCAAATTCTGTATTCTAAAACCACCAATTCGGCCCAAGTTTTGTTTTCAAAACAAAGTTGCATATGACCATAGACCGTAGAACCAATCAAAGAGATAGGCTCACTCGAAAACTGGAGTAAACATTGGTGCTCTTTTTAGAAGGTGGCGAGATGTTCGGGAGCGAATTGTTTTAAAGACAGACGTGGAGCTCCCATATTCTACTGGACAGGTAGGTCTAAAGTTTCAACACGACTTTCTGCTTTCCAGTAAACTAATCACCTATAGTGAATAGTAGCGATATGTTGCTATTATTGATAACGTTACTTTATTTGTCGGCTAGTTCTTGGAAGAAGGAAATGTTTGCTAACAGTATATGTCCTAGATCGCGTTAGCTAGAACCGGCTACTCGGCTGTAAGTTACCATGCATACCAGCTGTAGCCAGATAATGCTTTGTTCAGACAAACGCTACACAAACTCAGTGTTATGCAACAACTCAGTAACAACAGAAAAGATTCCACAAGGTGGCGCCTTACCTGGGCTGTGGCACTGGGTGTTCTTCCTCTTCCTGGTCCAGGTTCAACAGCTCAAAGGGGGCTGTGAGGTCACTCTCACTGGACACTGGGCTGAGAGAGGGGGAAGCTGGTACCTGAGTCATGGGGGAGAGGCCATGTGTGGGAGAAGAAAAGTGATCCAGAGGGAGGTACCCTAGCAAACGATAAGACCCTTAAAAATTTTTTATACACATTTATAAACAAGTTGTGTGTGCATATGCATTTAAGCATAGTTGCATGTATTTGTGGGTGCACGTGTGCAGGCTTGTGTGTATGCATGTGTGTATGCATGTGTGTGTGTCCTGCACCCAGGTCCATCAAACATGCATCATACTGTGTATACTCTTTCCACAGAGTATGAGCACTTTCTCATTTGTTGGACAGAAGCCGTGGGTTTTCATTTCTTTGATGTATTTGTGTTGTTGTGCGGGAATCAAGCACAGCTTGACTCTGAGCAGAGCTAGGTTTCACTTCACGGTATTCAGCCACAGCTTATTCTCAAGCCTAGATCTGTCCACAAAAAATACTTGCCAAAGTGTGCTTATTGCTTATTGTTATATTTATATCTGCATCAAGGGCCATCTCTATGTGGAAATCCCCTTTGACTAACACCATGCAAATGTTTTATTGTAAAGCAACCAAAAAATGACATTTCAATGTATTACTCATAAAATGTAAGTTATAAAAATGACATCAAGGATACCAAAGTATATCTCTTTCCAAAGCATTTGAAATCTTAATTGAGTACAAAATATTCTTACAAAAAAAAAAAAAATTGTATCATGTGCAAGTATACCATATGACAATATATCCCTACCATGTTCCAAGTCTGGAGATAGTGATTCAACAGCAATGCAGTATGCATGCGTGATAGGTTCATTTTGCTAGGCAGGTGGTCATGAACAAACAAACAAGTAGACCACAGCAATGCTATTTTAAACACAAGAGCAGCATCTCTCCCTTTTTGGTGTAGACCTGGCACAACTTCCCAGAAATCAGCATTGACGTAGGGTGTAAGTGGACCAGCTGGTTATGGCTGCAATGTGAGTTTCATTTTTATGTCAGAGTAACCCGTGGGAGTCAGTTCTCTTTATCGCTCATGAAGGTAGCCACAGGCGTCACACTCTCGCACACACATGCCTACACGAACGCGTGCGCACACACACATACGGGCAACAAGAAATCAACAGACATACTGTATGAAACACATTCACTTCATTATTGATAAATGAAAGGAACAGATTAGTACAGAGCTACAAAATGGAAATTAAAGGCATAGTTTTTTTGATATCACTTTAATTTTCGTGTCTGTTCCCTACTGGCCCAGACAGTTTGTGTGTGATAAATTATATT
The DNA here is from genome assembly GCA_029718625.1 of Synaphobranchus kaupii. NCBI lineage: Eukaryota > Metazoa > Chordata > Actinopteri > Anguilliformes > Synaphobranchidae > Synaphobranchus > Synaphobranchus kaupii. Next base: position 99,915,965 of record CM056378.1, on the reverse strand, counting down.
TTGCATAATTAGAGTTGACAACCTGCTGGCTTTAAAATAGCAGGTATAGGGATTCGGGGGGTTTGTAGTCTAAAGCAAAAAAAAATAAAAATAAATAAATGCACTTCACGTAACTCCAAAGCAGCTTGTATAGCCACGTTATTCCTCCAGAGGTTGTGTGAACTATCCCTTTAAGTTTTGAGGAATGAATGAACTCACCAACAAAACAAATATGCAAACAAGCAAACAAAGGAAGCAACAAATGTGTAATTGGCCTGAAAATGTAGAGCTGGATGTTGTTGGTGCAAAGCCTTTGTTCTTTTTTACTGAGATGTTTGCGGGTGATTTAGATGAAGGCTTTAAAAGCTGTGGAATTATATGAGGAATATAATATATTATATGTGGCATTAGAATGTGCGGAACTCAGAACAGCAGAGCGTCCCGCCTCACTGTGACTGCTGATCGCTCTGGGGGTTCACAGAGTGCATTCCGTGTTCATTAATTAACCTAAGGGACTATTAATGAGTTGAGATGATATTGTATTTATTTCTAAACACAGCTATCAGCTCATTTACTCAACGCTTGGCCGGTGGTGGTTCAGCGGCTTTCGAGAGCGTTGCGCCCAAACCCCCCCCCTCCCCTCCTCCACTTACCTCAACTGCGCTTGAATGATTGGCCGTCATCAGCAGGTAGTTCTCAAACAGTAACTTAATTGTCCTGTAGACAAGCTCATACTGCTCCTATGAGACAAACGGATGTGTGTAAGTTTCGGTTGAAGCTGTGAGGGATTTTGACCTGCCTCTCTCAAACGGACCAGCCTGGCTTTCACAGCGCAGTGCCTTGATCAAGGCGAAGGACAATGGCTTTCTCCTGTCACTATGCAGCCACATTTAGAATGTTTTTATACACTGGGAGCAGCAGTGTGATGTAGCAGTTAATGAACTGGTTTCGTAACCTGTAGGTTACTGTTTAAGCCAGTGGTTTCTCAAACTCAGTCCTGGGGGTCCCTGTGTGTGGCGGGGACGCTCATTTTGAGATTAAAACATTATTAATTATTATTAAAGCATGAAAACCTTTCATGTTTATTTATCCACTTAAATCACATTATCAGAAATAGCTCTGTATGCCATGTAGAATAAGTTCCATATTCATAAATTTCCAGAATTTACATAAAGTGGCAAAAAAATATTTTAACTAATCAAATTAAAGGTGAATCAATAGGCTCCTAATTGGTGAAAATATGGACATATGGCCACTAAAACTAACCAATTGTTGAATAAAGAGATAACACGTCAAATTAAGCATTGCATTTTGTCCCTAGATATGTATACATCAGTAATAATAGATTTTAATCTTGAGATGACAGACAGTCTAGCATTGTCTTAACACTGCAATTAATTCATTAAGCACATAAACTGGGAGGATGGCTGTGGTATGTAATTACTAGTAGTTGGCTGGACAGCTGTCACAAATTGTGTGCATGTACTGTTGTATCAAAAAAATATATCAAATGCACACGCAGTTATGCGGATAATTGTCACAGATACAGTATCCCTTGAAATAATAGCCAACATGAAACAAATGCTGCCTCCTATATAGATAATGAGCATTTTGAAATTGAATCTTGATTCTTGATTGTTCAAACTAATACAGTGTACTGTATGTGCAGTTAGAGGGAGGAATGTCACAGATCTGTGCTTGATGCATATCGGTCACCTTGGTCTGAACTATTGAGGGTCTTTGTGTCCGCATTTCCTTGACCAGGTTGAATATGCTGAAGTCTTCTGTGATCAACTGGAAAGTAACAGGTAAAGCAACTGACGTTGGTTTCCCACACCACTGTTAATGGTTAATAACTATTTCAGAGATGTACAGCTAACCAACATAGTGCTGGTTCAGTCTTTGTAACCCTGAAACTCAAATTGATTATTACATCTAGAACGCGTCAAGTTGGGCTTGTAACAGTGGTGGTTTGTTTGCCTGACCCCCCCCCCCCCCCACACATCCCTTTACTCCCATTTTGTTTAACTGAATGGCCATAAGAGTAGAACATATGGTGAGTAGACCACCTGGGTTAAACCAGATGCCATCTTACCTGGTTTCGCAGCAGTTTCCAGGTGTAGTCAATGACGCACAGTACCCCTGTCCTACCGCAACCGGCACTGCAGTCCCATAAAGACATCAGAAAGAATGCGTAAGCTTTCCCACAGGCATGCTACAGCATTTCAACACTGGCCCTTGCTTAACTATTACTACTGATGTACCTGCTGATGGTTTTGTGCTAAAGAATCAGAGACAAAAGTATCTTTGAATTCTGGTGGGGGATGGGGGGAGGGTGGTTGTCACAGAATATCACTGGCTCTCTGGAGGTCATCTCAGTTCTGCCCCATGCATAAGCTTTGTAGGAACATTCAAGTCATAAGCCCTTGTATTTGCATCAAAGAGCACTTAAACTCACCTCATCTTCTCAGTATTACTGTCAAACTGTTATACACCCCGCAAAACAATGCCCTCCCTTTGGCACAGGTTTACCCTTTTGGTTGACTACCAGCCCCAGGCTATCACTTCTCAGCTTTAATGAGAAGCACAGAGACACCTTACACTGACTACCTAATGCAGTACGAAAAAAAGGAGGGAAAAACTCACCAAGAAAACAGATCAACAGCTAAGCTTAGCTAACCACCTAACCTCTTTTTCTTGGAGTCAAGAGTTGTTGAACAAAGAAAGAGGACATCCAAGCTCTTGATCCTGTGCTTTATGTTCACACGGGGCACAAATTTTCCCCCTTTCCTCATCTTGTGTCCTTGCTTCACTGTCTAATTCAAATACATTGTTGTAGAGATGTTGCTTGCATGTAATTAGGCTACTAGAAATGGAATATTGCACTGTATCTGATGGTGTAGAAACAAACACTGCAGGGAATCACTCCAGGGAAGTTACAATAACCTGCCATCATTTTTATCTGGTGCAGTTACAAATGTACAGTTATACAGCGTGTAGATGGATTTGAAACAAGTCCTTTACATGTTTTGATAAATTCAATACAGTTATGCATACTTAACTAACAATGAGCCTAGCATACTTCAAGGTGGATAAATTGATCAGATTGAGGATGGAAGTGGCTGTTGACTGAGGACACCGGACATTGAACAACAGAGATAAGATGTTACGGTGAGAAGAGGAGAGGATGTGGCATTTAAGGTTACCTACTTCCTCAAATAAAAATACAGAGCAGAGGAAAGGGGGTAGGCAGCAATCCGCAGAGCTAAGGGGGGGACCATTAGGTCTAGATATTTTACAATAGACACTGTATTGGGTTGTACAAGAGTTTGGCTATTGGGAAAGTAGATCAAGGTGAACAGAGAGAAACTAGTTAGGCCTATAGCTTGCTTGCTTAACATAACACATCTGTGAGGGGGAGTGTAAGGTTTGGAGAACCAAACGCGACCGATAAGGATTTCTAAAAGTGTATCTAGAAAGATACGCCACAAAAGCGGAAGTAACTGCACCAGGATGGAGATAACACAAGATCGGCAAAACTTAATTAATTAGCAAAACTTCCCTAGCACAAGGCAAAACAAAGCAACCTCAAAAACGGAGGCGGAACAGCGAGAATAATTAACAAAGAACCTCACACACAAAATAATTAGACGTAACAGGAGGTAGTGAAACAAAGCAAAACTCGAAGAAATGAGTGAAGGAAAGAACAGAAAAGAGAACCGGTTATCCAAAGCTCTAGAGGCAAAAGAGCTTGAACACAAAAGGTAAAAGGTAAAAAAAATAAAGGATAAAGAGAACGATTGGAAAGAAAAAAGAAAACCAATCTAATCCTAATTCTTAACCGGACTTGCTGCGTTTCTTATTCGTACAAACCAGAAATGCAGTGACCGAATTCCTATACCTTACTGACTTCGTTGTCAACATAGCAAAGACAATATCGAAGTGCTGGGATGCGGAAGTCCTGGGCTATTTATAACCAGCAGGAAACCCAAAACAGGTGTAAGGAATAATAGCAGAGCGAGATCCAAAAACTGGAATGGAGACGGGAAAAATCCGATAGAGCGTCCCGACGACGCCAAATAGAATAACGACCGCAGAAACATCAGAGGCTGCCAATAACCATGACAACATCAGACCAAAAAGCAAGGAAAAGAGACATGGTTTGACACGACAACTCACATTGTAGTAGGCTAGCAGGCTATGAATAATGCATAGACTATGGCCTGTTTTACAGCTGGTGTCGCTCAACACACCCTCACCCACCCTATTTTTGGAGTAGTTTTGGAGCTTTAAAATTATCTGGTGCTTTCACTTTAAGAAATAGTGCATGTGGATTATGGTTATCCTTAACTGAAATTTCATGATCAACGTTTACTGTTGAGCATGGCAGCTTTGCTCACACAAACCAAAAACACAACTGTTGAGGTGCACGGCGACGGCCCAACTCAGATTATACCAGGATGGCACAGCGGGCCTCATTCCAAGAATGGCTGGCCAGCTCTAGCTGGTAAGTGGGTTTGTAAGGTTTCGGGTAATAGGAACCATCTAAAAGTTCATCTTCTGAATCTTCACAGGAAGACTCAAGCCAGAGGCAGCTCAAGTACAGAGTAGCGCACAGAAGCATCAGTGGAATTTCCGAAAGCAGAGGCAGAGAAACGACACCTGCAGTACTCAAGGTGTGTTTAGAGGCAGCTATTGACCGCCTCTCTTAATGGAAATAAACTACTGTTTGTTCGGCCGGTGAAACTGGTGGCCAACCACCCACATACACTTCCTGTGTGACTGTGCGGTGGAAGGGGCCTCATATCTAAGGGTCGAAAACTGAAACAGGGATGCTCTAATGACAAAATAATTAGGCATAACAAGAGGTAGTGAAACAAAGCAAAACTCAAAGTGAAAGTAAGGAACAGAAAGGATCTGTTATCCAAAGCTCTAGAGGCAAAAGAGCTTGAACACAAAAAGGTAAAAGGTAAAAAGAATAAAGGATAAAGAGAACGATGGAAAGAAAAAAGAAAACCAATCTAATCCTAATTCTTAACCGGACTTGCTGCGTTTCTTATTCGTACAAACCAGAGATGCAGTGACCGAATTCCTATACCTTACTGACTTCGTTGTCAACATAGCAAAGACAATATCGAAGTGCTGGAATGTGGAAGTCCTGGGCTATTTATAACCGGCAGGAAACCCAAAACAGGTGTAAGGAATAATAGCCGAGCGAGATCCAAAAACCGGAATGGAGACGGAAAAAATCAGATAGAGCGTCCCGACGACGCCAAATAGAATAACGACCAAAGAAACATCAGAGGCTGCCAATAACCATGACAACATCAGACCAAAAAGCAAGGAAAAGAGACATGGTTTGACACGACAGCTCACATTGTAGTAGGCCTAGCAGAGTATGAACAATGCATAGACCTATGCTATTATTTACATATTTCTCAACTCGATCACTGGGCTAGGAGTTTGCTAGCCACCTAACTAGTTAGCAAGTATTGCTACAGCCCAACAAGTGCAAAAAGTTTAACCATACTAGCTAGCTAATAATCACATTATGATAAAATCCACCCGTTACCGCCTTAACACTTACTCTCTTCACTCTCGCAGTCAACATCCCCTACCCCACTCTACAACACCAAGATGACAAAAAATGCTTAATCCAGAAGATTGCTATAATGTGGGGATCATCACAAAAAATCACCATATAACCAATTTCTTATCCATAGTCATTTTCAAGATCAAAAAGATTCAACTGTGGCCTGTTTTACAGCTGGTGTCGCTCAACACACCCTCACCCACCCTATTTTTGGAGTAGTTTTGGAGCTTTAAAATTATCTGGTGCTTTCACTTTAAGAAATAGTGCATGTGGATTATGGTTATCCTTAACTGAAATTTCATGATCAAGGTTTACTGTTGAGCATGGCAGCTTTGCTCACACAAATCAAAAACACAACTGTTGAGGTGCACGGCGACGGCCCAACTCAGATTATACCAGGATGGCACAGCGGGCCTCATTCCAAGAATGGCTGGCCAGCTCTAGCTGGTAAGTGGGTTTGTAAGGTTTCGGGTAATAGGAACCATCTAAAAGTTCATCTTCTGAATCTTCACAGGAAGACTCAAGCCAGAGGCAGCTCGAGTACAGAGTAGCGCACAGAAGCATCAGTGGAATTTCCGAAAGCCGAGGCAGAGAAACGACACCTGCAGTACTCAAAGTGTGTTTAGAGACAGCTATTGATCGCCTCTCTTAATGGAAATAAACTACTGTTTGTTCGGGCGGTGAAACTGGTGGCCAACCACCCACACGCACTTCCTCTGTGACTACATGTGCGGTGGAAGGGGCCTCATATCTAAGGGTCGAAAACTGAAACAGGATGCTCTAATGCCATGGTGACGCAGACAGAGCAGGCTTTCTTCATTTCAAAGTGGCACGTCACAACGTTAAAACCCCGTGTTTAGACCAGGCTGATTTACCGTGCTTGGTGGTTTTTTAAAGCCTGTTTTTTCAACCTCTTAACTCCCCCCCCCCCCCATGCTGTTTGCCCTATGCATGACAATGAAATGTCTTCTCAACATTCTATGATGTTGAAGCAGTAGTTCTTTGTCAGGTCTACATCAATGTTGCTTGTACTACTCCCATAGATGCACTTACCTGCATGTTCTATCACATTGCCAGTCACTGTGGACGTAATGAAATGTAATATACCTGCAGTGGATGCAGATGGGCACATCGTCGTGCTCCTGATAGGACCGCATCTCCTGGAGCAGCTCCAGGATTGGTGGAATGGTGGCCGGCACGCCGTGGTCCGGCCAGTTCACATAGTGCAGCTGCCGCAAAGTGCGGGATGACTAGGGGGTGAATTGAGACAAATAAACCGTACAATACAGACAAAATGTAAAATGAGACATGGTAACAACGTAAAGCAACATGGCAGCATAAAATATTTCTGAACAGTATGGCCAACCAAGCTTTTTAAAGTCATTAAAGTATAATATGCTTTATAAATGTGAGTATTTAGGAAGTATCACAAAGCTATTTGATAAAACTGTGTTTGAGATTATTGACTATTGTTGTTGTTTTCAGGTGCAAGGACAGAGCACTGAGTACAGAGTCTTGTTTGAAAAGTATTCTTGTATCATAAAGCTTCAGGATGGAATCCATATGCTACTGTGTGACGCTACTGCAGAACAAGTCAGCAAGGTACTTGACCTGAATTGTTTCAGCAAATATCAAACTATGTAAATGGATGTAAAAAAAAAAAAAAAATCAAACAAATATAAGGTATAAAAGTGATCGGGATAAGAATATCTGCTCAGAAGTTTATTGCTGATTTCCATACACATTTGTAATTCATGTGAAATCAAGCTTCAATGTACAGTATGTCTAGATTAAAATTCATTAGCCTATATTTCCATGTGGGTTTGTTTATATTCCCAGGCATCTGTACTGAGTCTGCAGATTAGAGGCTTTTTGGTTAACATGCAGATTCCAAAAAGAGGGTCTAACCTAAGGGTACTCACATTGCAATAAGTCACCTTTAAAACCCTGGTTAGATAGTCCCCTTTACTGTCCATAGATTCCTAGGGCAGAAATGCAGAAGTCAATGTTATTTTCCCACAGATATGTATCATTTAAAAAAAACATATTTTGTCTTTGTAACATAATTATCAATGATATGGTGGCTTCCATGCAAATAACTATCATCTCATAGGTTGAATCAAAGTACAATATTGAATTATTGGCTGTGATTGGACAGAGCAGGAATTGAAATAGTCATGTCCCCCACTTACTCACTCACCATCATGATTTTGCAATGACGTTCAGGGGTGTGTCTCAAAATCAACTACACAGTACAAATAAGGTTGATGTCCACAGCATCATTTTGAATGTTTGAAAGCAGCTCCTGAGGTTGTGGGGTTTGAGATGAATCTGTGCATATTTGAGGTTCAGGGCCTAAAGGGGATGTAGAAGTGAGAGCGAAAGTGTACTGTCCCAGGTTTCCATAGTGGGAATGAACGGTCTTGTGTCCCGTCAGGTTCAATTTTATAGAAAGCGGAAGATACCATTCAGTGACCCGAGCCTGAAACTGAGATTATCCATGGAAACTGCATCCTGGTTCACAAATTGGTTCTGTTTTTGGCCACATCTACCTGTACTTGCAGACAATACTGAAGCTTGGTTAGGGTAGTAGAGAAACAATTAGCTTCCATGTCAGATGGAGTTTAAATAAAGCTCCTGCTTTCTCCTCTCAGTCTCAGCCTCTGACAGGCTTATTTCTTATTCTGTCAGACTTTTCTCTTGCACACTGATTTTAAAAGCATTCACGCCACAGGGATTAGGTTCTTTAATTTATTATCCCCTTTTGCAAGTAATTGAGCATTTTTATGCATTTCTGTGCTTCAGAATTGCAAGCTCTGACTCTGCTGATAAATATGCAGTCACCCAGCGTGCACAAATGCAGTCAGAGAATTTTAATAATTACAAATATGATCTGCTGGAGTTCCAGTTTAGGGGAAAATGACCTGAGTCAGCATATTGCCGGGTTAAGGCCCTGTCCCAGGTTGATAACTCAGGCCTTTGTCCACTCATTTTGTGTGTGCCCAAGGTTTACCTGAGAAATTACTCTCTGATGGCCGCTATTTCCATTTCAGTCCATCATTTTTTATGTCTTTGTGTCAAGCAACCACTTTGTGGCTGGTGGCATGATAGAGACATCTGGATATTGTTTCCACGAGAAGCAATTTATATGTAAATGATGGGAAACGCTTTGATCTGAATAGCATCATTGTCAGATCTAGGATCAAACCTTGTATAGACTTCTGATGACTTCTCTCCTATCAGTTCAAAACCTGATTAAAATTGCACATATTCTCTGGCAGCTTTTTAACCAATGCAGCCAGATGTCGCTGATTTGTTGATCCTTCACTAACGGGATAATGGCAGCTGTCAATAATGCATGCACTTGTATGTGAAAATGGCAGAAGTTGAACAGTTTAGTTTTGCCAGATTTGCCAGTAACTGTATATTCCAGTCTAGGTCATCTCCACATGTTTTGCCATAGTTTAATTTAAAACATTTTTGTAACTGAAAATATGTGCTTTCAGTTCATCAAAGAAATGTTACCGGGTTAGATACAATTCAGTAAAACAAAATCAACTGTCAAATTGTGATGTATTCCAGCAATGGAATGTGTCTACTGCCTAGGCAATGGAGTAATATCAGCATAGAAATAGTGGACTATGCAAACATGAGTCACATGGAATCCTGTATCTGTGCACAAAAGCACAAAAAAGAGGAACTGGAGGAATGTATTTTACAAATTAATAATGATACACATTGATGTATTTCAGTGATTATTTTGTATTCATTTTAGGTTTTGGACTTTTTTTTTGCTTGTCTTTCATATATTTTATGCGTTTCTTGCATTTCTGTATTGCTATGTCCTTTCTTTCTTTTGGCGTAGAAGGAATTTCCAATATGTGCAGCGTGATGCCTTGTTGAGTGTGGGGTATTGGGGACATTTCTAAATAAATGCATTAATGAATTAATGAATTAAATAAATACATCCTGAGGGGATGGTGGGGATGCTCACCGGGGACACAAATGAAACAATTGGTTATGTTTTCAGAAAGATGTTTGTACTATTAAGTTATTAATGTTTGCCCGATAATAATAAGAGGCCCTCAGAAGAAGAGAGTAGTAGCTTTAGCAAAGACAGGAAGTGGTTAGTGCAGGGGAGGAAGTACTCACATAGTGAATGGTGAAGGGATCACACACAAATGGTTCCTCCCTCTTTTCAGGCCAGTACCGCTCACACTTTTTCTGTGACATGGCAAGCGTGACAATATTTAACACACAAGTACGGCCGCCAGACATGTCAAACATTCAAATTCTCTTATGCTACAAAACAAGGCTAGAGGCAACATTGGCCTGAGATTCTACTTTGTAGCCTGCAGTTTTCTGGCTCCCTGAGAGATTCTGCAAACACATATTATTTATTAATTGTTATTTATATATAATTTATATATATAAATAATCTTGGTGTTTATAAATGAACCATTCATTCATTTAGCAGGCACTCTTATCCAAACCATCTTACATGGGCTATCAATGCAGGCTAAAAAAGTAAATATATAAACTGTGACAAATGAAATATATTAAATAGTTGGTAATGATTTATATTAACTGCATCTTCATAAAGCATTCATTATGCATTCATATACATTACAGATGCATTACATTACAATTACATAGAGCATAATGAATGCTTTATAATGTTTTACTTATCTCATAGATAAGATCTGACCTGAGGTTTACAGATCTAGGAATACTGCACACATAAAGCATTCATAACACTCTATGTCAGGGGTGTCCAATCTTATCCGAAAAGGGCCAGTGTGGGTGCAGGTTTTTGTTTTTGCCCGGCACTAAGACACCTGATTCTACTTTGCAAGGTCTTGATTGAAGCCCATGATTAGTTCACTAGTTGAATCAGGTGTTTTATTGCTGGGCTAAAGCAAAAACCTGCACCCACACCGGCCCTTTTCAGATAAGATTGGACACCCCTGCTCTATGTAATTGTACCGGTTTACGCAATTTTATGACATTCACCATTTTTCTCTTATTTTTACTCATAAGTAAGAACAAAATTTAAGAGTGGTCGCGACCTGTCGTATGAGTTACACATAATGGCCTGTTATACACCAAAGCAAATGGGCCTAGATTATATTCCCAACAACTGGGTTGTTTTAATTTTGAAGAAATATTTTTTTTGAATTTATACATTGCTCACTATAATCGCATTACCACATGTTTAAATTATTATTTTGTGCTTTTATTGTTAAAATTATATGATTTAAATATTCTTGTAGCCTACACGTAAATGTATAGCAAGCAATCTGCATTTACCTTCTTCAATCAAAAACAATAGCCTACAACTTCATCAACGTTCAAGTTAATTGCCTAGATGCAAAATACAACTTGTTCACTGCCTGGTTGAGAGGAGAGCACGATTTTCCTGATATTATCAACCTGAAATAACATCTGGTTTCACTCCAACCCACAAATGACTAATTAGCCTTTTCAATATTTTTTCTTTTTTTCCCCCCCATGCAATTCACTGGCCAGGAAAGCTCCTTATTGGTGTAGCAAGACAGTGAGTGCAAGTGGGATATATCTTAAACTATGTGCTCACGTCATGAAGACTTGTCTTTTTCCTGTTTTCTCTATCCATTTTTAGGCAAAGATGCCAGTTTTATGAATGCATCTTCTGGGTACAGGGGGCAGGACAGCTAGTCCTATATGGCATTTTGGGAGCATTCATTATGCTAATAGGGAATTTACACTGGCCTGTAGATTTCTGGAAGTTAAGAATGGTCAATCCGACGTGAAGTCCTCCCACAAACATCTCTCAAGAATGAATGCAAGAGAAAGTTAAGATAAAAACGAGAGAATCTTTAATGAAATTCAAACAGTGTAGTAAGATGTGGACATTTCATTAAATGTGCAGTGCTGCCAGGAATAAGAGCTGACTCACCCTCCCCATCTCGAACTCCCTGCAGGCCATGACAATGATCTGAGGAGTAGAGAGAACATAGTGTCTGAGTACAAATCACCTCAGATACATACACAATCACAGATAGAATCAGAGGTCTGGCTACAGGCACAGAGAAAAAAACCATGCAGGCAGATTCCCAGATACTCACGCTCCTTCAAGAACTATTTAACACCTTCATAAGAGCTAAGTACTACATAGACCTTCATAAACCCAATAACCACGAGGCATATGGTTTGTCACTTTCTGCATCAGCGGTGACATAACACATCATATGCCTACTTGCAGTTGTTAACATGACATAGCATTTGTGAAACTTATGAAGGTACTTATGAAGGTACTATGTACTATCAAGGAGTTACATAGCTCTTGAAGGACCATTCACAGACGGTGTGAACATAGTATAGTGACAGAAAATTACAAAGTAAGAGACAGTAACGGATTAATCATCACAGGATAAGATAAGACTGCTCGGATATGAATTGAGTAGTACTTAGTTCTGGAAATCTGTCATCCCAAGACACCCCTTACAGTACCAATTAACTGTACATGCCGATTACTAATTGATGATTGGACACCTGTTCTGCGTAAATGGGGCGGGCTTTGTTTATTATATGGCTATGCTCCAGTGGAAGGGCTGTTCTGGTGCGGGACAAGCAAAGTGCACTCCTACTCCAAGTCTTGGAGTAGGAGTGCACATCTAGAATTGGGTGTCTCCTTATCCAAACCCATTCCATTATGACCTAAAAGGCTAAAGTGATCCTAGACTCTTATTCTGATACTCTTTACAAGCACAGGTTGAAATGCTCCAAGGGCCTCTGTCTGCTTCCACAAAGAACCAGATAAGCTACTGTATTCCATGCCCTAATAACTCTGGGTATAATCGAGGGGGGAACTGTGCTAACGTCAGTATGACATTTAATTCAATGCTTTTATTCTGCAGATAGAACTGAATTTGAAATAGCATACATTATAAACTTTATCTTTTTTTTTTTTTTTAAATAGAAAGACTTCAATAAAATCCCCCTCAGTCTCCTTTTTCTGAGCCTAAGAATATATCAGGGATGATTAATAAAAGTCACTGTCAATCTTTTCACAGTGTGGTACAGGTTGACACTATCCTGTTCATCGAAAATAAAAAAATTGGTTACCAAGACATTTTTTTAGCACATTATTTTAATATTATACCACAGCTTTATAAAATACTTTCTGACTGGTTTAGGGAGTGCTGATTATTGTCCTATAATCTGCATGGAGAAAGAGAGGACTAGCTATCTGTGATATAAAGCGTGGCTGTGAAGTAGGTCCAGCGAAAGTGGCTTCTGCTGGGCATTCCAAATTGAGACACTGATTACAGAAGCTGTTCAATATTATATATAAATTGAATGTTCTATTTACAATAGAAAATAATATAATGGTACAACAGTTTTCTTTAATTGTATTTGAGTATTACATTATTTCTACTGCAGGATAATCCACTTCAGGCTGTGCAGATTTATGAAGATAAACCGCCTCTGTGTGGGGAACAGCTCCTCAGCTTTGCCACAGGATATACGTACACAGATACACAGACGGTCGTTTATTTCTTGGTTATTTCCTGTAATTTGGGGGATTCATAAAGAGACTCCTAAACTCTATGCTACACCCCCAGGTTTTGTGTCATCTGCAGATGAAACTATTAAGCTGTTAATGTCTTTTTATTTTTGTCAATAATCCAAACAAGGAAAAGCAGGTGGTCCCAACACCAGTCGACACGTTAGACATGTTTTTACCACTGGAGCAATATACTATGATGTCTGTAAAAGTGATTTCAACAATGCCTTATCATATACATATATGCTGTATATCATATCATGTTCATATATATTATTATGGTGCGACCAACTCTCAATTATATAAAGATGTCCATATTTTTTTGAAAGTATTTTTGTGTTTGACCAGGCAACAAGAGACAATTACAAAGTGAGACACAAGCACCATAATGGGTATGTATGAAAGAACTTGGATAGGACACCTCACCTCCACATTGTACTCCCAGATCATCCTCCAGAAGTCCTGTACCGTGTGAGGCAGGGGACCCTGGGTGGCGATATAGGCCTTCTGCGTCAACGCACCCTGGGGGCATACAGGTCACAGGGTCTCACTTCATGGGTTTCAGTAGGAAGGGGGGCTGCTATACCAGCACTATACAACAGAATGACTATAAGTTCTCCATTCATTCAAAAGCAGTGGACAGTCTGCTGGAGCAAGTCGGGCAGCCATGTTGAATAGGCTCAAATAAGAATCTTCAGTAATCAATCGCAATTCTTTGTTAGCTTTGAAAGCAGCTGGGATTCTAATTTCAGTTAACTAACCCCACTCTGTGTTTATGTGCTCATGAGTGCAGCAGTAAGAGCTGTCACGTCATAGTTAGGATCTGAACCGATGGTGTTTCCAGACCTGTCCTACCTTGATGAAGTTGCCATTGATGTAGTCAGTGTCAGTGTCTGAGGTGATAAGGGAGAGCTTCACTCTAGTGTGGTCATCTGGAGCAAGATAAGACAAAGGCATTCCAGGTCAACGGTTTACAGCTGTTTAAGCATGAATAATGAATTCTGTAAATGAACCATATTACCCAATCACATTCAGTTATTTCAACAAACTTTGCTGTGTGATCATGGCTGGTACAGTGGCTGTACAGAAGCAGTGATACTCGGGTGGATTTGTGATTCAGTACATGCTTGGCTTATTCTATAGCAGTGGTGTACTGTGGGTTGTAGAACCAGACCTTCAGTAACCTTACTGTTAAATGGATGATAATTCTCAATCTGTTTCCATTTCCATTTTTTTAATTATCAATCAGGAAATTAATTAACGGAATAACACATATCAATAAGTACATAGATTTGTGCATGTGCTAGAATTTTTCTTTGTGTCATAAAATTGTGTAACATTTAACTATGTAGTTGCGGCCGGGTGTGCTGGAAAAGGGGATGCGTAAACTATTACCTTTGAACCGAACAGTAGTACCCTCAATCAAACAATTCATTTTCTGAATACGCAAAATGGATATGTAGCCTATAATTATTAAGAAATTATATTGACAAAGAGATAACTACAATGTGAGATAGTTTAACATGGCAATAATCTGAATAATTAATTTGCAAAACATTCACAAAGCTTTCTCTGAATTGTATCTCACATTGCAGTGTTGTCTTCTCATGGTACGGAATGTAATTCATTTTAAGACGCACTCGATTGAGTCAAAATTATTTAAACATTAGAAGGCATAAATTTGAAGAGGAAAACCTCTTGGTAAGTGTATCTAACCAGCATTGAGTGCAACGCATAATTCAGGCTAGTAAATTAATTTATGAAAATCTGTGCTGTTTCATGAGCATTTGAACTACATAATCTTTGCATGATGTATTGACATTTTATGTCATTATAAGTGTGGATATAGGAAAATACTGCACAAGTTTATGATGCAAAGAACAAAATAAATTAGTATTCATTTGACCTATTTAACAACTTGGTTATTGGGCAAATCATTTGTTTTTTTGTTTAGCAGGCAAAGTAAATGGAAACAGTTTGCAAGTAATCATCCATTAAAAGGTTATGTTACTGAAGGCCTGTTCTAGATCCCACAGTATGCCACTGTTCTATAGTCCCATTATGGTTTGAACTTTGCATGGACCTTCAAACCCTGTGCCCAGCATGTCAGACTCTCTCAAAGCATTATTGTTGTGACGTTGAAAGAACGGCATGTGCTGGCTGAACCCAGATTCCCCCCAGTACCCCCTACCCTCCACCCCACCCCTGATGCCATATTGTCCAGTGCAGTCACTCACAGGGCACGACATCCTTGTATCTGTTCTTCTTCACGTTCCCCTGCTTCTCAGCTGCCTTCGTGGGGAAGATCTTTTCTGTGCGGTACTTAGTAGACAGACTCTTCAACCTCTACAATGGAAGGCTTATTAGTTTAGTTGATACTCTTATCCTGAGAGACTTACAAAGCATTGTACATGCAGTACATTCACACAATGTGTTTTTTAAAGAGCAACAGTAACTGCAGTAATACTGCCAACACTCTTGGAATCAGAGAGAAAATGCTAGTTAGACAAGACAATTATTAAATAATCTTCTCTGTGAGGTACTTGTGGACTGCCCCTTCAGACGATGTCAGATCAACTATTTCCTTTCTGTACATTAGATTAATTTAGTAGATGCCAGCCAGAGCTGTAGTCAAGACACCCTTAGTCAAGTCCAAGACAAGTCCAAAACCAGGAACAGTCGATATCGATACCGAGGCAGTAAAAAATTGAGCCGTCTTCAAGACCAAGCCTAAACTAGGATTCAACTGGTTCCAGTCCACATTTTTATTTTTGTACAGAAAACAGTTTACCTTACATAATAACAAATAAAGTTTCAACACAAGCATAAAAAAAAAACACATTTACTCCGTCTCCTGTTTCAGTCTGTAAAAATTCACTAATTTGTTGGTTGAATGAAAACTAGTTTTACCAAGACCACGGGAAGTTTTCCCCCTGACAGATATAACCTGCTTTGCGCACAGTGACAAAGTTTCAAAAAATGCTTGGCTTTCCACTGGTCAGGCAAAATCCTGAGGGGAGCAAAGCCTGTGGGTGCGTTAGATAACGGACCGGACTCGAGTACTACAGCCCTGGAAGATGCTTCCAAATAGAATTTCACAGCAGAATACAAAACTGCGCATCTTTGAAGAGCTACAGTAACAACAGAACCAGTCTGTAACAGTCCTGGAGCCAGACAGAAAAGCGTTACAATCAAAGGTTGGTAACCATCCATAATCATATGGAATATCCTGTGCGCTCCTGTAGGTGGGGGTAGGGTGCATAAACCATGGCTTTTCCTTCCCTGGTGCCATTTCACACATAGCCTACAGACGTTTGTCAATGTTAAAGAGGATCCTACAAACATGCTCAGATTTTGTTATTTGGTGTGCCCTTCCCATACTGTGGGGTAGCTGTGGAGTGTTTGGAAGCTGTTAATCCTTCCTACCAATGCCAGTACATAAGGGCTTGTTACTACTTCCCTCGAATCAGGGTGCTCATAGTTAGATCTCTCTCATTCATGGTCGAGTGAATCCCCCTTTCGAGAAAGTGGAAACTACTGCCCAGCCAATGAGATCATTTAATGGTGTCTATGGCCCTACCTCTCTTCCCCACAGTTACAAGTTTCTGCACACATACTAACGACACTCTCACAGATATGGTTTGCACTTCCTACACATTGCTTAATACTGTTGCAGCACACATATGAGTTAAAATGTCTGTGTTTTTCTGCTTCTGAAAAAAAAGTTATATTTCCTAATAAAAAAAATAAAACAGGAACCAGTCCTGGCTCCATGTCATAGCTTCCATATCAAATTAGCCCTAACATTGGCTGAAACTGATGACAAAGTATAAAGGAGGAACACAGAGGGATCCTTCTGCCACTGACTCATTCGCTCCTGAATCATCATGAAAAAGCACACGTTTCCATCTAAATTCATCCTGATTGGATAACTAACCCCTGATGACCTTTTGTGTAACAAAGTCACTCTGTAGGTGAACTTCACTCAAGCACAGCTCTTGCTGTAAGACTCGCCTAACAAGGTCGGGCAAAGGTGGCAGCGGACAGTCCTGCAATGGCCCTCTTGAGAGTGTGTTGCATTTATTTGTTTGTGTTTATTTTGTTTGCATCAGGAAGGTGAGGCGAAGGGACATTTCTGCCTGTGTGCTGGGATGGGTGAGGTGGCACTATGGTCACAGACAGGAAGTCTCCATAGCAAACTGCACAAGGTCCGCCGTATATCATCTAGCTGACTCACGCACAGCAGAACATTCAGTTGAACTCTAGTATAATTTCTATGTGTCCAATAGGTATTCACATGTACTCTATCAGGGTAAAATGTACTGTTAGAGTTCAGTTGTTTTACTGTGAGCCCTCACATACTACAGTAAACAGGAAACCAACCCCCCCCCCCCCCCCACCCCAAGCTTGGTACATTTCTGTGTGCTAGCCACAACACTCTCATAGTCAAAAGAACATCTACTTAATGTGTCCACTACAGATGACCTAGGTCTAATTTAAACAGCCTCTGCAAGACAGTCATTATGAGTGCCATTTAAACAACTTTATCCGTGTAAATATTTGCTAGTCTCTTTTTAAACATACACAGATGACTTGAGAAATAATGTTTCATCTCTGGATATAAATGTGGCAGCCACCTTGATTTGTAGGGAAGAGTGAGTGAGCACCCTAAACCCGTAATTGGGTGGAGCTGCCATGCTATTAATGCACAGCAAAGTGTTTTGTTTCGTTCGCACAAGTTTATAACTAGAATATTCATGAAACCTCACTCTCTCACCATATTTGTGCATTTAGGTATGTCTGACATCTGAGAATAGGAATTTAGAGCATCAGTATTTGAGTTTTATCAGTCTTTTGTGTTGAAATATCAGAAGAAAAGCTTCCATAGCTGTTGCTATCATGCCACCCTTGGAAAATGAGTTGACCAATCGGTAGAAAGGGTCAGAAGCTTTCAAGTCAACTTTGAGAAAGTTTGCAATCTTACCATATGCATTTCTGCATATGAAAACCCTTTTATACGTCACATTGCCACTGCCATAAACAGAAGGACTAAATCTTGATTCCTGTAGGCCTATGCTGTTTTCATCAATTATCCCATTAACCAAGTGGGTACAAAGGGAACTAAACAATGTGCAGTCCTCCATGGGCAGGCCTGGATGCTCCGGTCCTGAACATGGTGTCTCCCTACCATGTGTCCTGCCATTTCTGTCAGGACAACTCATGTATTTAAATGACATGTTTAATGAATTAATGTGCTGCATAATTATTTTAGTTTGGCGGTGAATGGATCTGCTTTAGTAGTGCTCCGGAGCACGGGCATCTCCCCCCCGCTAAACAGGAGATGACCAGAAACCCCCCCTACTAAAGCAGATCCAAACGACAGGTGGAAGCTGACAGCAAATTTCTTTTAACACAAGCCGTCAGCAACAAAGAGCAGCGCATCAGCATTCAAGCAGTACAGAGAGAACTAATTCTTGGCTTAAAAAGGGCACTCCATTAGAGGTGTGTGCATGTGATTGGTTGAGTATGTGACGCGTGATTGCTAGCCGACCATGGTCGGCTACAGCGAGAGGTTCTCCGACAGAATTTGCTCTGCGAACTCGTTCGTGATGCTCATTAGTATGAGTCATGTGAGTCCACGTAGCGTGACATCATTGCTTCATGCATCCGGGTTGTTTATGGGCAAGGGGCACTTTTGGCACAGTGTGACAGACTGGGGGCACGCTTATATCAGTGTCTACTGTGACCCACAATGCGCAGAGCCTGGCGTGAAAACCCGCGTGCGACAAAAAGCGGAGAGAGCAGCAGACCCCCCATTGCTAAGGGGGACTTCCTCCTGCTTCCACGCAGTAGCCATATAAAGGCACAGCTTGTGCCTTCCTGGTCAAAACATGCAGGCCTTTTTGTGGAAGGCCCTGTTCTCACAGGCTGAAAGGCATAACGGGCCCTCTGCGCAGCTGAGTCTACAGAGTGCCTTTTGTTCCGGGAAGGGTGGAGAGGGAGGGGGGGGTGATGCAACCCGGTGTACTCAGGCTCCCAGGGCGGGACAGGCATGAGGTTACGCTGGTGGCATCTGGCGAGGAGGGCACGGCCCTGTCACTGTGGTGTCGCTCTTTGCCCCAGTGCTGGCAGCTTGTGTCATCCTGGGAGGCGCGGCCCTGTATGTGTGTGCGCCGGTGTACGTCTCTGTGTTCAGCTTAGCTACCCAGCTTGGGAGTGGTGCTACAAAAGTTGCCCACCTAACAAAAACGTTCCTGTTACATTGCTGTAGCATTTGTAAGCGTGGGAGGTGTTTCAATGTGTCTGATCTGACTGGGAATGTTCCCACCAGGTGGCTTAGTATATGCATTGTACAAAGTATACACACTGTCCTGATAGTGAGCTTTGCTTTGAATGCAAAGTTATATCTCAGAATTTCAGACACCCTTGATGAGAAATGGACAGAAATATACATGCATATTTATTGTTTTAAAAAACCGTGATTTAAGACACCGCCAAAATGAGTTAGCTTTTTTATTTTACAATGTATACTTTAATGTATTCCAATTTCTCTACCGTAATGGTTGAAATTCTTAAATCCACTTGGCTTATTTATGCACCTTGGTAGAACTGCAAGGTAGCATCAGAACTTTTGTTTGTGTCTCAGCTGGGTATGTACAAACGTATACGCTGTGCTGATAGAACATGTTAGATTAAAGTAGAGTAAAATTCCTAAGCTATAACATATTGCAGACATTTATATTACTGTACCGCTTGCTCTCTTCATCTTTAGATTACTTAATTAGGAAATGGTGTGCTTTGTACATCAATGTGCATGCACTGTGAAATATATGTGTATATATATATATTGTATATATATATGTGTGTGCATTTACATGGTGTGTGCGCATGTGTGTACATGCTTTTGCGCGCGCGTGTGTGTGTGTGTGTGTGTGTGTGTGTGTGTGCGTGTGCGTGGTGTCTGTGTGTGTGTGTGTGTGTGTGTGTACGTGCTTGCACATAAGTTTGTGTATGTATGTGTGCAATCTTGTGCGTGTGTTTGTGTGCGTGCCTAGGTATGGGCATGTTAGTTGTGTCTGGCTCTGTGCATATGAGCATAGTCACAGGTTACACGTAAAAAAGCATGCTCAGATGGGAGATTTCCTAGTAAACTCATTTGCTTTTTTACTAAAACCCTTGCTGGAGGAAATGAGGAGCCTGTAGCTGGCATTTAACGTCATACAGGGCTGGCATATCAGTATTCTCACAGTAGACAGATGATGGACGATGGATTATCTTGACCTGTTGAATGCCATTGGCAGATGTTCTGATAGCATTGTTCTATCCCCTGCATTGCACTCTAGGTCTATTGATTCAGACGAGACACATTAGACACAGGTGAATTAGACCCCCCCCACCCTCCCCCACCACCACCACTAAGGCCACTTTTAGGAACTTCAAGCAAGTTGGCTGCAGGAAAACAAATTACACAAAAGTCAGCAAACACATCTCACCTCAGAGTTCCTGTTTTTTGTTTGTGTTCAGTGTTCGGCGTTGAGTATTAAATGGAAGCATGTTTGAAGCGGAAGGCATCAAAGATCATTGCACAGACCAGTCAGTCACTTCAGTGCTATGTGCAACAACACTGTGTCTGTTAGATTCTTGAGGTGGGTCCCTTTCAAAAGGCCCTTGCCATGATATGCTGAGTGGAATATGTCACTCTGCCTCCTGTAAGACATGTCCTGGGGCCTCATTTATAAAAAAAAGTACTTGGATGTCATCACTCATTAACGTTCACAGTTTTTTTCCAGTTTAATTGGCTAAAAAATTATTCTTTCCGTCTCCACCTCAGCTGATGTGTGGTGAGCATTCTGGCACAAAATGGCTGCCGTTGCATCATCCAGGTGGGTGCTACACATTAGTGGTGGTTGAGGCGAGTTTCCCCCTCATCATTGTAAAGCGCTTTGAGTATCGAGAAAGGCACTATATAAATGCCAGGCATCATTATTATTATTTCACGTAAGCACATTTCTTTAAATGGACGTAAGCATTATTTGTAAAATTGGCTGCGCTTGTTTAGAATAGCGTACGTCCGTCTATAAATCTCAAATGAACGCACGTGAATCAGCTCTGTAATTGCGCCATACAGATCCTTTCCAAAAAATTAGAATATCATGGAAAAGTTTTTTTTTTTCCATAATTCCATTCAAAAAGTGAAACTTTCATAGATTATAGATTCATTACACACAAAGTGAAATATTTCTAGCCTTTATTTGTTTCATTTTTCATCATTTTGGCTTACAGCTCCAGAAAACCCCCAAAACAGTATTTCAAGAAATTAGAATAGTGTGTCGAAAATCAGCATTTACTTCAGTTATTTCAGAGAATGAATGTTTTAGACTGAGTGTCACACTATCATCTAATTTACTCAAAACACCTGCAAAGTTTATCTCAGTTTGGTTCAGTATGGGGAAGACTGCAGACTTGACAATTGGCCAGAAGACCATCATTGACACCCTCCAGAAGATGGGTAAGCCACAAAAGGTCATCGCTAAGGAGGCTGGCTGTTCACAGAGTGCAGTGTCCAAACATATCAATAGAAAGTTTAGTGGAAGGGAAAAATGTGGCAGGAGAAGGTGCACAAGCAAAAGAGATGACCGTAGGCTTCAGCGGATTGTCAAGCAAAGACAATTCCAAAATTTGGCGGAGATGCAGAGGGAGTGGACTGAGGCTGGAGTCAGTGCTTCAAAAACCATCACGTACAGACGTATCCGGGACATGGGCTACAACTGTCGGATTCCTCGAGTCAAGCCACTCCACTCATTCTCTGAAATAACTGAAGTAAATGCTGATTTTCGACACACTATTCTAATTTCTTGAAATACTATTTTGGGGGTTTTCTGGAGCTGTAAGCCAAAATTATGAAAAATGAAACAAATAAAGGCTAGAAATATTTCACTTTGTGTGTAATGAATCTATAATCTATGAAAGTTTCACTTTTTGAATGGAATTATGGAAAAAAAAAACTTTTCCATGATATTCAAATTTTTTGGAAAGGATCTGTATAATAAAGCTAGCACAGCCATGGTTGAGTGTTGTTTGCGTACAGTAGACTATAGGATACATTAGCCTATCTTTAATGAGCAACACTTTGTGAATAATAATGAATCTCGCATTCACCATGCCCCAATTTACAAGTTTCTACATGTCATACAATAATGGTATATAATGTAATGAATTAAACTTATTTTGTAGGCTGATAACACCAATAATTTTCAACACCAATAAGCGTTCACGCACGGATTTCAAGCCTGCAATACTTCGGCATAACCAGCAGGTAATGTGCGTATGTGAAGTGAATACCTGACGTGGAGCTACGACCATTTCTGCGGTCGAATGGAGTCACGTTGAAATTTTATAAATCACTACTTTGTTGTGATTTTCTACGTACGCCACATGTAAGATCAAATTTGATCTAAAGTACTTTTTTATAAATGAGGCCCATTGTGTTGTTTTCCTAGGACAATAAACTCAGGGGAAATGGTTGTTCAAATGTGCGTCAGTTAATTTTTAAGGACGCCTCACTTGTGTGCTATATGCTGTACATGCTCTATACTATATATATATATATATATATATACCTGTATATATATATGATTGCTGCTTCTTGGCAGAAGATAGCCATCTCCTTAATGATTATTATTTTTATTAGATGCTCTCTCGCGATCATGAGCACGTAACTGACTCAGGAGCCCAGCCTTTGATTTGCAAGTTTTTTGGCAAATGTGACATTTCCTAGCAGGATTATGCGCTAGTTCTGGAGGGGAATCTTTGTGGACCTTCATGTGTCTCTTCAGCCCACCAACCGACTTGCAAACCTTACCACATACTGGACAAGCGCTACGATATAATCCAGAAGGCAGAAGGTCATTGTATGCAGCTTGATCCTGTCTATACTCATGTCCTCTTGTATGGCTTGCTAAGCCTGCTTTTGAGAGAAAGATGCGACTGCAGACATTACAAGCAAAACTAGGCTGAAGGTTCTCAGGAAAGGCATTTTTAACTTGTTTGCGGATTGCCCTTTTGAGCTTAGCATGTTCGACTCTGTCATTAATTGACTTTATGTTGAATTTTATGACATCCTTATACCTCTTCTTTGGCTTGTATTGGGGGCGCTTATTTTTGGTTAGCTCACCATACAAAAGCTGCTTTGGCAACCTATAGTCATCCATTCTAACCACATGACCTGACCAGCGCATTTGGCAGATGATAATGCGCTTTTCAATACTGGAAATTCCAGCTCTTTCAAGAATAGTAGTGTCTGGAGTAAGCAATTCCCATTTGATACCAAGGATTTGTCTAAGGCAGTTCTGATGGAATCTCTCCAATGCCTGTAAATGACGACGATATGTCCTCCAGGTTTCAGTTGAGTAGAGAGGTAAGGATACAAGTTTCATGAACACTTAGCTTAGTTTTCAAAGTAATCCCGCAATCTGACCAAACCCTTTCCTCTAGTCTACCAAAAACAGAGGTAGCCTTTCCAATTCTTTGATGAATTTCTGCATATTCTGCATTGTGATCCCCAACTCAGTTCATTAGTCTCCTCTCTCCCCAGATTTTGTTATAAGAGAAGTAAAAACCTTAGAGATGACTTGGTGACATCAATGTATAAATCCCCAAGCATGGGTTCTAATTGGCTGAGTAAAGAGGTACAAGGTAATTATCGTTGTGGTAAATGTACTCATTGTTCTAATACTGTTTGACACTAAAAAATTCCATCATCCGCGTAGTGGTCAGGAATATACTATTGGGGGTTTTATTAACTGTACCTCTACACATGTTATTTATATGTTAAAATGCCCTTGTGGAATGATTTACATCGGACAGACTAAACGTAATTTGAAGCTTCGCATAACCGAGCACAAAGCGGCTATACGAAACAGTAATTTGGATTATGCCATTGCCAGACATTACAAAGCCCGAGACCATGGATCTGCAGCAAGTCTTAAATTTGTTGGCTTAGAAAAAGTTTTACCCTCACCAAGAGGAGGTAACACAATAAAATAGTTACTACAGAGAGAATCATTTTGGATATTTACATTGGACTCAATGGAACCAAATGGATTGAATGAATCCCTAGATTTGAGTTCTTATCTTTGAACTGAGCCCACTATTTGTGCATCTTGCAGGGGTTTTAACCTTATTCCATTTCGAGGCGGTATATATGTCTAATGTTTTGGGGCTATCACCTATTTATGGTGTAGACATTTTCATCTATATCCACATTAATATCACTTTATGGCTGAGCATACGTCTAATGTTTAGGTCTCATCTATTTTTGATGTAGGCAATTCCATTTATATCCAGGTTAAGATGAATATACATTTTGGGGCTTTGTATATGTCCAATTTATATGTCTGCTATTCATTGGTATTGCAGGCTAGTTATGTACTATTAGACTTATTGAATTAAGATGTGGTGGGAAATTACTATTTTTGGCATGTTTAAAGGTATCATCATTACCTTTTTTTTGTTTTCCTTTCTGTGTTGTGTTTTATAAAAGTTGCGCTGTATCCTTTTATGGATAGCTCATGTTTAGCTGGTCTGTCATGTGTCCATTTCATATAAGATTGGGGGTCATTCTTTAATGATTGATTATCACAAGGTGTTACTTCTTGTAACCATTATTGTGTATGACGATAGTTTACTTGATATAAAGTGTTGCTTCCTGTTGTAACCGTTATTGATGAGTGTTAATTGGTGTTTTGTCTTCTATTGTGAATGACTAACTTAATTGATATTGTGAATTACTAACTTAATTGATATTGTGAATGATTCACTTAATTGATATTGTGAATGATTCACTTAATTGATATGACGTGTTAATTGCTTCTATAACATGATATGAGTCACCTGTGTCCAAGCTCGTTTCACGAACGAACCTGACGAAGATACGCCGAAACGTCGAATACGTCGTTCGTTCCACTTTTTAATAAACCTTTTTTGCATCTATATACTTTTTGCCTCTGAAGGTCAGTCTTTTAACTTTTTCATTTGAGTGTGCGGACTGAACATTGGAGCTTTGCATTGTATATTTTCGCCCTGGTTTTCTCTCTTTTTTCATGTTTCTTCATCTTGCCGACACCAGCACCTCTTTGATGGAGACACGTTTGTGCACAAGGTGTTTTCCCCTTTTTTTCATATATATATATATATATATATATATATATATATATATAGATCCTTTCCAAAAAATTTGAATATCATGGAAAAGTTTTTTTCCCCCCCATAATTCCATTCAAAAAGTGAAACTTTCATAGATTATAGATTCATTACACACAAAGTGAAATTGGGTCACAGTCATATTTTCGACACACTATTCTAATTTCTTGAAATACTGTTTTGGGGGTTTTCTGGAGCTGTAAGCCAAAATTATGAAAAATGAAACAAATAAAGGCTAGAAATATTTCACTTTGTGTGTAATGAATCTATAATCTATGAAAGTTTCACTTTTTGAATGAAATTATGGAAAAAAAACAACTTTTCCATGATATTGAAATTTTCTGGAAAGGATCTGTATATATATGTCGATGCAGTATTTGTTTTGTAAGGTCACATTTTTTTTTCTTTTATAATTTCTGCTCTAGTATTTTTTTTGAGAACAGCCTTAGATCCCCTTAAGACTCCCGATAAGTTCTTATAGACATATCCCCAATGCTCCTCACAGCACACTCTGTGTTCACTGCATTCCAGCACAAGTTGTGAGGAAACTCCTGGCATTAGACGGTGTACGTGACATAGAACTGATAAAGCCCAGCACGTCATGACCAAGTGGATCCACAGAGTGTGATGATTCGCACAGGCGTAAACAGATGTAGACACTGATAACAAGACTCAGGGGCACCGAAGCGCTGGAGAGGAACGGACGCAAGTGCATTTGGCCTGCGTTCAGCTCAAGTCCTTATAAGCTCCTGGTCCTTTCAGTGTTCCCAATCTAGATGCGTAAAGAATGTGGCACGTGCTGAGACAAGGGACGCGTGTGTGTTAGCCATACTTCCCGTCCCTCTCTCGCCTCTGATCTCTCAACAACGCTGAGGGCTAGGAGCCCTTAGACATCTGTGATCGGTAGAGAGGCAAAGCTGAAGACTACACTACTTTTAAGCCAGCGACAGAGAGAGAGAGAGAGAGAGAGTCCTCTGGTGAGGCAGGACTCAGAAAGCCTGGTGGTAGGCAGCAAGCACCAGAGAGAGAGAGTAGAGAGCAGTGAGAACTCACAGAGAACTCTCCGGCGAAGCCCCCCTCTGTCTCCGTCGGCTCCGCCTCCTTGCTGGAGACTCGGGCTAGGTAGCCCTTCAGAGCCTGGGCTTGGCAGTCCATACTGGGGCGCGAGCTGGCGTTCCAAGGCTGGTGCCGCTGGTCATGTCAGGACATTGAGGCCAGTACTCGTGGGGCTGGCAGTCCACAGCCTTCACTGAGCTGAGAGGCAGTGTGGTTTAAGCACTCTATGAGCGGTCTTGAAGGAAGCAGCAACTAGCAGGTCCTGTGGTAAGATTAAAAATATTGCACACCCCCCCAACCCCCTTCTCCCTGTGCTCTGCTCCGCTGGGTCCTAAAGACTGCCCGGTTTGGGGGAGGTGCTTCAGTGGTGTGAGTGTTATGAGTGTGTTTGTGTGCATGTGGGAGGATTGCGCAGCTGTGCTGGGAAGAAATATCTACACAGCCTGTTAGGATGCATTCAGGAGAGGTAGGAGGGAGGGAACGAGGTTACAGGCCCAAACCAGGTCGGACGGGTCCCTCCCCTCACCGGCATTCCACACGCCACGGCCGATTTGCTGCTCCTCCCTTCTCAGTGACGAGGGACGGGCCGCGTCGCGTTGGCCAAGGTCATTTTCGCTTCCTCCAGATGAATCCCAGTCAGTTTCACTCTGGAGGCTCAGATGGGCAGGCTCAATTGCATGTCTTCGAAATGTAGTAGATCTGGAATGCTTCAGGAGGCCTGTCTGAACAATTTGAATCTAATGACAATTTCTTTTCACACTTAACTAACGTCATCTGAAAGTGCATCCCAGCACAGGTGTGCATTTGTGCGTTGCATCAGCTCGCCAATAGTGTGGCCAAAAAATAAGAGCCCTGAGTATCTCTCTACCTTTCTTCTCTTTCACTCTATCACTCTCTCACCACCTCCCTCCCTCTCCCTCTTTGTCGACCACTCTTCTGCTTTTGACACTTGCATGTGAGCAGAGCTCTAAGAATCATGCTATTGAGTGCACACACTGTAGCTGAACCCTGAAGCATAACGAGGGAAGGCAAGTAGCATGACTGCAACAGCGCTAGAATACAATGCTGCTACTGCATTTCAGACCCGTTTAATCTTGGCATGCGATGTAGAACCATGTCCATCGCTGAGAAAAAGCAGTGTGCTCACAACAAATAATGAAGCGTGAGCATGAGGCATTTCAACAGCACTTCCTGTCTGCTCTCATAGAGTATATTTCAAGTTCTCTCTGGTCATTTCCTTCCATAGGCATAGTCTCTTCATGCTGAGAATAGAAACCACAATATTTAGCTTGACATTTACTTCATCATAGGATTAGAAGAAGACTGAATGTACCTCCCAAGGGTGGAGAATAGAATAGAATAGAATAACTTTTATTTTCCCGCAAGGGAACTTCAGTTGTAGCCCCAGCAACAACAAAAAAGACATGACAGTGGGGCAGACCCGCAACACACAAACATGGACAGAAATATTCAACTAAGGAAAAAAGAAGAAGAAATGTATTTAGTTGTAAGTGGTAGCAACTGCATTCCCAATGTGTTATCCTCAAGTGTACGACGAAACAAAGCAGGGTTTGTTTCCTTGTTGCTCATAGTTTTCATAGTGCAACCGTTATGTGACGAGCATAGGAAGTACTCCTTCATGAGTGATGCAAATCCCATCATGCCTTTCCTGAAGCCACTAACAGGCTACCATATATACTGACCACCCTGAGAGGAGCTGCAAGGGCTATGGCAGAGGCATATTCAAGTTACTTTTTACTGACACCTCTGTGCCTGTCTTCTGCCTCAAATGGAACTGGTCTCTAGTCAAATCTCAAATGTGAGGGGCTGAATATTTTTAGGCTATCTATTTCATTATAAAATAACAAAGCTTCCCTTAAATCTGCATTGTCCTGCGTGTTGGCACATTCAACTATGCAAACACCTGGGGCCACATGAATGGATCTTTATGGGAATTGGGGGGTGGGACTAGATTTAGCTGTAAATTATGCTGGAACAGTATGGAATACATGATTGGTAAAATGGCTGTAAGTCATCAAGGGTCTGAGGTATCAAATAAGCCTCAAAGCATCACTCTGCTGCCAGATATGCAGTAAATATGGATGGATCACTTTAAGGGTTGTTTCTCCTGACATATTTCCCTATTGAACTCTATGGAAAAATAAGTCAGGAGAAGAAACCCTTCAAGTTATTCATCCATATCTACTGTATTACTGGCAGCAGAGTGATTATTTAAAGCTTGTTCGATACGTCAGACCCTTGATGACTTTTAGAGCCATTTAGCCAACCATGTGTTTCCATACTGTTCCAGTGTAATTTACAGCTAAATCTAGTCCCACCCCCCAATTCCTATAGAGATCCATTCAAATGCAGAGACGTTATAGTATCGCTTGTAAGAGTACCAGAAAATAAGATATCAAGAGTCTTTTGATGTTGTTGGGTCACAGACATCAGGAAGTCAAGGCATACAAAGGATATGTGACCAAATATTAAAAATTTAAAGGCACAGTCAACTTAGGGTATGTAAACTTCTGACCCACTGGAATTGTGATATAGTGAATAAAAAGTGAAATAATCTGTCTGTAAACATTTGTTGGAAAAGTTACTTGTGTCATGCACAAAGTAAATGTCCAAACTGACTTGCCAACACTATAGTTTGCTAACATGAAATCTGTGGAGTGGTTAAAAATGAGCACGTGCCCCAGTATTGATCTGCTGTGTATGGAGCTCAATAACTGACAAAAGTATTTGAATTTGAATTTAGTTTATTTGAATTATATACATGTGACTTTTCATAAACTTGAATTTTTGTGTGTGCTGTATTTCATAAATTTGCATTTAAACAAAGATTGAAATTCAGATTTTCAAAATTCAGATCCATAAATACAAATCTCTCTTATTCAAATTTCTGAAATTCAGATTTTCAAAATTCAGATCCATAAATACAAATCTCTTGGATTCAAATTTCTGAAATTCAGATTTTCAAAATTCAGATCCATAAATACAAATCTCTGATTCACATTTCTGAAATTCAGATCCATAAATACAAAACTCTCTAATTCAAAGTTCTAAAATTCAGATTGAAATTGTGAAGCATCCGGGCTTCCCAGGAAAAGTAGAAGCGTTCAGAACTGTCAAACTCGCATTTAGCCAATCACAGAGCTGCTAGACTTCAGCTAGCGGCGTCAAGTGCAGCAACGCTGTTATTCACGCCGTGGTGCAGATGACGAGCCGTAACGTTAACAAGGTAATTATATAGTTATATAGCCTACATTAGTTATATACAGGGTTGATAAACACTCAAAGTGCTGTACTAGTGTGATATATTTTGCGTTAGGTAAAGATCGGATGTAGCTACCTGCCTGCGGAAAACATTTTACAATTCGACCACTGTAGCTAAGCATTGACAGCAAGCAAACGTAGCCTAAGGCTGGCGTAGGTAGAGAACATTAGCTAACGCAAAATAGTCACACTAGTAGAATACAGCGTTTTGAGTGTTTATCAACCCTGTATATAGCTAACTAACGTATATAACTATATACTTATCTGGTCCGTGTAACGTTTTTCAATTTGATTACCTGATGCATATAGGCTAGGCCTATCTCAAATTGATTTGCCAAGGTAACTCATGTGCCTGGCGTAGCAACCCACTGGATTTGCAACTGACTTGGCTGGTCACTGGCATTCCTAGGCTGGTCACTCACGTACAAACACAATAAAAAACAAACACCAACCAACTCACAAAACATTTGTCTAAAAATGGCAAATGTAATCATAGTAAATAAACCATAGGCTATGCAAGTAATTGTGCAGTTGTCAGTCAACAGCAACACTAACAGCATCAGTGTTTAGCCCAAATGTATAGGCTAGCCTACAGCAGTAGATTAATTGGATAAATCTGAAAGCTCATCCAATGACACAATGTCTAAAAGGCTACTGCCTACATTCTCAGCACTGAATAGTAGGATTGTTCCTGTCCAAAAGTTAAATAGTTCTGCCCCATGTTGGATTCCGACCGAGATCACAGGGTATAGCCTAAGCAGGAATTCCACTGGGCTACCTAGATATCATAAAGTTTAATGCTCGATCGGTTTTGCTTCATCATTCAAATATTTAAACAGATTTTTAACGTGGCAATAAAACCAGTGGACTGTAATTAATCAATTAGGAGCTATGGTTTTAATTTTTAATGGGGTAAAATGACATGTAGGTAGGCTAAATATTTTACTATGACAAGCCAGTTGTGGATCTCTTATCCACGGTGGCCCCCTAGTGGTAGTCGTCGACATCCCAATTACAGTAGGCCTATTCATATTTCTCTGAAATTGGGATGGCAGGTATGCCATCCGCCAAGTTACAGCTTGGTGGGGCATGCCCCATACCTATACAGCACCGAGAGTTTGGCACTTTTCAGGGTTTCCTACAGAAGTCACCACAATGACCATAGACTCTCAGCCCTTAAAAACATTAACTTCTGTATGTTCTGACCTCATGTAACCACACAGCATTCAGATTCAACTTCACACATCCACACAATAAAGCCCCAAACTTGGGCTATTTTGCCGTTTTTCTCCTTCCTCTTCCGCTTCTTCTTCTTCTTCCCATTTTCCTGCCAAACTGCCTGCCTCTGCCGCGATGTTATCTAATGGGGAGAATTATTATTTGAGGGTATGGTCCGTATACCTGCTCATCAAGCATATCATCCAATAAAAACGCTTCATACTAATGTTTTTTAATGTTAATATACAGTTGCGGCCACTATTATTGGCACCCCTGGTAAAGATGAGTAAAAAGGGTTATAAAAAATTCACCGTTTGGTGAATTAGCTTAATCTCATGCTGAAAAAATGAGAAAAAACCAACCATTAATTGATGTAAATTTATTATGAGAAAGAAAATCCCTCATAAAGAAATAATTATTTTTAATAAAACCACGTTGGCCACAATTATTGGCACCCCTGCATTTATATATAGAATAAAGTAATAATTTTTAATATTTGGTCGCATATCCTTTGCATGCCATGACTTCCTGATGTTTGTGACCCAACAACATCAAAAGACTCTTGGTATCTTATTTTCAGGTACTCTTACAAGCGATACTATAACGTCTCTGCAATTGAATGGATCTCGATGGGAATTGGGGGGTGGGACTAGATTTAGCTGTAAATTACACTGGAACAGTATGGAATACATGGTTGGCTAAATGGCTGTAAGTCATCAAGGGTCTGACGTATCAAACAAGCCTTAAACCATCACTCTGCTGCCAGAAATACAGTAGATATGGATGGATAACTTGAATGGTTTCTTCTCCTGACTTATTTTTCTAGAGAGTTCAAGTCTTGAAATCAAAATGTGGCCAAGTTACAACTGACAATATTGCCTATCGTAGCTCACACTAAATAAACTAGCTCTATTCCAAAGCAGTGCTATCCAAACTTTCCTAAATTATTTAATGCAACTTGGCCCTGTGTTTCTTCATCTTACCATCTCAAGAGAATGTGGTCAATGAAACTGTATGTGACACATCAAACTGCAAAATGAAAATCATTTATAGTGGAAATACTCTGATTCAGATGTGTTACACTTAGAAATTAAACAGAAAAATTACTACACTATAGGGCATGTTTGAACAATTGTCTGCATCCACTGCTTTGGGTCTATGAAAAGCACAGAATGAATACAATGTATTATTATTATTATTATGTATTTATTGATTTATTTATTTGGATTTCTATCAAAACCTGTGTGGTCCTACAGAGCATAGATATCCTTGTGTTCACAAAATTCTGTTTGCAAATATCATCATCATTTTTATCTGCATTTATTTATTCATCACCCCTTTCTCTATTGTACATGATGTTTTTTCATATAAATGTCTGTTTGTGAATTGTAAAGAATGCTGTAGCAGCAGTTAACATTTTAAAACCTTTTTACCATTTTAAAACATTTTCTAAAGTAAACCTGCCAACAAAGTACAACCATATCCTTTCTGGAATGTAATTATTCATCAACTGTTAAAAACATTGATTGAAATCATATGTTGTTCCATGAGGCACAATCTCTTCACATGCAAAGATGAAGAAACACAGGGCCAAGTTGCATTAAATAATTTAGGAAAGTTTGGATAGCACTGCTTTGGAATAGAGCTAGTTTATTTAGTGTGAGCTACGATAGGCAATATTGTTAGTTGTAACTTGGCCACATTTTTGATATCAAGACTTTTAAAGGCAGGCCTAGTTTTTGCAAGTTGGAATTAAGAACTTATGGACAGCGCTATGTAGGCTATGCGTGAGTAACTTGGCTTTTTTTACGTCGTAGACGTTTTTGATCTGATTATAAATTACAGGTTAAACCCCAAAAGTTCTGTAACCTTCATCTTGGCACAGCCACAGACAATAAAATGCATAAAACCCACCGTTTCTAGTCTACATCAAAAATCATTTTCCCATATAGGAACAATAATAGGCTAGGCCTACCTGATATTATTGAAAAGTTGTAGGCTATAAACAAACTTTCGGTTTATAGTTCGCCAATGTCCAATGAAGTTGACATTTCCACAGTGACCACCTATCGCACGTGTGGCTGTAATAGCCTATATTGCTGTGGATGTAAAAACATAGCCTACCTTTTAACGTAGGCCTATTCAAATGCTATAGAGCCTATAGCCTACACACAATAGGCTATGTATTGTTATGCCTAGGCTACATAGTATAGGCTTATTGTGACAAATTTATTCTGCTGCAAATGTCTGATGGTAGGCTATAGGCCTCTTCTTCAATTCGAAGTTTAAAACATGGATGTGCTGCAGTAAATCGTTTTTGAGATATGACACTTGGGCTAAATAAGACAAGTAGCCTAGCAAATAGGTGAAAATTGCTTCTGGTGGGCCAAAGTTAATGATTTCTTAAGTCCTTCGCTTGAATTTAACAACTGTTGCCTCGTGGATAGCTGCAGACTCAAACTGCAAATGCAAGAGAGATGATAAATTAGCCTAATTCAGAAATTGTAAAACATAAATAAATCGTCAATCCAGTGGGTTGCCATGCTAGGTACGCGGGTGACCAGCCTAGGAATGCCAGTGACCAGCCAGGTCAGTTGCAAAATGCAAATCCAGTGGGTTGCTAAGCCAGGCACATGAGCTACCAGCCTCGGCGAATCAATAGAGAGCTTCTCATTTACCACCACCGGCTTATCAGCTGCTAGATCATTTGCCAGCTTCGAGTAAGATATGCTCCTCTCAGTAGTCTTATTTTTGGCACTTATCCTGCACCCTGAACATCAAGGTAAAAGGCTAAGCCAGCGACTAATAAGAAAGAAGTCTTTGTTATCGCTCCCCTACGGTCATGGTTGAGTCCGTCCATTGATCGTCGATATTAGAAACTACCCCGGTTTACCCACCCACGCCAATAATGCAATTTTCAACTTTCAAAAGACAAACGGTAAATCAAAAAATTAGAAAAACGAGTTTGAATGGTTCATTTTCCTTTTATTCCAGGGATAAAAAAAATGGAAAATGAAATATTGAATCCGATTGCCAATTTTTCAATTTGAGATGCATCAGGAAATCAAATTGATAAACGTTACACGGACCAGGTAAGTATATAGTTATATAGGTAGCTACGTTAGTTAGGGTTGATAAACACTCAAAGCACTGTATTGCTACTAGTGTGACTATTTTGCGTTAGCTAATGTTCTCTACCTACACCAGGCTTACGTTAGCTTGCTGTCAATGGTTAGGTACAGTGGTCGAATTGTAAAATGTTTTCCGCAGGCAGGTAGCTACATCCGATCTTCCGTTCCTTTTCATTTATTATAAAGCGCTTTAATCCATAACAACACCCATGTTACGTTCCACTTCCATCCTGTTGTTTCTCCGTGTTTTCCCTCTCCCCCTGTTTCGTGTTTGTCTCTCCATTGTCCGTGTTTTCCCCCGCGCTGCAGGCTGGGCGTGTTTCTCCCGTTTGTATTACTCTGTTTTACCACTCCTGTCTCTGCCTATCCCATTTCCCCGTTGTCGCATGCATTCCACACTCTTCAATCTGCTAATCACTCTTGCATACATTCGCACGCGGCACATAATTGATATCAATTAAATGTTGTATTTAGTCACCCCGTGTTCTCTGTCCTTTGCCAGTTCGTTAATGTTTGTAGTCTGAAACTTCTGGTCCTGTCTAGTTCTCTGTCTAGTCTTGCAGTTTGGTTCTATCCTGGTGTTAACTCACTCTGCTGAACTGTAGAAATCAGAGTCAAACAGTTTTATTCTGTTCGGTGTTTATTCACTCTGCTGAACTGTTTAAGTCCTCAGTCTGTCCAGTCTGAACGGCATTACCTGCTGTTCACTATTCTGTCTCGCTAACCACCTTGTCTACTTAAAGTTTGCCAGTCTGCAGTTGTCTGCTGATCCCTGCCTGTGTTGCGGTCTCCCAGCCTTCCAACCTGACGTTTGTGCAAGCAGCTTGGGCTTCTGCTATCATACCCTGCGGTGATCTCCGCTCACGCCCTGTGCTGCGGCGTTGCTGATGTGCTGACGCTCCTGCCTCTGCTGTCGCTACTGCCGCCCTGCCGTTGCCGTGCTGCTACTGCCGCTGCCCTGTTGCCACGTCTGCGTCCTGCCCGGGCTCCGCTGCACTGTCCTGCTCTGCCGCTCCCGCTCATCCCCTGCTCCAAATCACCCGGTTACCTGTTGCCATTATCACCCCTGACTTTCCCGGCTCCCACTGCTCCCGCACATTCATTACTGGACTGTCTGTCTTAACTGTTTCTCCCTCGCTTCAGGAGACAAGTTCGAAGCTTAATTTATTGGATGCCTAGCGCTCCCACTCTCTGTCCTGTCCATCTAGTCCGTCCTGTCTGTCCAGTCCAGTTCCGGCTTGGAACGATTCCAGTGTGACCCGTCAAGTCCAGTTCCGGCTTGGAACAATACCGGTGTAACCTGTCAAGTCCAGCTCCGGCTTGGAACAATACCGGTGTAACCTGTCAAGTCCAGCTCCGGCTTGGAGCAATAATGAGGTCCCGGTTGAGTCCAGTTTCCGGCTGGGAACTTCTACTGTCATTGCCCTTTCCTCCCTATGCTCAGGACTGCCCTGAGCTTAAATAAATATCAATTTTTGTATTCCTGTCTCCTTGTCATTGCATTTGGGTTCAGTCCTATTCCGGGGTCGTAATAGAACGAACTGGCCCAAAACATGGACCCAGCCGACCTGGAGCAGATCCGTCACGCCTTCGCCTGCCAGACCGCTGTCAGCGATCAACAGGGCCGCCGCTTGGATGATGTATTGGAGACTCTGAAGGGCCTTACGGATCAAGTGAGTCAGATGTCACTCCACCAGTCCCTTCCTAGAATCCAAGCGGTCCCGGCTCCGTCCATACCTGAGCCGCAGCCCGAGGCACCAGCGCCCTCTTCTGGCAGAGAGCCCCATGTTCAACACCCCGAGCTCTACCGAGGGGATCTGGGGAAGTGTCGTGAATTCCTCCTGCAATGCGTCATCGTCTTCCGCATTCAGCCCACATCCTTTGCCACAGACACCTGTAAGATTGCGTTCATCATGAGCAGTTTGGGAGGGATTGCTCGGGAGTGGGCCACGACGCTGTGGGAGAGCCAGTCACCAGCCTGCTTCCACTTCCCCACCTTTACCTCAGAGATGCGCCGCGTCTTTGACCATCCAGTCTGTGGGCGAGACGCTACCCAGCGCCTCCTTCAGATGCGTCAGGGCAGTCGCAGTGTGGCTGAGATGGCGGTCCAATTCTGCACCCTAGCGGCCGAAGCGGGATGGAACGACACCGCCCTTCAAGGGGCCTTTTTACAAGCTCTTAACGAAGAGTTAAAAGACCAGTTGGCAACCCACGATTAATCCAGCTCATTAAACAGTCTCATCCGCCTTGCCATCTTGATCGACAACCGCCTCCGGGCCAGGGCCCGGGAGAGGAAGAAGAACCCTTCACGCGGTCCTTTCTCCACACTCCACGGCAGTCACCCTGCTTCTTCCGTTAAAGTTCCTGTTTCATAACTCACCCCCTCTGACGAGGAACCCATGCAGTTGGGTAAGGTCTCCATCGACGCCGAAGAATCTGCACCAACTCATGTATGTACTGTGGCAATCCCGACCACCACATTGCCGCTTGTCCTATTCGCCCAAAAGGTGTGGCTCGCCAGTAAGACTGGGCGCACTGGCGAGCCCTATCTCCACTGTCCATTCAGCCCAGAACCGAGTCGAATTGAAAGCAACCCTCCTCTGGAGGAGCCAAACTGCCTCCTCATTCGCCCTTGTCGACTCCGCAGCTGATGCCACCTTCATCGATGCCACTTTTGTCAAGGAATCCGGAATTCCTGTTGAATCACTGTCTTCGCCCATCACCGCACTCGCCTTGGATGGTAGGAGTCTGGGTTTAGTCACCCACTCCACCATTCCCCTCCAGCTGGTGCTGTCTGGCAACCATCACAAAACCATTCAATTCTACCTCATCCATTCCAAACAGTCTCCTCTGGTTCTAGGACAAACCTGGCTACGCCTCCACAATCCCCACATCAACTGGCGTTCTGGTCAAGTTCAGGACTGGAGCAGTCATTGCCTAGCTAACTGCCTACGGTCAGCTCTGCCCTCCTCGAGCCACTCCTAACCTATCCATACCTGATCTAACCGGTGTTCCGAATCATTATCACGATCTGTCACAGGTTTTTAGCAAATCACGTGCTATTTCCTTACCTCCTCACAGACCCTACGACTGCTGTATCAATCTGCTGGCTGGAGCCAAACTACCCTCCGGCCACCTGTTCAGTCTGTCGGGTCCGGAGAAAGCAGCTATGGAAACCTACATTCACGACTCATTGGCCTCAGGTATAATCCGACTGTCTTCATCTCCGGTGGGAGCAGGGTTCTTCTTTGTAGCAAAGAAGGACGGGTCGCTCCGACCCTGTATCGATTACCGGGGGCTCAATGAGGTTACTATACGAAACAAATACCCACTTCCCCTTATTAATTCTGCTTTTGAACCTTTACACCAGTCTGTCATTTTTACTAAGCTCGACCTCCGCAACGTGTACTACCTGGTCCGGATCCGCGAGGGGGACGAGTGGAAGACGGCGTTCAATACCCCTCTCGGCTACTACGAGTACCTGGTGGTACCGTTCGGGTTAACTAACGCCCCAGCTGTGTTTCAGAGTATAGTCAACGATGTCTTACGAGACCTTTTGGGTAGGTCCGTTTTTGTCTACATCGATGACATTCAAATTTTTTCCAAGACTCCACAGGAGCACATTCGTCATGTCCGTGAGGTCCTCCAAAGGCTTTTGGAGAACCAGCTATATGTGAAAGCCGAGAAGTGTGCATTCCATGCCTCTACTGTGCACTTTCTCGGCTTTATCATTGAAGAGGGCAGCTTCCGGGCGGATCCGGCGCAAATCAAGGCGGCCCCAGCCGGCCACACGTAAGCACCTTCAACAATTTCTTGGTTTCGCCAATTTCTATCGTAGATTCATCCATGATTACAGTGTGGCAGCTGTCCCCCTCACAAAACTAACATCTATTTCCATTCCCTACCGTTGGAACTCCGAGGCTCAACGAGCCTTCAATCTCCTCAAAGCCCGGTTTTCCACGGCACCCATCATCCTGACCCGGCCCGCCAGTTTGTTGTGGAGGTGGATGCCTCCGACACTGGCGTAGGGGCCATTCTGTCCCAGCGATCAGCCCAGGACAACAAACTCCACCCCTGCGCCTTCTTCTCACGAAGACTGACCCCCATGGAACGGAACTACGATGTCGGGGATCGGGAGCTCTTGGTGATAAAACTCGCTTTGGAGGAGTGGCGTCATTAGCTGAAGGGGGCAGGTAAGCCTTTTGTTGTCCTGACTGACCACCATAACCTACTATATCTCAAGTCTGCCAAAAGACTTAACGCCCGTCAGGCCCGGTGGTCTCTTTTTTTTAATATATTCAACTTTTCTGTCACTTTCCGCCCTGTTTCCCGCAATACCAAGGCGGATGCACTATCACGTGTCTTCTCCTCCCTTGCCAGACCTGCTGACCCTGAGCCCATCCTACCGGCTTCCTGCGTCGTCGCTGCGGTCTCTTGGGACATCGAGAAAATCGTGAAGGCCGCCCAGGCTTCCCACCCGGACCCTCGCAATAACCCGAACAAAACCATTTTTGTCCCCGACTCCGTCCGCTCCCAGGTCCTCGAATGGGTTCATGCCTCCCATCTGGCTTGTCACCCAGGGATCGCCAGGACCACCGCCCTGGTCAGGAGGAGTTCTTGGTGGCCCACCCTTAAGGGGGATACCCGTGCCTATGTCCTCGCCTGCCCAGTATGCGCCAGGAGCAAGGCATCCCACCAGCCTCCCTCCGGTCTCCTCCACCCCCTCCCCATCCCGGGCCGTCATTGGAGCCATATCGGAATCGATTTCGTAACCGGTCTACCCCTGTCAGATGGTAACACTACCATCCTTACCATTGTAGACCGGTTCTCCAAGGCGGTCCATTTCATCCCCTTACCCAAACTCCTTTGAAACGGCGGAGCTCCTGGTGCTGCATGTGGTCAGGCTGCACGGGATCCCCTGTGAT
Organism: Synaphobranchus kaupii; assembly: GCA_029718625.1. Classification (NCBI taxonomy): domain Eukaryota; kingdom Metazoa; phylum Chordata; class Actinopteri; order Anguilliformes; family Synaphobranchidae; genus Synaphobranchus; species Synaphobranchus kaupii. The sequence goes on along the minus strand of CM056378.1, from coordinate 99,877,031 downwards.
ATTGTTTCTGACCGTGAAGGCATTCTGCGCGGCCCTGGGCGCCTCCGCGAGCCTGTCATCGGGGTTTCACCCCCAGTCCAATGGCCAGACGGAGAGGGCTAACCAGGACCTGGGCGCCACCCTGCGGTGCGTGTCAGCACGCAACCCCTCCTCCTAGAGCCGATTCCTCCCCTGGGTGGAATATGCCCACAACTCCCTAAGGAGCACTGCCACTGGGATGTCCCCCAATTCTGAGGTCCCGGTTGAGTCCAGTTTCCGGCTGGGAACTTCTACTGTCATTGCCTTTTCCTCCCTATGCTCAGGACTGCCCTGAACTTAAATGAATATCAATTTTTGTATTCCTGTCTCCTTGTCGTTGCATTTGGGTTCAGTCCTATTCCAGGGTCGTAACAACCCATTCTTTAGGATGAACAAAAGCCACGTTTATTCATGGAAAAAATAGGCTAAAACATTATAGTTTTGCAGGTAAGCATAATATTACTGAGTTTTAACAAGCTCCTATATTTGGCAGTGGATTCATTTAGATTGATAATAGTAGGAAAATAATGGATTTTTTTCTAATCCACAATGTCAAAGCAACGCAGTTTAACCCAAAATACAAGCTGAGGCTCCCACCTTGCGGTCCGGTCCGTACACTGCGGCGCGCACATTACTGTCCGTGCACGGCAGCGTGTATGTCGTACTATACTCTCAGTACATTGTCATACAGTTCATTTCTAATGTGACAACTGTACTACTACATTCTAGAGATCTAAACTTTAAACTTGATACAACATGTTTAAAATATTGCTGAAGCAATCACATCTGATTCTATTGAATGTCTTTATTTGATGTTTGTTTGTGTGTTGTGGGTCTGCCCCACTGTCTTTTTTGTTGATGCTGGTGGCTACAACTGAAGTTCCCTAAAGGGAAAATAAAAGCTATTCTATTCTATCAACATTTTTTCATTTAAAAAAAAAGTCTCAAGCATTTTCCGGAACTCAGTCTTTTGCGGAACTCACTAATCTCCTTGGCTTTGATTGGTCAAAGGGCGGTGCTTTTATATGTTTCAATCTGTTATCCTGAACATAACCTGCCCCGGAGCAGGTTAACCGTGCAGAGTAAATTGCCGTGGCAATATACCCCGATTAAAAGTGAGCCGGCTTCGTGATACAGAAAACCCAGGGTTGAAGCTTAATTTAGCTCGCTATCCCCTTAATCTCACTTCGTAGTACACCTCTCTGGCTGTAGTTGGTGATAAACAAGCTAGCTAGCTAACCTACTTGCAGGTATGGCAAATGTAAAAGCCTGAATGATTAGCCTATATGAATTTGGGGAGGCTATAGTTGATCTGATTCAGTTTTTTGGATGTTGCACCAGAGAAAGAGGAGCAGAGTGCAGGAGGAGGTGTTTGACATGAGGCACTCTCAAACTGTTGGGAATACTTTGTTTACTTTTAGATTATATATTTATATATATACTTTATTTTAAATGGTTGACTCAAGTCATGAAATGATTGTTTGTTTGAAATGTTCTTTGTTCTGAAATTGTTTTTATTAATTATTATTGTGGAATTCAGAAGAATGCAAATGTGCAATAGTTTAATGACTTGAGTCGGGTTTTGTTGTTATTATTTGCATATGCAGGGTATGTGTCACGAACGTAACACGGGCTAGACCCAAATGCAACGACCAGGAGGCAGGGGAACAGAAAAGGTAATTTATTTTTTTACAACATGGAGTTGTTCCAAACCGGAACTGGGCTTGGTACAGGAGACTGGAGTTCCAAACCGGAACTGGACTGGATCTGGACTGGATCGTCCAACGGGAACTGGATCACGGGAACATGGAGTTGTTCCAAACCGGAACTGGACTTGGTACAGGAGACTGGAGCGGTTTGAACTGGGACAGGAATACTGGAACACTGGAATGTTCCAGACCGGAACTGGACTGGAAGCAGAGGAAGGGATAATGGCTGGATACGGCAAGGCAGAGCAGTGCAGCGGAGCTCAGGTTGGCCCGGTTGGGGCAGCAGGGCAGCAGGGCCACAGTGGAAGCTGCAACCGTAACCGTAGCAATGGCGGTAGCCACGGCCGGACAGGAACCACTGCAGAATGGAAAGGCAGAACACCCAGCTGCGGGCGCAACGTCAGATGGAGGCAGAGGTACCGCAACACACACAGGGCGTGGTAACAGCTACAGACTGGCAGACACAGTAGATAGATGGTTATTGAGACAGGCAAAGTTCAGGCAGGGAAACCACAAACAGACAGGGCTAGTTAAACAACAATAGAAGGCTGAGAGCATAAAAGCACAGAGTCAAACCAACTGAAGTCTTTAGGGCACAGGACAGGGATTTCTACGACCAGGATACAAACGGAGAACGTTAACGAACTGGCGCTGAATAGCAGCCAGCCGGAGGGTTAAATAGGGAAGTGAGATTGAAAACAATTAAGAAGGCGTGCGGAATGTAAGCGAGGGTGATTGAACAATTGAAGGGTGCGGAATGCATGCAGCAACGGGGAAAGGAGATAGGTTGAAACCGGAGTGGGGAAAAGGAGTGAAACAAACGGAAGGAACACGCCCAGTCTGTAGCAACGGGGAAAACACGGACAAAGGGAATCAAACAGGACACGGAGGGAAATGGTAAAACATGGAAAACGGACGGGATGGGAACGGGACGTTACAGTATGACTTTTATGCCTATCAACATGTTGATAATTTTCATAATGTATGTTGAAATACATATCATATTATCTCTACATTTGTACCTTTACCAGTAGTAGTTGTTTCAGTTTCAGCAGCAGCAGTATGGCAGTGGCAGTAATAGTGGGCTAAGCAAGGGAAGTTCATATAGCACATTGTATAGCACATTTCATATACGCAGCAGGCATTCAAGAAAAAAATTGTGTGATTTGAGTAATGGGGGACCTGTGCCCCAGTAGAGCTTTATGTCTAGCAACGCCCCTGCTTCAGTCTAAGTGTATGTAAACATCCGACTTCAACTATATATATATATACTTCGATGAATCAAACAGGAAGCAATGTTCTATACGTACATTGATGTGGTTTAAAAGCAAGCAGGTAGCACACAAGGTCTCAAGCTGTCAGTCAACCTGATTCTTTCCATGGTTTCCACAATGGTTTAACAAAATGAAGGGCTACATTTGGGTAGGGGGTTGGAGGCTTGGTACTACAATAAGTGTTTTCAGTTTGAAAAACATTTTCAACAATTCAGAGACACATTTAGCTACAAAATACTACCAAGCTAGCTGTTAAGAATGTTCAGAAATCCTTGAAAATAAATGGCTGTTAATGCGCTCATGAGTCATGAATAATAATAAATCTTTTTAAATACAAATCTGCAACATCTACAAATGAGGTTTCGTAAAAACGGAAAGTAGCCACTAATACCGCATCACCCGACAAGCCTTTGTTGACAACCATCTACTTCTAATTTGTGCGCATGCACAATATTTTAATCAAGTTACATGTTAAAAATGTACAAATGGATTTAATCAAACTTGAATAAAATTGCTTGTTAATATTACAATTGCTCAATAGAATTCAGAGAAAATTTTCTCAAAAACATCTCAAAATTTTATCAATTCACACAAACTGTCCTGATTATAACTTTTTCTCATGTTAACTAATACATATTCACATTGTAATTTGGCATTTGTACCACATAGATGGATCTGTGGCTACTCCTCTCTGCAGGAAATTCTTTAAGAAGGGGTGAATATGATCACCCAGCCATATTAAATAATGATCAACAATGAATCTATGGATTGGAATCTACCAAAATCATACCAGGACACCAGCTCCCACAGCCTTACAGAACCAGCATAATCTTTTGGTGTCAGAACATTGTTGTGCTCCATTTTCATTTTCACTACCTGTGTATATAGAGGCTGTAGCAGGGGAGAGGATTAAAACCACAGTCCATTCTCACACAACATCCTGTATCACATCAGCTTTGCATGCAGTCAATGGCTCTTCACAATTTTCTGTTTGTACTTGGTTTCCTTTTGTTCCTGCAAAGTAAGTATTTTAGATCTTAAACAAAAAAATCTGTAATTTTAGTTTGCGTGCATCTTACTTAATAATTTATGATCCAATATGGATGTATAAAAATGTTATGCAACATATTATGTACTTTAAAATGCTTTGCTATTTGTATTTTTAGCTCCAATATATTTTTTATGAACTAATGTTCACAAATTATGAGTAATTGATGGAAGAATATAACTTGGAAAGAGCCGACTTAATTTTTATGAGGTTTTTAAATCAAATGTATATAAGTGCATTTTTTAAAATTCAAATGTATATTACACAATTTTGTGTAATTTATTATACAATATGAACTTGCACAGGGGTTCTTTGAAAATCAGCCTATTTACTTTTAATAAATTAATTTTCTTGCATGCACAAAATCACATCCATTCATGTGGTTTATATTCCAATCAGTTGGCATACAAGGGTTGCTAACACACTTACGTTTAATCCTGAATAAAAGGTAAAGTGTTTCTTGAAAACAGCCAAAGTTCTGATCTTGCCTGTGGTACAACAACAATGCATCTTTCTTTTCCAGGCAGTGTCCGGCTGCAACAGCTGCAATGTGCCCCAGAAAAGGTTCAGGCCACAATTGGGGGTAGTTTTACCCTGGTCTGTCATTACAACACAAACAAGTTCCGGTTCTCTAAAAAGTATTGGTGTTGTGGGGAGTCCAGTTATTCGTGCGAGATTCTTATGGACACAGATGGCTTCACTAAAAGAGAGCTGAAGTATCGGATTGAGATACGTGACAAACAAAAATGGGGCTTGTTTGTCACGATGAGAGGCCTTCGATATGCAGACGCAGGACAGTACTGGGTTGGAATTAATAAAATATATTCTGATGTAATGGCTCCAATCAGCTTAACAGTGTCTGAAGGTATGAGGGTTTATTTTGTTTTCCGTGCGCATAGTGAAAGAATGTTAGCTTGGCAGTGTGTATTTCAGAAGATGCACATGCTCGTGTGCACATTGCTTTGGCTGAGGATATTTCCCAAGTCGGGAAAAAGAAAACAAAGAAACAGAACAAATAAAACTTAATAAGTTGATTTCACCTGCCTCAGAGCAAGGCAAGATAAGAAAGGAAACCGTTTAATGGCACTTACTGTACCACCACTTAGAGACTCACCACATGTTCTGTACTGTACATATGCTGTCTCCTTGCAGATGTATTGCTGCATGCACGATTAGCATGGCATGCTTTTTCAAGGGAAAATACTATTTCATTAGAGAAAAAGGACAAGGAAAATGTTTTGTTTTATCATTTCCTTTTTACCCTGTCACTAAGCCGCTGTATCTCAGCCTCGGCTGCAGTTCCTGAGCGCTTTGTCAGAGACGTGCTGGGGCCAGCCCCTCACGGTACGGTGTTTGAGTGACCAGGGCACAAACGTACGCTATGGCTGGTACAAAGCCGGGGGGTCCCAGGACATCCCGCTGGGGGCCGCGAGAGACCTGCGGCTGCACTGCGACATTGTTGGAGATGGTGAGCAGTACTACTGCAGAGCCAGCAACAGCGTGAGCAGCAAACGCAGCCACTCTGTGTCTGCGCAGCTCCTGCGGCCTGCAGAGAAGGGCTGCGTCTACATCCTCACTGTCGAGGGTAAGCCATGCATGCCAGCCTCTGGCCTGAACTGTGCGATGGCTGAGGGTCACGTGACCCATGACTTATAAAGAAATTTAAGAGCCAATTGATTGTAAACTTATTCTGTCTGTGTCTTTCCCTTTGACTCAACTGTTTTCTATTAGTAAACATTTGCTAACAGTCTGAAAAGGTTTTTTTGCATTGGCAAACACCAGCTTACTTTTGAAATCATGTTTACTGGTAGCTATACTTTTTTAAAGGCGAGAAGGCAATCTGCCCACCATTTGTATTTTTCACTTTATTCAGACAGGAGCAATGCATGTACCCTATGCATTTTATATGTATGGCTTACTGTACGTTACATATAGTCAGTATTTGAAAATCAGCACAGAATGTATTTACTGCTCCATATCTCACACACATTTCTTTTATGACTCATAAAGACTCATTTTAAAATGCTTGGTACTCTTAACCTGGTATTTAAGTCTTAATACAATTTTAAAAAGAAAAAACTACATCCCTGTAAAGGCATGATAATGGGTGTGTGACCGCTCCCCTCACTCTCCCTCACATTTAGGTGAGCACCAGTATGACTGCAGGGACAGACTGAGGACCAGCACTGCCCTGCCTCAGGACACCACGGAAGACAGAAGCTTTTTCAATCAGTCAACAGCTGTCAGTAACAACAGTGAGATCAATGTCTCGTTGAGGTGAGGGCCAAAAGGAAAATGCTTATTTATTGCAATATTACATAGTCGTAATTTAATTTTATAACTTGGAGCATGTGTCAACATAACTTAGATGGTGTGTCAGTATGGGTCAATGGTGCACACTTTTTTCATTTGAGAATGCAATGGGAACTGTGTGTGTTAGAGTAACACCAGCACTAAAACTGGTGTGCTAGGGTCTGTTCTCAGTGCTTCAGTGACAGAATCTTTAAGTTTGGGTCACATTCAGTGTAGTACAGAATTACGTCATGGAGTGTTAGGTGTCATGGTTTCCAGCAGCCTCTGCTGTTTCTGCGTTCGGGTTTCCTTTTGGCGTCGTCGGGACGCTCTATCAGATTTTTCCCGCCTCCATTCCGGTATTCGTGTTTTGCCCGACAATTTTTCTCTGCACCTGTTTTGCGTTTCCTGACGGCTATAAATACCGCAGGACTTCCGCATTTCCGCACTTTGATATTGTCTTTGCTATGTTGACAACGAAGTCGGTAACGTAAAAGATTCGGTCGCTGCATTTCTGGTTCGTATGAATAGGAAACGCAGCAAGTCCAGTTTAGAGTTAGGAGAAAGATTTATTTTTGGTCTTTTTCTTTCCTTTCTCTCCTTATCCTTTGTACTCTTCTGCCAGTTACCTTTTTGTTCAGCTAGAGCTGTAGGTAACAGGTTCTAGTTTCATTTTCATTCTCTCACCCGTTTTTTACAGGGCATTTCTTTTCTTTTGTTTCACTACCTCTTGTTACGCCTAATTATTTAGTGCGTGAGGTTGTTTTGTTAGTTATTCTCGCTGTTTATCGAGATCGCCTCAGTTTTTGGAGGTTGCTTTATTTTGCCTTGTGCTAGGAAAGTTTTGCTCCCGGTCCTGTGTTATCCCAGTCCTGGTGCGGCTAATTCCGCGTTTTGTGGCGTATCTCTCTAAATACGCTTTTAGAAATCCTTATCGTCGCGTTTGGTTCTCCAAACCTTACACTCCCCATTACAGTTAGGCATGTGGTCAGTGCGCAGGCAGGTGTTGAGGAGCATGGGGGATTAACATGAGGGTCTAGATTAAGAGGAAGATAAATCTTTTCACTTCAGGAAAACCTTTAGAGCAGACCTTTGAGTCATTGGCAAGGGACTTTATTTTCAGATGAAAAAAAATCTCAAGTCAAATAATTAAATACCAAAATACCATCACAATACTTAGATCAAATTAATACCAAAATTAGGTGTTATTTCTTCTGTCTGCCACTGTGTGTTCTGAACAGGTCACTGTACTTTATCCACAAAAGTTAATTCACAGTCGGCGAGATTGAAAGCATCTGAGAGATGTGTTTCATTGGTCATTGTTCCATTGTAAGGCCCTACCTTTTTCCAGCCCCTCTGTCTCTTCACTCACTGAATTACATGTGAGCTGCATCTACATTTTCTGTAACATCCATGAGTGTAGCTGGGAACTCTTTGCTAAGCATTGAGGTCTTGGCTGATGAAGTGGACAAGTATCAGGCCTGATTCTTTTTTGCTCTAATTTCATAACTTCTCTTGCAGGGCGTGGTCAGGGATGCCGGTGTGGTACGAAGCCCTTCGCTGGCTGCTCCTTGCATCTCTTGTGACTGCTCTGTGCCTGGTGCACAGATGCTCCAGAGCTCAATCCAGAAGAGTCAGAGGACTCTACACCAGCAGCTAGTTTAGGGCTGCAAGTGCATGCCTGTACACCTTCACCGCATTCGCACAGGAGAACTGTTGTCATACTCTAGAGCAGGGGTGCCCAAACTATGGCCCGCAGAGCCATTTGGTTTGGCCCGTGGAAGGGGTGGAAGGAGAGGAAGATGATGCAGTAAAAAAAAGAAGGATTTTTATGTATTTATTATTACATTAATATTATTAAAATAACTAACCAATAATAATAATAATAATAACAATAATAATAATAATAATAATAATAATTCAAACTTAATAAAGTAGCCTAAATGTAAGAATGTAGGCCTAACGTCGTTAGCTAGAAATTTAAAAGTTACGTAGTCTACGTTGGCAGGCATCCGGCGGCGGGGACGATCAGTCGATCACAGCAAAATGGAGGGAGAGGGTCGGAAGAGAAAGTGGGGAACGGAAAAACGTATTTTTCAAGAAAAGTGGTGCGACAATTATTTTTTCACAGATGTGAATGGAAAGGCAATATGCCTGATCTGCCAGGAATCTGTTGCAGTCATGAAAGACTACAATTTAAAGCGGCATTTTGATACCAAACATTCGGCTACGCACAGTAAATACACTGGGATTGCACGAAAAGACAAGGCAAGGGAGCTAAAGGCAAAGCTTTGTGCACAGCAAGGAGCACTGACAAGGACCTCTTTAGTTCAGGAGTGTCACACGAGACCTCCAAGTGGAGTCCACCGCCGTTTCCAAGACTTTCGTTCCAGCGAAGATGCCATCACTTTATTCGCGCAGCCTTTCTCAGTTCAAGCAGACACAGCTCCAGAGGAGTTGCAAATGCAGATAATCGAATTTCAGTGTGACTCCTGGCTGAAGCAGAAGTTTGACAAAGTCCCGTTAAACGAGTTTTACAAATTTGCGTCATCTGAGAAATACCCGGGGATCAGAAAACATGCTCAGAAGATGCTCTCACTCTTTGGAAGCACATACATTTGTGAGCAGACTTTTAGCATCATGAATTTGAACAAAAGCAGGCTCAGGGAGCGACTGAGTGACCCCCACTTGTTGGATGTGCTTCGCATGTCAGTGTGTCAGCTGCAGCCAGATGTTGACAAACTGCTGCATGCCAAGAATCAGTATCATGTGTCACATTGACTGGTAGGCTGTCTCGTTTCTTTATTTATGCTACTGGTAGCTGGTTAAGGTAAGCTTTACAAAAATAAAAGAAGTTGCAAAAATATTAGGGACCATTGTTGGTAGGTCTATTTGTGTGCACTAGGTGTGCAATAACATTTACATTTTGTTTAAGCACTTGTAACTATGGTAACATTGTTGTTTGTACCATATTGAAAACAGATAATAAAGTTGTATATTTTTTAAAGGGACACTTGTTTATTGGTCAAACTAACAAAACAAAGAACACACATAATCTATAGAAAAAAAAACTATAATTTTCATATTATAATTGAGTACATGTATGCTACTGTTAATTTTGGCTCACGGCTCACTGCTGAAATTTCAAATTGGCCCTCCAAGCCCAAATGTTTGGGCACCCCTATTATAAGCTCTCAGTTTTCTCTCAATGTGTTCAGGATTGTTTATATTTATCATCATAATTTATATTTGTGCTTTTCTATTTGTGCATGACTCAAATCAAACATCTATCTTTGAAAATATATTTATTCAAATCATGTCATGTTTATTCAAATATTTATTCAAATTATTCAAGTCATGGGAGAGCCCTTTATTTGGAGGGTATTATACTATGAAATAACACAAATGGAATTATTTACTAGCAGAGGGAAATAGCATACATTAACCATATGTGTTACCTGTATTGACTGGAATTGAGATAAAGACAAAGTGAACAGAATACAAGGGTTAACATCTTCAGGTGTTGAATATAGCAGTGGACAAGCAATCATTTCATTTGGTTAATGGTTGATTTTAAACAGTTTTACAATCTGTTTCATGGGTGTACAGAAGTCCATTGATGATGTCAGAATAAATTTTTTTAGTGTCTCATATCATGCTTTTTTGGACCAAACTGTAAAATGTAAGGTTATATACAGTAAATACTGTATGTGCGTGTACTGTGTATTTGAAAACAAGTCATATCACCTCACTATACTGTTTTAGAAATGTGCATGCATTTTTGAGTAGAGCTTGAGTCCCATTCAACAATATTTCTGTACTTGTTATCACCTGCCCTCTAGTGGTAGAAAACATTTGCTGTGGAAAGAAGGTTCTAGCCCTTTAACATCAGTCCACACCCCGGAAATACACAAGTTACATTGAGTGATGCTGTAGTTGTTTCTCTGACTCACAAGTGTTCTGTGGGTGTGTAGGAGTTTATATCCCAGTCACAATTACTAGGGTGAATCTGAAACTAATCAGATTCAAATAGTAGACATTCTAAGGAACCCAGTTCACCCTACATTTACTGAGTTAGAATACTTGCAGAAGAGCAAGATTTGTAACCGGAAGTCCCTTTCTTATAGGGATGGCAGGTATGCCATCCGTCAAGTTACGGCTTGGTGGGGCATGCCCCATACCTATACAGTACAGATAGTTTGCCACTTATCATATAGAAATAACCACAATGACCAGAGACTCTCAGCCCTTAAGAACTTAAACTGCTGACCTCATGTAAATGCACAGAAATCAGTTACCACTTCACACATTGACACAATAAAGCCCCAAACCTATTTTTGCAATATTTCTCCTTCTCCTTATTTTTCCTGCTGATTTCGTAATCAGAAATGCTCCTTGCACTCAAAGAATAATTCTCCCCATTGGATAACATCATCTGATTAAAGTAGCCAATCGCAGGATACACAGGCAAAATAAACGCTGTGCAGACGCAAAGCTCTTGATTGACATGAGGATTTGAACACGTGATGCTTTTGAACATATTAAGTACACGTGAGGCTGTCAGCCAATAGAATAATCGCTCCAATATTTCTAAAACTTCGCCATCTTTGTTGTGTGTGGAAGCTAGCTTGCTTTCTAAGTAACAATTGACAAAAAGTTAAAACTACTGCTTTAACAGCTGTATAATCTTTGTCGGAAGCTCATTTCACATGAAAACTGCACATATCGGTTCATGACTCGGATAGCTACATGACTACAAGGCCATCAAACCTCGGACTCAATTTGTAACTTTTAACCCCGGACAGCACACTGAGCACAGCTCAGTTTGTGGGGGATAGGCGCTCCATCTGTCGCTACGTCGCTTGGAGGAAGATACAAGATCTCCCACAGATGGACAGCCACAGGGTGCCTATGTCAGCTGATGTAGCTGTGCTGTCTGGACAAGGCTGTTGTTCAGGTACAAGCTTATACACTGTACATTATGTAACATTACCTCATGTAATACAAGAGTTGCATTATGGTCTTGCTTGGCCCAGGTCATGATTGAAAATTAGAATTTAGCAGATTAAATAAATTGTAACATAAATCAATAATTTAATTGATAACATGGGTTGCTCAGTCTGATAATAGCATGCATTTCCTGGCCGTGCTATTTATGCATACTTCACTGAATCAAAGAGCAATGTTCTATGCATTGATGTGGTTTAAAAGCAAGCAGATAGCACACAAGGTCTCAAGCTGTCAGTCACCCTGATTCTATCCATGGTTTCCACAAAGTGGTGTTCTGGCCTGCAGTAAAAGACTGTTGATTTCACAAGTACCCTATACCAAAATGAAGGGCTACATTTGGGTAGTGGGTTGGAGGCTTAGTTGTAACACCCCAGACTCAGACCCAAGCGCAGACCAGGATTAGGCAAAAAACATTTATTTCAGTCCAAGGTCAAGCCAGGTAACCAGATTCAAGGTCAAATAAACCAGAAAAGCAGAAAGGCAAACTAAACAAAATTGGCAGGCAAAAACTCAGAATCACACAGAAGGGTGTCTCAGAAATCACGAATAAACACAGGCTTAGAAAGGCATAGGCACTGGCAATATCAATCAACATTCTGACAAAAAACAAGTGAAACTGAGGGGTATATATAGGTAGGGAACACTCAACTCAAGGGAAATCAGGTGCGAGTGGGAGGAGTAACAGGGAAGACTGACAGGTGCAGACAATGATACAATGAGGGGAACAATGATAGAATAATGAGGGAACAAGGAAGACTCGGACTAGATTAAGCATGCAAACGAATAGACAAGACATGACCGGGAGTGTTAAAGACACATGCACACATTAAGAGAGTTAGTGGATAGTGGAAGTGTAAGATATCAGTTAGTAAAGAGGAAACATAAAGTATATAATTGAAAGATAGATTTGCAGGAAACGAGTGACAGTTAAAGCAAGGAAGCGTTAGTAATTAGTGGGTTAGTAAAAGACCTAAACTAAGCTGTTAGTCGTTGTTAGTGTTAATTAGTAATATAAACAATAAGTGGAACAACTAGTTTAGTCAGGGGAAATACAGAGAGGACCGAAAACACCCAAAGGCTCCTGAAAAGTGAGACGAAGACTGGGGAGTGACATAAATGCAAATACGTGAACATAAACTGGAATATGGAATGTAACTGTAATAGCGTAAACAAACACGAGAGTAACTACACTAATAATAATAAACACGAGTACAGAATAATACACAAATACAAAAATAATAAACAACAAGGAACAGAAATAACAAATACAAACAGACAAAACTCAGAATCCTAACATTAGTACTACAAAAAGTGGTTTCAGTTTGTAAAACATTTTCAACAATTCAGAGAGACATATTTAGCTCCAAAATACTACCCAGTTAGCTGTTGAGAATGTTCAGAAATCCTTGAAAATAATTGGCCGTTAATGTGCTCATGAGTCATGAATAATAATGAATCTTCATAAATACAAATCTGCAGCATCTACAAATGAGCCTTCATAAAAAAGGGAGTAGCCACTAATACCACATCACCACATTTTTTATATTTCAATTCCTCCATAGAATTGTCAGGTAAGTGAGGATTGGGTAAAATGTGTATTTTCTGAATCCAGCGGTTCCAACAGTTGTTGGCGTTGTAAAAATGTTCAGCACTCTGAATACTGAACACAAGAGATATTGCGTGTTAGAACCCCTCACATAACCTACATTCAAAATATATTTTACGTGATTTACTTTCATAATTATTATACGAAAATTACAATCATCAATTAAATCGCCAAATTTGTTGATAGGTCAGTCGAACAGTAACTCAAGGGTGCGCGGGGCCTGGGTCAAGTCAACCTATGCGGGGCCCAGCTGTTAACGCGATGACATCATCGCTAACCCATCATAGGATTAAATAGTATCTATTATATACAGTCAAGCCGGAAAGTCTCCCCACCCTTTCACCTTCTCAACGTTTTATTACGTTACAGACTTATACTACAATAGATTGAGTTCATTTTTTGCCTCAAACATCTACACACAACACCCCATAATGACAATGTGAAAAAAGTTTTTTTGAGATTTTAGCAAATTTATTAAAAATAAAAAACGAAAATTTCTCATTTACATAAGTATTCATACTCTTTGCTTTAACGTATTTTTAAAGTATCATATTTCATATTTGGTCGCATATCCTTTACATGCTGTTACTTCCTGAAGTCTGTGACCGTCAACATCAAAACACTGTCGATATCTTATTTTCAGGTACTGTTACAAGCGATACTATAACCTCTCTGCATTTGAATGGATCTCTATGGAAATTGGGGGGTGAGACTAGATTCAGCTGTAAATTACACTGGTACAGTATGGAACACATGGCTGGCTAAATGGCTGTAAGTTATCAAGGGTCTGAGCTATCAAACGAGCCCCAAACCATCACTCTGTTGCCAGATATGGAGTAGATGTGGATGGATCACTTTAAGGGTTGTTTCTCCTGACTTTTTTCCCCATAGAGTTCTATAGGAAAATGAGTCCGGAGAAATAACCCTTGCAGTGATCCATCCACATCTACTCCATATCTGGCAACAGAGTGATGGTTTGGGGCTCGTTTGATAGCTCAGACCCTTGATAACTTACAGCCATTTAGCCAGCCATGTGTTCCATACTGTACCAGTGTAATTTACAGCTGAATCTAGTCTCACCCCCCAATTTCCATAGAGATCCATTCAAATGCAGAGAGGTTATAATATCGCTTGTAACAGTACCTGAAAATAAGATATCGACAGTTTTTTGATGTTGATGGTCACAGACTTCAGGAAGTAACAGCATGTAAAGGATATGCGACCAAATATGAAATATGATACTTTAAAAATACGTTAAAGCAAAGGATATGAATACTTATGTAAATGAGAAATTTTATTTTTTTATTTTTAATAAATTTGCTAAAATCTCAAAAAAACTTTTTTCACATTGTCATTATGGGGTGTTGTGTGTATAATTTTGAGGGAAAAAATGAACTCAATCTATTGTAGTATAATAAGTCTGTAACGTAATAAAACGTGGAGAAGGTGAAAGGGGGTGGGGAGACTTTCCGGCTTGACTGTAACTATGAACGAAGGATTTAAAGGCTACAACATCACACAAACCAACCATATACAACCAACTAATTGAATAATTAGTAGGCTATGCCATTACTCTGCCCTTGAATTAAAATATAATATATAAATATAATTAACAATAACAATTCGTCACACGTTTGCTTAATTAAAACAACAATACTGTGGGTTGCGGTACGATCATAGCTATGAACCATGAATTGTAGATTGTTTTATTGATTGAGATGGACCATAAAATAATTGCACCTAAAGTCGCACCTACCAGAATTTGATTCAGCATTTTTTCACAAATGTTAACTGGAGAAATTGAGCAAAAGAAAAGCGCAGAGCATAACGTGTAACGTTAGCTTGCCGCGAGCGTTGTCCTGCTCCTCCTCCACGTTTTTCTTTACGAATCTAGCCAAGGAACCTTTAAATTTTAATTAATCTCTTTTATTTTACCACCAGAATCTTTTGGTGTCAGAACATTGTTGTGCTCCATTTTCTTTTTCACTACCTGTGTATATAGAGGCTGTAGCAGGGGAGAGGATTAAAACCACAGTCCACTCCCACCCAACATCCTGTATCACACCAGCTTTGCATGAAGTCAATGGCTCTTCACAATTTTCTGTTTGTACTTTGTTTCCTTTTGTTCCTGCAAAGTAAGTATTTTAGATCTTAAACAAAAAAATCTGTAATTTTAGTTTTAATTAATAATGTATGATCCAATATGGATGTATAAAAATGTTATGCAACATATTATGTACTTTTAGAGGTTTTGCTATTTGTATTTTTAGCTCCAATAAATTTGATCTGGAAAAAGTAATCAAGATGATGGCTTGGGATGTTAATCAACAAAAATTAAACAAAAAAATATGTAATTTTCTTTGGTGTGCAATTTAATTTCTAATGTATGATTCAATATGGATGTATATACATGTTATGCAACATATTATGTACCTTTAAAGGTTTGTATATTTAGCTTCAATATATTTTTATGAACTAATGTTCACTAATTATGAATTATTGATGGGAAAAATATAATTCTGTTAATCAAGGTGATTTTTAATCAAGACGTTTTTTAAAATCAAATGTAGACAAGTATATTTTCTTCATTCAAATGTATATTAGGAAATTATGTGCTCCATGTATTATACATTATGAACTTGTACAGGGGTTCTTTGAATATCAGCCTATTTTTTTTGTTTCTATTTCCCTGTATGTACTAAAACACATCCATTGATGTGGTTTATATACCAATCAGTTGGCACACAAGGTTTGCTAACAGTTTTTGGCCAGCCAGAATTGTTTTGTGTAAAGTTCCTCACACATATGCTTGAACTCAATTGAGATTGGTCCTTAACTTTGAATAGTGTTGTTTTTTTCCTAATAAAAAAACTATTTTGTTTATTTATATTTGAAGAATATAAATTTAAGGACAAATTTTGATTGAATACAGCCATAGTTCTGTTCATGTCTGTGGTACAACTCCAATGCATCTTTCTTTTCCAGGCAGTGTCCAGCTGCAGTGTACCTCAGAAAAGGTTCGCGCCATGATTGGGGGTAATTTTATGCTGGTCTGTCATTATAACACAGAAGAGTATCTGTTAAAAACAAAGTACTGGTGTCGTGGGGAGTCCAGTTCTACTTGCAAGATTCTTATAGACACAAATGGCTACCTCAAAAGAGAGCTGAAGGGTCGGATTGAGATGCATGACGCACAAAAAAGGGGCTTGTTTGTTGTGATGACAGACCTTCAATATGCAGACATGGGACAGTACTGGGTTGGAATTGATAAAATGTTTGCTGATGTAATGACTCCAATCAGCTTAACAGTGTCTGAAGGTAGGTTTTATTTTGTTTTCCGTGCGCATAGTGAAAGAATGTCAGCTTGGCAGTGTGTATTTCAGAAGATGCACATGCTCGTGTGCACATTGCTTTGGCTGAGGATATTTCCCAAGTCAGGAAAAAGAAAACAATGAAACATAAAAGATAAAACTTAATGATAAGTTGGTTTTGCTTGTCTCTGAGCAAAGGCAAGATAAGAAAGGAAACCATTTAATGGCACTTAACATCACTTAGAGACTCACCACATGAACTGTACTGTACATATTTCTTGTTGCTGTCTCCTTGCAGATGTAATGCTGCATGCACGATTAGCATGGCATGCTTTTTCAAGGGAAAATACTATTTTATTAGAGAAAAAGGACAAGGAAAATGTTTTGTTTTATCATTTCCTTTTTACCCTGTCACTAAGCCGCTGTATCTCAGCCTCGGCTGCAGTTCCTGAGCGCTTTGTCAGAGACGTGCTGGGGCCAGCCCCTCACGGTACGGTGTTTGAGTGACCAGAGCACAAACGTACGCTACGGCTGGTACAAAGCCGGGGGGTCCCAGGACATCCCGCTGGGGGCCGCGAGAGACCTGCGGCTGCACTGCGACATTGTTGGAGATGGTGAGCAGTACTACTGCAGAGCCAGCAACAGCGTGAGCAGCAAACGCAGCCACTCTGTGTCTGCGCAGCTCCTGCGGCCTGCAGAGAAGGGCTGCGTCTACATCCTCACTGTCGAGGGTAAGCCATGCATGCCAGCCTCTGGCCTGAACTGTGTGATCGCTGAGGGTCACGTGACCCATGACTTATAAACAAATTTAAGAGCCAATTGATTGTAAACTTACTTGTTCTGTCTGTGTCTTTCCCTTTGACTCAACTGTTTTCTATTAGTAAACATTTGCTAACAGTCTGAAAAGGTTTGTTTGCATTGGCAAACACCAGCTTACTTTTGAAATCATGTTTACTGGTAGCTATACCTTTTTAAACGCGAGAAGGCAATCTGCCCACCATTTGTATTTTTCACTTTATTCAGACAGGAGCAATGCATGTACCCTATGCATTTTATATGTATGGCTTACTGTACGTTACATATAGTCAGTATTTGAAAATCAACACAGAAAGTATTTACTGCTCCATATCTCACACACATTTATTTTATGACTCATAAAGACTCATTTTAAAATGCTTGGTACTCTTAACCTGGTATTTAAGTCTTAATACAATTTTAAAAAGAAAAAACTACATCCCTGTAAAGACATGATATTGGGTGTGTGACCGCTCACCTCACTCTCCCTCACATTTAGGTGAGCACCAGTATGACTGCTGGGACAGCCTGAGGACCAGCACTGCCCTGCCTCAGGACACCACGGAAGACAGAAGCTTTTTCAATCAGTCAACAGCTGTCAGTAACAACAGTGAGATCAATGTCTCCTTGAGGTGAGGGCCAAAAGGAAAATCCTTATTTATTGCAATATTACATAGTGTGTGCAAATATAACTTAGAGCATGTATCAACACTACTTAGATGTTGTGTCAGTATTGCTAGACTATGTGTCAACAGTGCACACTGTTTTGTGTCAAGAGGAACTTTGCTTCATTTGAGAATTAAATGGAAACTGTGTGTGTTTTAGAGTAACACCAGCACTAAAACACCTTTGTTCTCAGTGCTTCAGCCACAGAAACTTTCATTTTCAGAGACAATGTAGGTCAGAATTACATCATGGAGTGCAACGTGTGTGGTCAGTGTGCAGGCAGGTGTTGAGAAGCATGGCGGGTTGGGGTGAGGGTCTAGATAGAGAGGAAGCTAAACCTTTTTCACATCACGACAACCTTTTTCAGATGAAAAAAAATCTAATCTAATCTTACATCAAATGAATACCCAATTAAAGTGTTAGTTCTTCTGTCTGCCCCACCGTGTGTACTGAACAGAATACATGGGTCACTGTACTTTACCCACAAAAGTTTCCATGACACAAAAGTTAATTCACAGTCAGTGAGATTGAGAGCATCTGAGAGATGTTTGTTTAATTGGTCATTGTTCCACTGTAAGGCCCTACCTTTTTCCAGCCCCTCTATCTCTTCACTCACTGAATTACATGTGAGCTGCATCTACATTTTCTGTAAGATCCATGAGTGTAGCTGGGAACTCTTTGCTAAGCATTGAGGTCTTGGCTGATGAAGTGGACAAGTATCAGGCTTGATTCTTTTTTGCTCTAATTTCATAACTTCTCTTGCAGGGCATGGTCAGGGATGCCGGTGTGGTACGAAGCCCTTCGCTGGCTGTTCCTTGCATCTCTTCTGACTGCTCTGTGCCTGGTGCACAGATGCTCCAGATTTTAATCCAGAAGAGTCAGAGGACTCTACACCAGCAGCTAGTTTAGGGTTGCTACCCCAGTGCGTGCCTGTACACCTTCACCCCATTCGAACAGGAGAACTGTTGTCATAGCCTAGAGACATATTTGGCTATGACCAGGAGCCTGTAGCAGATACAATATCTGGCAGGGTATTTGTAGATATATATTTTTTAAATTTTTCTGATGGTTTTGCTTAGTTTAACTAGTTAGAAAACATATATTAATAAATGATTATATAAGCTCATATAAGCTCTCAGTTTGCTCTCAATGTGTTGAAGGTTGTTTATATTTATCATCGTAATTTCTATCTTTCCTCTTTGTGCATGTCTCAAATTCAAACATTGGCCTGATGGCACAGGCTGGTAGGCCAGCCAGAAGGCATTACATTAGTCCATTACATGACATTACATTACATAGGTTATAGTATCCCTTGTAAGAGGACCTGAAACTATTTATAGAAAGGGTTACAATTGATACACAGTTCACCTGATATGGGTGTAAACACGCTCAAATTAAAGCTGAAAGTCTTTCACTTTAACCTCATAGTTCCATTTCAAATCCAATGTGCTGAAGTAAAGTCAAAACAACAAAAAATCTGTCACTGTTCAAATACTTTTGGACTCCACTATATATACTCTGTGTGTGTGTGTGTGTGTGTGTACTACTGTATGTATTTCTGTATTTGAAAATGACATCTCATCTGCCAATGACAATGCCTCATTATACTAATCTGACTCAGACAAAAGCCTATATATAGTGTATAGGCTGCCATGAAGCTACTTTGGCCTTGTGGTTAAGGTTGAGGCTTTGCATGTGAGAAATCCGGGTTTGATTTTCCACAAGGTACCAAAGAGTAGATTCATTTTCGACAAAAACTGTGCAGATGTTATGCGTCGGTACACAGCCATTTTCAGCTCTTTCCACAGATGTTCAATTGGATTCAGGTCTGGGCTCTGGCCGGGCCACTCAAGGACATACACAGACTTTCTCCGAAGCCACTCCTTTGTTCTCTTGGCTATGTGCTTTGGGTCGTTGCCATGTTGGAAGGTAAACCTTCACCCCAGTCTGAGGTCCAGAGCGCTCTGGAGCAGGTTTTCTTCAAGGATCTCGGTGTACTTAGCTGCATTCATCTTTCCCTCTATCAGGACTAGTCGCCCCGTTCCCGCTGCTGAAAAACATCCCCACATCATGATGCTGCCACCACCATGCTTCACTGTAGGGATGGTATTAGCCAGGTGATGAGCGGTGCCTGGTTTCCTCCAAACGTGATGCTTGGTATTCAGGCCAAAAAGTTCAATTTTGGTTTCATCAGACCAGAGAATCTTGATTCTCATGGTTTGAGAGTCCTCTAGGTGCCTTTTGGCAAACTCCAAGCGGGCTGTGATGTGCCTTTTACTAAGGAGGGGCTTCCGTCTGGCCACTCTACCATAAAGGCCTGATTGGTGGAGTGCTGCCTGGATGGTTGATCTTCTGAAAGGTTCTCCCATCTCCACAAGGATACGCTGGAGTTCTGTCAGAGTGACCCTCGGGTTCCTGCTCACCTCCCTGGCCAAGGCCCGTCTTCCCCGATTGCTCAGTTTGGCCGGGCGGCCAGGTCTAGGAAGATTCTTGGTGGTTCCAAACTTCTTCCATTTACGAATGATGGTGGCCACTGTGCTCTTTGGGAGCTGTAAAGCTGCAGAGATTGTTCCGTACCCTTCTCCAGATCTATGCCTTGACACAATCCTGTTTCTGAGGTCTGCAGATAATTCCTTTGACCCCATGGCTTGGAGTTTGCTCTGACATGCACTGTCAACTGTGGGACCTTATATAGGCAGGTGTTGGCAATCCCCAATCATGTCCAATCAATTGAATTTACCACAGGTGGACTCCAATTAAGTTGTAGAAACATCTCAAGCAGTATCAGTGGAAACAAAATGCACCTAAGCTCACTTTTGGGTGTCATATCAAAGGGTGCGCACTTGTGTACATATGATATTTTACATTTTGACTTTTAATAAATGAACACAAATGTCTAAAAACCTGTTTTCACTTTGTCATTATGGGCTATTTTGTGTAGAATCTTGAGACAAAAAATGAACTCAATCTATTGTAGAATATGTCTGTAACGTAATAAAACATGGAGAAGGTGAAAGGAGTATGCAGACTTTCCGGCTTGACTGTATATACTTCGATGAATCAAACAGGAAGCAATGTTCTATACGTACATTGATGTGGTTTAAAAGCAAGCAGGTAGCACACAAGGTCTCAAGCTGTCAGTCAACCTGATTCTTTCCATGGTTTCCACAATGGTTTAACAAAATGAAGGGCTACATTTGGGTAGGGGGTTGGAGGCTTGGTACTACAATAAGTGTTTTCAGTTTGAAAAACATTTTCAACAGTTCAGAGACACATTTAGCTACAAAATACTACCAAGCTAGCTGTTAAGAATGTTCAGAAATCCTTGAAAATAAATGGCTGTTAATGCGCTCATGAGTCATGAATAATAATAAATCTTTTTAAATACAAATCTGCAACATCTACAAATGAGGTTTCGTAAAAACGGAAAGTAGCCACTAATACCGCATCACCCGACAAGCCTTTGTTGACAACCATCTACTTCTAATTTGTGCGCATGCACAATATTTTAATCAAGTTACATGTTAAAAATGTACAAATGGATTTAATCAAACTTGAATAAAATTGCTTGTTAATATTACAATTGCTCAATAGAATTCAGAGAAAATTTTCTCAAAAACATCTTTCAAAATATTATCAATTCACACAAACTGTCCTGATTATAACTTTTTCTCATGTTAACTAATACATATTCACATTGTAATTTGGCATTTGTACCACATAGATGGATCTGTGGCTACTCCTCTCTGCAGGAAATTCTTTAAGAAGGGGTGAATATGATCACCCAGCCATATTAAATAATGATCAACAATGAATCTATGGATTGGAATCTACCAAAATCATACCAGGACACCAGCTCCCACAGCCTTACAGAACCAGCATAATCTTTTGGTGTCAGAACATTGTTGTGCTCCATTTTCGTTTTCACTACCTGTGTATATAGAGGCTGTAGCAGGGGAGAGGATTAAAACCACAGTCCATTCTCACACAACATCCTGTATCACATCAGCTTTGCATGCAGTCAATGGCTCTTCACAATTTTCTGTTTGTACTTGGTTTCCTTTTGTTCCTGCAGTATTTTAGATCTTAAACAAAAAAATCTGTAATTTTAGTTTGCGTGCATCTTAATTAATAATTTATGATCCAATATGGATGTATAAAAATGTTATGCAACATATTATGTACTTTAAAATGCTTTGCTATTTGTATTTTTAGCTCCAATATATTTTTTATGAACTAATGTTCACAAATTATGAGTAATTGATGGAAGAATATAACTTGGAAAGAGCCGACTTAATTTTTATGAGGTTTTTAAATCAAATGTATATAAGTGCATTTTTTAAAATTCAAATGTACATTACACAATTTTGTGTCATTTATTATACAATATGAACTTGCACAGGGGTTCTTTGAAAATCAGCCTATTTACTTTTAATAAATGAATTTTCTTGCATGCACAAAATCACATCCATTCATGTGGTTTATATTCCAATCAGTTGGCATACAAGGGTTGCTAACACACTTACGTTTAATCCTGAATAAAAGGTAAAGTGTTTCTTGAAAACAGCCAAAGTTCTGATCTTGCCTGTGGTACAACAACAATGCATCTTTCTTTTCCAGGCAGTGTCCGGCTGCAACAGCTGCAATGTGCCCCAGAAAAGGTTCAGGCCACAATTGGGGGTAGTTTTACCCTGGTCTGTCATTACAACACAAACAAGTTCCGGTTCTCTAAAAAGTATTGGTGTTGTGGGGAGTCCAGTTATTCGTGCGAGATTCTTATGGACACAGATGGCTTCACTAAAAGAGAGCTGAAGTATCGGATTGAGATACGTGACAAACAAAAATGGGGCTTGTTTGTCACGATGAGAGGCCTTCGATATGCAGACGCAGGACAGTACTGGGTTGGAATTAATAAAATATATTCTGATGTAATGGCTCCAATCAGCTTAACAGTGTCTGAAGGTATGAGGGTTTATTTTGTTTTCCGTGCGCATAGTGAAAGAATGTTAGCTTGGCAGTGTGTATTTCAGAAGATGCACATGCTCGTATGCACATTGCTTTGGCTGAGGATATTTCCCAAGTCGGGAAAAAGAAAACAAAGAAACAGAACAAATAAAACTTAATAAGTTGATTTCACCTGCCTCAGAGCAAGGCAAGATAAGAAAGGAAACCATTTAATGGCACTTACTGTAGCACCACTTAGAGACTCACCACATGTTCTGTACTGTACATATGCTGTCTCCTTGCAGATGTATTGCTGCATGCACGATTAGCATGGCATGCTTTTTCAAGGGAAAATACTATTTCATTAGAGAAAAAGGACAAGGAAAATGTTTTGTTTTATCATTTCCTTTTTACCCTGTCACTAAGCCGCTGTATCTCAGCCTCGGCTGCAGTTCCTGAGCGCTTTGTCAGAGACGTGCTGGGGCCAGCCCCTCACGGTACGGTGTTTGAGTGACCAGGGCACAAACGTACGCTACGGCTGGTACAAAGCTGGGGGGTCCCAGGACATCCCGCTGGGGGCCGCGAGAGACCTGCGGCTGCACTGCGACATTGTTGGAGATGGTGAGTAGTACTACTGCAGAGCCAGCAACAGCGTGAGCAGCAAACGCAGCCACTCTGTGTCTGCGCAGCTCCTGCGGCCTGCAGAGAAGGGCTGCGTCTACATCCTCACTGTCGAGGGTAAGCCATGCATGCCAGCCTCTGGCCTGAACTGTGCGATGGCTGAGGGTCACATGACCCATGACTTATAAACAAATTTAAGAGCCAATTGATTGTAAACTTATTCTGTCTGTGTCTTTCCCTTTGACTCAACTGTTTTCTATTAGTAAACATTTGCTAACAGTCTGAAAAGGTTTTTTTGCATTGGCAAACACCAGCTTACTTTTGAAATCATGTTTACTGGTAGCTATACTTTTTTAAAGGCGAGAAGGCAATCTGCCCACCATTTGTATTTTTCACTTTATTCAGACAGGAGCAATGCATGTACCCTATGCATTTTATATGTATGGCTTACTGTACTGTAGGATATCTAATATTTCCCCCCTTCTCTCTATCTCTGTCTCTCTCTCTCATTCTCAACCCCCCATCAAAGATAAGCCAGTCTTTGTCATAAATGACCCCCCCCTCCCCCCCCCCCCCACACCTTAACCCAATCAGGACAGGGATGGTCTTCCTGTGGAGATATTTTATGAGTGTACCGCAGAAAAAGAAGTTAGTCAATTGTGGAGTTTGTTTGGAGAAGTCATTCTTTTTGGTTCCTCGTGCGTTTCCTTTTGTTCCTGTTCAGCTGGAGGGTAAATAATTTGGCAATTTTTGGCTTATCTCTCTCTTTACTGGTATTTCCTAATTAATGTCTGGTTTAATGTCTTCCATTTTGTAAATTATAAGTAGTCAGCCTACATTCCTTAGTGAATGTATGATTTCAACTCATTATTCCAATTGAATGTTTTTCATTTAATAAAATTATTTAATCTCTCAAGACCTGATTTAGACTTTGTTTTGGCTTGTTGGTTGATCCACCAGGTTACTGTTCGACTTACCTATTAACGAATTTGGCGATTTAATTGATGATTGTAATTCTTAATAATAATTATTAAATTAAATCACGTAAAGCTTATTTTGAAAGTAGGTTAAGTGAGGGGTTCTAGTACGCAATATCGCTTGTGTTCAGTATTCAGAGTGCTGAACGTTTTAACAAGGGCATTGACTGTTGGAACCGCTGGATTCAGAAAATACACATTTTACCTAGTCCTCACTTACCCGACACACCCCTCAGTAAACTTTTGGGCCTTCTTGGTTGCCAAATTGGTGAACATGTTCATGTTTGTATCATGGAGCATGATGCCCACCTCCACCCCAAGCTCTTCCAACTCTGCAACCTACAGTATGTAGACAAAACAGAAGTGTATCGGTGAATATACCTTTACAAAATGGGTGCCTTGAGTGCGTACAGTCTACTGGGCCTTCTTGGTTGCCAAATTGGTGAACATGTTCATGTTTGTATCATGGAGCATGATGCCCACCTCCACCCCAAGCTCTTCCAACTCTGCAACCTACAGTATGTAGACAAAACAGAAGTGTATCGGTGAATATACCTTTACAAAATGGGTGCCTTGAGTGCGTACAGTCTACTTGGTAATTATGTGTCCGACTACCTACAGCTACCTATTTATTATTTTAGTCCTCTTTAATTTTTATGAGGTACGCTCTAAGAAAAAAAAGGGCTATGAAGAACCTTTTTTGTCCTCATAGGAAAACCCTATAAAAATGCTTTCGGATAGAACCCTTCCAGTTGTGAGTGAAGCCAGAGTGAGTGAAGAATCTTTGAAGGGTTCTAACTTTCTTCAGGTTCTTGACAGAACATATAGATTAAAGTATAACTGAAAAGGGTTCTATCTGGAACCATGTTCATAGGGTTCTCCTATGAGGACAAAAAGGTTCTATGTAGCCCTTTTTTCTTAGAGTGTAGTGCTTGGTTTGCACAAAAAGTAGTTCCAACTCTAATTGAACATTGCTCTTATTCAAAATGTATTCGGATAGTAATTTGCTTCAGATACATATGAAGAACCCCTTGGAGCACTCTCGCTGCTTACAAACATTGTAAGGGGTCCCAATGAAAGAGGAACAGTTTCTTGTAATACAGATGATTCAAAACACAAATAGGCCTACGTGTTTCAGGGGGAAATCTTTCGTTAAAAAAAACATTTTTAATGTGTCCCATCACTGTTCCTCATCTGACCTGCTTTTTGAGCTGTTTGAGGATGAGCTGAGCTTTCCTTCCTTTCTGCTCTGGGCTCATATGTTCGGCTGCCTCCTTTGCCTTCTCTGCCTCTCTGTGAAATACAGCCCTTTCCTGTTCGGACAGGGCTGCCCACTTTCCTGCCAACTGTGACATCATCCATGCTTGGATAAACGTACTGTCTGCTGCCTGACTGATCGACTATACACAGACACATACAAAAGTTGCTCCAAACTATATACTTGAACTTCAGTAATCAGACAATGCTCTGAAAGTTCTGTATCTTTGTTTTTCAGGAAATGCCTACAAAAAGCATTGTATGGGGAAAGGTCCCGGTTTCCCCGCCTCCTTCCAGACAGCCCCCGCCTGTGGTTGCTGATCCAGTTTATTGAATGATAAGAGCATAAGAATGTGTGCATGGCAATTATAATAGCAGATACATTTCTTAGAATAAAATAGATAAAAATAGAATACATTTATCACCCACAGATGTGTAAATCTGATGACTACCTAAGCACTTAGAAATATAGAAAAATAAATATATGTACAGTGGGGACAGAAAGTATTCGGGCAGTGACACACTTTTTGTTGTTTTTGGCTCTGTACTCCAGAATAAATAATATTTTAAAATAATATTTGATTGCATTTGTACAGCTGTGAAATGTATTTATTTTTTTTGTATTTTTTGCATGAATACCTTTTTGTATACTGTAAATATTAGCTATAATATGTAGTTACAGTGCAGTCCGTAAGCATTTGGACAGTGATACCATTTTAGTTTTTTGGTTCTGTACTCCAGCACATTTGATTTGAAATGGAGCAGTGACTATGAGGTTAATGTGCAGACTTTCATCTTTAATTTGAGGGTTTTTTACATCCATATCGGATGACCCGTGTAGCAATTGTAGCCTTTTTTACATAGTCCCCCCCCATTTTAGGGGACGAAAATATTTAATATTTGGTTGCATATCCTTTGCATGCCATCATGACTTCATGATGTCTGTGACCCAACAACATCAAAAAAATAAGATATCTTCTTGATGTCTTATTTTCAGGTAATCTTACAAATATTACTATAACCACTCTGCATTTGAATGGATCTCTATGGGAATTGCGGGGGGGGGGGGACTAGATTAAGATGTAAATTACACTGGAACAGTATGGAGTTCAATAGGAAAATGAGTCAAGAGAAACAACCCTTAAAGTGATCCATCCATATCTACTGCATATCTGGTAACGCAGTAGTGGTTCGAGACTCATTTGATACCTCAGACCCTCGATGACTTACAGCCATTTAGCCAACCATGTGTTCCATACTGTTGCTCAATCTAGCCCCCCAATTCCCATAGAGATCAATTCAAATGCAAAGAGGTTATAGTATGACTTGTAAGAGTACCAGATGGCATGCAAGGGATATGCAACCAAATATTAAATATGATGACTTTATTTAAGTTTATGTTCATTTGCCCAATTACTTTTCGTCAGTTGAGTACAGAGCCAAAACAACAAAAATTGTGTCCCTGCCCAAATACTTTCCGTCCCCATTGTATGCAATTTTTAGATGGATGAGAAAATTATTATGTTCAATGAATACTCATTACCTTCACCTGTTCCAGCCCAGACTCCACTGCAGCCATTGGCAAATGCGCTTCAGATAACCCTAACCCTAACCCTACAATACAGCTCTGTTTATCTAGGAATACAGCCTGTAAGTAAATAGAATGGTTTGTGACTGAAAAAAGTTCAAAACCTTGTCCAGTGAATATTGCTTTTATTGTTTTTCAAATAGCCTACGCTACAGCGGATTCGCGGTGCATAAGGTTTTTTAGATAGCCTATGTTTAAAAAACAGAGATAAATGTCACCATGTTAACTGAATTGTAACCTTAGCTATTCTTCGTCCTTCATATTTGTGTCATCTAACAGAGAAACTTAAAGGGGACATGAAGCACTCGGTAAAGTGGCTCTCGTTCGTTAGCTTTTTACCTTAAATTCGATATGACCGTGCATTCAAATCTCAAACCGACCCATATTTGCTGGAATAAAGTTACAATTAGCTTTTTTTCCACTAGGGCACAGCCATCTTGGACCAACTGCGGTCATGACATCACTAGGTTGGTTGGTCTCAGCTGTTCAATGTATTTCTATGGGAGAATAGACTTTCAGTGAGCTGAACGATGTATCGTGAGGAAAAAATAAAACAAAAAACACAGTGTTTAGGCAATTTATGTTGTTTTTTTTTGTTGTAAATGTTGTGTTAGGTTTAAACAAGGGTGTAACATGACTTACTATATTTCCTGTTCATGAGATCCTGAACCTCTTGCAGGAGGGGGAAATGTTCCCCTGGCTTCCTTCTCCTTTGTGTTTTTCTGAATATAAAACAAAACTTGGGCTTGGACCAAACCTACCCTGAAAAACTAGAATTTGATTCTGGCTCTGCCAGCAGCTGGAAACAAATTCCAATGTCTTTGTTCACATGCACTACCTTGTGGTTATAAAGTACATTATACAAATATAAATTGTTTAATTACCTGAAAGTTGCTCAAAAAACTTTTGGGCCTTCTTGGTTGCCAAATTGGTGAACATGTTCATGTTTGTATCATGGAGCATGATGCCCACCTCCACCCCAAGCTCTTCCAACTCTGCAACCTACAGTATGTAGACAAAACAGAAGTGTATCGGTGAATATACCTTTACAAAATGGGTGCCTTGAGTGCGTACAGTCTACTTGGTAATTATGTGTCCGACTACCTACAACTACCTATTTATTATTTTAGTCCTCTTTCATTTTTATGAGGTACACTCTAAGAAAAAAAAAGGGCTATGAAGAACCTTTTTTGTCCTCATAGGAAAACCCTATAAAAATGCTTTCGGATAGAACCCTTCCAGTTGTGAGTGAAGCCAGAGTGAGTGAAGAATCTTTGAAGGGTTCTAACTTTCTTCAGGTTCTTGACAGAACATATAGTTTAAAGTATAGCTGAAAAGGGTTCTATCTGGAACCATGTTCATAGGGTTCTCCTATGATGACAAAAAGGTTCTATGTAGCCCTTTTTTCTTAGAGTGTAGTGCTTGGTTTGCACAAAAAGTAGTTCCAAGTCTAATTGAACATTGCTCTTATTCAAAATGTATTCGGATAGTAATTTGCTTCAGATACATATGAAGAACCCCTTGGAGCACTCTCGCTGCTTACAAACATTGTAAGGGGTCCCAATGAAAGAGGAACATTTTCTTGTAATACAGATGATTCAAAACACAAATAGGCCTACGTGTTTCAGGGGGAAATCTTTCATTAAAAAAAAACATTTTTAATGTGTCCCATCACTGTTCCTCATCTGACCTGCTTTTTGAGCTGTTTGAGGATGAGCTGAGCTTTCCTTCCTTTCTGCTCTGGGCTCATATGTTCGGCTGCCTCCTTTGCCTTCTCTGCCTCTCTGTGAAATACAGCCCTTTCCTGTTCGGACAGGGCTGCCCACTTTCCTGCCAACTGTGACATCATCCATGCTTGGATAAACGTACTGTCTGCTGCCTGACTGATCGACTATACACAGACACATACAAAAGTTGCTCAAAACTATATACTTGAACTTCAGTAATCAGACAATGCTCTGAAAGTTCTGTATCTTTGTTTTTCAGGAAATGCCTACAAAAAGCATTGTATGGGGAAAGGTCCCGGTTTCCCGCCTCCTTCCAGACAGCCCCCGCCTGTGGTTGCTGATCCAGTTTATTGAATGATAAGAGCATAAGAATGTGTGCATGGCAATTATAATAGCAGATACATTTCTTAGAATAAAATAGATAAAAATAGAATACATTTATCACCCACAGATGTGTAAATCTGATGACTACCTAAGCACTTAGAAATATAGAAAAATAAATATATGTACAGTGGGGACAGCAAGTATTCGGGCAGTGACACACTTTTTGTTGTTTTTGGCTCTGTACTCCAGAATAAATAATATTTTAAAATAATATTTGATTGCATTTGTACAGCTGTGAAATGTATTTATTTTTTTTGTATTTTTTGCATGAATACCTTTTTGTATACTGTAAATATTAGCTATAATATGTAGTTACAGTGCAGTCTGTAAGCATTTGGACAGTGATACCATTTTAGTTTTTGGTTCTGTACTCCAGCACATTTGATTTGAAATGGAGCAGTGACTATGAGGTTAATGTGCAGACTTTCATCTTTAATTTGAGGTTTTTTACATCCATATCGGATGACCCGTGTAGCAAATGTAGCCTTTTTTACATAGTCCCCCCATTTTAGGGGACGAAAATATTTAATATTTGGTTGCATATCCTTTGCATGCCATCATGACTTCATGATGTCTGTGACCCAACAACATCAAAAAAATAAGATATCTTCTTGATGTCTTATTTTCAGGTAATCTTACAAATATTACTATAACCACTCTGCATTTGAATGGATCTCTATGGGAATTGCGGGGGGGGGGGTTGACTAGATTAAGATGTAAATTACACTGGAAACAGTATGAAGTTCAATAGGAAAATGAGTCAAGAGAAACAACCCTTAAAGTGATCCATCCATATCTACTGCATATCCTGGTAACACAGTAATGGTTCGAGACTCATTTGATACCTCAGACCCTCTATGACTTACAGCCATTTAGCCAACCATGTGTTCCATACTGTTGCTCAATCTTCAGCCCCCCCCCCCCCCCCCCCCCCCCCCGCCCCCAATTCCCATAGAGATCAATTCAAATGCAGAGAGGTTATAGTATTGCTTGTAAGAGTACCAGATGGCATGCAAGGGATATGCAACCAAATATTAAATATGATGACTTTATTTAAGTTTATGTTCATTTGCCCAATTACTTTTCGTCAGTTGAGTACAGAGCCAAAACAACAAAAATTGTGTCCCTGCCCAAATACTTTCCGTCCCCACTGTATGCAATTTTTAGATGGATGATAAAATTATTATGTGAATACAATGAATACTCATTACCTTCACCTGTTCCAGCCCAGACTCCACTGCAGCCATTGGCACAAGGGAACTAGTTTTCCTTACCATCCCCCTGGCAATGAAAGGCCTGAAGATTTTTTGTTGTTGTTGCTGCATTTTCTATAAAGAATATAACAAGAAGATAACAGAAGAAAGAATATATATAATTTGAAGATAGCAGTTGACATCGCATCATTCTAAGAAAAAAAGTGCTAGATCATGTGAATTCATGGGAAGCAGCTTGGCTTTGAGGTTGGAGACCAGTAACAAAGGCTACTGGAAGGTCGCTGATTTGATCCACGGCACCAACAGGGGGGTGTAAACTGGATTTCAATTAGTGACTGTGTTTGATAATAGATCTGTGGAGTCCACCACACTGCCTAAAAAATGCCCTTGAGCAAAGCACTAGACCACTATGTGCTTGAGGGGTGCTGCACTGCAGCGTATCGTGTGTTCTGACCTCACTATAGAAATGCATGTGTTGGTGTGTGTCTTGGGGCTTTGGGGGTGTATAAAATAATATGATATGATTTAATTTTCATTCAAATGGACATCAAAGTATGATCTATTTTACATGATCAACATGGTCATGCAAGAAAAGACAGATAGACTAACATGAGGGTTGCTCATTTCCAATTCATATATTGCTATGTGCTGAATCCGAGGGCATTCCAGGAATTATCCAAGTAGATGGACCAAAAGTTACTCTCTTTTTCCTGCAGAATTTACCAACAGATTTTGACACAATAGATGGAGTGAGTATGGTGAAGCATCTTCATTGGCTACATGTTTGTCAAACTTAGGGCCTATAATACAGTGGGCTCAATAATTACTGGCACCCCCCACTTTTTTCAGTAATTCTCAATTTTTTCCAGAAATAAGTTTCAAATGACAAAAGGCTATGATCTCCAAAATTCTTCATTGTACTGAAAATGTTGCAGAATCTTTGTTTTTGGTTCAGAGGTTAATAAGTTAAAAAAAATAATAATAAAGAGAATGAAAGAATCAAAGAATGACAGTTTGACAATTATTGGCACCCTGGACTATTTGGACTACTATCTGTCTACATGAATCCTAAATAACCGGGCTCTGTATTTGTTTGTATGCATTTCGACTGATGAGAACAACTACACTGCTCAAAGAAATTAAGGGAACACTTAATCATCACAGTATAACACCAAGTCAACTAAACTTCTGGGATATCGATCTGTCCAGTTAGGAAGCGTAAACGATTGTGAATCAATTTCACCTGCTTTGGTGCAAATGAAAGTGACAACAGGTGGACAGGTGAGGCAACAGCAAGACAGCCCCAAAAAGGAAATGGTTTTGCAGGTGGTGGCCACAGACAATTGCTCTCTCCTTATCCTTCCTGACTGATTCTTCTCTAGTTTTGTGTTCTGCTAGTGTCCTTGTCACTAGCATGAGGCGGTACCTGCAGCCCAATCAGGTTGCACAGGTCGTCCAGCTCCTCCAGGATGGCACATCCATACGTACCGTCGCAAGAAGGTTTGCTGTGTCTCCCAGCACAGTCTCAAGAGCATGGAGGAGATACCGGGAGACGGGCCATTACACGAGGAGAGCTGGACAGGGCCGTAGAAGGGCAACAACCCAGCGGCAGGACCGGTATCTGCTCCTTTGTGTGAGGAGGAACAGGAAGAGCACTGCCAGAGCCCTACAAAATGACCTCCAGCGGGCTACTCGTGTGCATGTTTCTGACCAAACTGTCAGAAACAGACTCCATGAGGGTGGCATGAGGGCCCGACGTCCTGTAGTGGGCATTTGCCAGAGAACACCAGAATTGGCAGGTTCGCCATTGGCGCCCCGTTCTCTTCACAGATGAGAGCAGGTTCACAGTGAGCACATGTGACAGATGTGAAAGAGTCTGGAGACGCCGTGGCAAACGTTATGCTGCCTGCAACATCATCCAGCATGACCGGTTTGGTGGTGGGTCAGTGATGGTCTGGGGAGGCATATCCTTGGAGGGTCGCACAAACCTCCACGTCCTGACTGCTGTTAGGTACTGGGATGAAATCCTCAGACCCATTGTCAGACCTTACGCTGGTGCAGTGGGCCCTGGGTTCCTCCTGGTGCAGGACAATGCCCGGCCTCATGTGGCCAGAGCTCAATTTTTCACTTTGATTTTCGATGTGATTTTGAATCCAGCCCTCAATGGGTTAATGATTTTGGTTTGCATTGACCGTTCTTACATCATTTTGTTCTCGACGAATTACACAATGTAATCAATAAAGATTTTCAACTTGAATATTTCGTTCATCGAGATCCGCGATGTGTGATTTAAGTGTTCCCTTAATTTATTTGAGCAGTATATATTGTTTATATTGACATTTCATCCAGGTGTGCTACCTATGGCAGCCATGATGCCAGATCAGATGTTTAGATAGCAACTGTCCCGTCAATTTGCAAGCAGTGTGGGAAACTCTTTCCAAACTAGTGAGGAAGTAATTATTTTTTAAAAATAATTTTTGTTGTATTGAGAATGTAAATCCCTCGCAGCTAGACCAATGAGGGAATAGCCCGGAGCGAAGGTTTAAGCGTGATATGTTCCGCTGTTGCTGTGGGAAAAGGTAAGAGTTTTGAAATGTTACTGTTCTTACAACCGGATGAGACTGCTTCTTTAAATTCGAGGGATCAGCTAGTAATTGAGCACGTGTCAGAGACAATAGTACCACTTTGCCTCCCGCTCTAGTCTGGTCTGCAGGCTGACTCCAGCGTGCCCAAAAAGGCAGCCTTTGTATATTATATTAACGGTCAGCCACCAACGCTGATTCCATACTCGTAGATATCTGACTCCAATTTAATTATTAGTATATAATTTCAAAGGTAGAATTTATAATTGATTTGTTAAGGTACTCTCGTACTCTTGAGCCTGTTCTCTGAACTGGATGTGCCGGTTCCACCGGGTGCTACATACGGCCGTTTATGTACACCACTCACGGCTGACTAGATGTCTCCATTTATCTCAGAGGTTGCGGAGGAGGCCACTTCATAAGGTATAGCCTATCCTAAAGGCTCAGGGACCCGAGAAGATAATATTGGCAACGCCCGTTCTCAACATGTATAAAAGGCATGCGGAGATGATCTAAATTAAGACAGAGTTCTACGGGTGCAATACTCCGCGATACATTAAGCTTAACTAGTCAATCTCCCTAGATCAGCAGAAAGGGAAATCCGGACTGAGGAAATTAATCAACTCATTACCGTGTTAACAGAGATAGAATGTCGTTTTCAGAGAAACCACACAAATCAAGTTTAACAGTTTACCAGGTAGGTTCTTTACTTTAAAATAATCAAGTCATAGTTACAAATTACAACACAACATATTAAAAATAGAGTATAGAAAAATATGAATTCATACCTGGCAATTCACTACACACAATACACAGAGTGAGATGTGCGGGAGAGTCTGGTTACAGCTTCCCCGAGTTCTTTGCTTCCTTTGATTATATGCCCAAACTCTGTGTTTGATCTGGCTGTGGATGATCGTAAAACCATAAACTGGCCAGAAGGCTAATATTGCACCTTTCGTCCCTCCTTCAAGGGGGGTTTGGCAGAAAGAGTTTCCTGCCGTATAATTCCACAGCGGCAGTTTACTCCTGAGTTATGAAATATATATTTCCTCCATGTTGACCATGTAGGAAATATATGCCATTGCACCACACACACCAAGACCATCAAAACGATATCACACATGAATAGGTCTACGTTCGTGTTGTCATGAGAATCCCATCTCTGCATAGTTTTCAAATGTGATTAATATTAATGCCACAAACAGTCCCAGGATTCCTGTTGAAGAACATTACATTATACCCTAGTTTCCCCTGTTCAGTCAGGTACATTAACTGTGTGTATTTATTCATGTAACACTGAGAAACTGAACAATATATACTTATTCCTCTGGAAAAAGAGTGTACAATGTATGTTCCAGTGGCAGGACTATTTCCAGTATATACTGTATAATGTAGCATAAATATTCATCACATTTTAAGGTTTTTAAGCTTTATGAAGACTAACGCAGTCTGTACTGTTATACCATGCTGTGATTTGAATGAAAAGGATGTGGCCTGTCTCAGTGACATCAGGCGGGGGCAGTCTTGCATTGTCCGGGCGCGGGAGTTTCAAACAGATCAGAGTCTCTCCCAGGATCATAAAACTGTAGGACATTCTTGGACACCGTAAACCTGAGGCCAGATGGTCCCAGCAAACATCCCGGCACCAGAAGCGTGACCTGATTGCCACTTCCCAGTATTGTGTTCTCTTTGGGTGCTCTGGGGTGTCGAATCCTGTCTTACAAGAATATCAATCATTTTACATGACAATGGTTACAAAGTGTAGATGATGAATGAAGATAGAATTAACAAAAATAAAAAGAGAGTAGTTCGTGATATGTCCCGCTCTTGTACTACAAGTTGTCGTTTTTACTTCCGGTTTACTTCTCAAAATTGTCAGATGAGTGCACAGTGGATGAGTGTGCTCCTGAATCTCCTCACCAAAACCCTGGAAATAAGGGTTTCATCTGGGGATTTTAAGTGCCCCCATTTTTCTGAAAAAGTCGCC
This sequence comes from Synaphobranchus kaupii, assembly GCA_029718625.1. Taxonomy (NCBI): domain Eukaryota; kingdom Metazoa; phylum Chordata; class Actinopteri; order Anguilliformes; family Synaphobranchidae; genus Synaphobranchus; species Synaphobranchus kaupii. Next base: position 99,842,021 of record CM056378.1, on the reverse strand, counting down.
CACTCAAAAACTTGACTCAAATATGCGCCCTCAAAGGAATGAAGGGATCATATTCGGTCACAGCCTTATCCACAGAACTGTGCATTCATCCGACAATTTCAGGAAGTAAACCGAAAGTAAAAACTACAACTTGTAGTATAGTCATGTCTGCACACTCCTTTCACCTTCTCCTCGTTTTATTACGTTACAGACTTATACCTCATTATACCTTATGCCTCAAACATCTACACACAATAGCCAATAATGACGAAGTGAAAACAGGTTTTTAGAAAATATGCAATTTTATTTTACTGACAAAAATAGGTTATTTAGGGGTTACATATCTGTACACACCCTTAGCCTAATACTTGGTTGCTGCACCTTTGGCAGTGATTACAGCTTCAAGGCGTCTTGGGAAAGAAGCTACGAGCTTGGCACACTTGTTTCTGGACATTTTTGCCCATTCCTCTTGGCATATCCTTGCAAGCTCCGTCAGGTTGGATGGGGAGCGTCGGTACACAGCCATTTTCAGCTCTTTCCACAGATGTTCAATTGGATTCAGGTCTGGGCTCTGGCTGGGCCACTCAAGGACATGCAAAGACTTTCTCCGAAGCCACTCCTTTGTTCTCTTGGCTGTGTGCTTCGGGTCGTTGTCATGTTGGAAGGTAAACCTTCGCCCCAGTCTGAGGTCCAGAGCGCTCTGGAGCAGGTTTTCTTCAAGGATCTCGGTGTACTTAGCTGCATTCATCTTTCCCTCTATTAGGACTAGTCGCCCCGTTCCTGCTGCTGAAAAACATCCCCACATCATGATGCTGCCACCGCCATGCTTCACTGTAGGGATGGTATTAGCCAGGTGATGAGCGGTGCCTGGTTTCCTCCAGACGTGACACTTGGTATTCAGGCCAAAAAGTTCAATTTTGGTTTCATCAGACCAGAGAATCTTGATTCTCATGGTTTGAGAGTCCTCTAGGTGCCTTTTGGCAAACTCCAAGCGGGCTGTGATGTGCCTTTTACTAAGGAGGGGCTTCCGTCTGGCCACTCTACCATAAAGGCCTGATTGGTGGAGTGCTGCCTGGATGGTTGATCTTCTGAAAGGTTCTCCCATCTCCACAAGGATACGCTGGAGCTCTGTCAGAGTGACCCTCGGGTTCCTGCTCACCTCCCTGGCCAAGGCCCGTCTTCCCCGATTGCTCAGTTTGGCCGGGCGGCCAGGTCTAGGAAGATTCTTGGTGGTTTCAAACTTCTTCCATTTACGAATGATGGTGGCCACTGTGCTCTTTGGGACCTCTAAAGCTGCAGAGATTTTTTCCGTACCCTTCTCCAGATCTATGCCTTGACACAATCCTGTTTCTGAGGTCTGCAGATAATTCCTTTGACCCCATGGCTTGGAGTTTGCTCTGACATGCACTGTCAACTGTGGGACCTTATATAGGCAGGTGTTGGCAATCCCCAATCATGTCCAATCAATTGAATTTATCATAGGTGGACTCCAATTAAGTTGTAGAAACATCTCAAGCAGTATCAGTGGAAACAAAATGCACCTCAGCTCACTTTTGGGTGTCATATCTTGTGTACATATGATATTTTACATTTTGATTTTTAATAAATTAGCACAAATGTCTAAAAACCTGTTTTCACTTTGTCATTATCGGCTATTTTGTGTAGAATTTTGAGACAAAAACTTAACTCAATCTATTGTAGAATATATCTGTAACGTAATAAAATGTGGAGAAGGTGAAAGGAGTGTGCAGACTTTCCGGCTTCACTGTATGATGGTACAAGAGCGGGTCATATTACAAACTACTTCCTCACTAGTTTGGAAAGAGTTTTGCAGGGCTGCATTCAGATCCAAATTTTATGCTTTCTTCCTGTCGTTCCCTTCCCTTGCTTCAAGGGGGGAATCCCCAAAATACCAGGATGAAATATGGCAGCCACACCAAGTGGGATTCGGTTCCAATTTAAGAAAGGGGAGGGAGTAATTACATTCCCTCGCTCCCTCATTTATTGTCCCTCCCAAGGGTATAAAATGCAAGCTTCCAGCAAGAAGGGAACCCCACAATGCAATGTTCCACACGGAAAAAGTGGGCAGTCACATAACCATTCACACAAAGAACCTCGCTATTGTTACAAATAAAATACCAAAATTAGGAATAAAATTCAAGTGAGTTGAGAGAGAAACCTTTTCAAGGAGCTCCAGCTCCTTGTCCAACGCGAGGTGGAGTCAAGAAAAAAACAGCTGTTCCAACTCACTGTCATCGGTGCCTCCACAGTTTGATTACTATTTTGTGGCGAGTGAGTTTGTAAACTTGATCAGACAACTTGGCAAGCAGGATCATTCTGGCAGCTGCTGAGGCTGACCCAGCCGCTACCCAGCCTGTGGGGTTAAACCAAACTACCCAAATAGCATTGAAACAACCCAGAAAAATGACTCAGTAGGTAAAACCCAGCATTGGGTTTGGAAAAACAACCCAGCATTTTTTGTGTGTATTTGTGTTGCACTTCCTGTATGTTCAGTTCAGGGCGGTTCAGTTCCGTTTTTGTTTGTTTCTCATCAATCCTCCCTTGCAGAGCACCTGTTAAGTTTACTTGCTACACGTAGCAAATTACGTCACAAGATAGCTCACTCGAGGGAAGTGAGCAAGGGATTACGGGAATGTCTAAAATTGGATCCGAATGCAGCCCAGGGCTGTGTCCGAATCAGAGCCCTGTTCCCTGTCCACTGTCCCCTGTCCCCTGTCCACTCAGACCCCTGTCTACTATGTGCCCTGCCCCCTCACATTGCAAGCAGTGTGTGAAAGAAATCCCGCAAAACTCTTTCCAAACTAGTGAGGAAGTAGTTCGTAATATCTTTTTTACATTTTTATTGAGAATATCAATCAGTTAACATATGACAATTGTTACAAAGTGTAGACTATGAATGAAGATAGAATTAACAAAAATAAATCCAGACGTTGTCATATAACGTTAGCCAGCAGTAGCACACAGTTCCGTTTTTAAACACTTTTTTCTAATGTTAGCTAGCTAGCTTGAAGGAATACAAGCTAGAATTGCTTTATGCGGTTAACTGTAGCGCAGTTTCTGACCAAACTACATTCATTAATGAATTAAATGAATTAAAAAAATAAAAATTGGAACATGCGATATATGGAATATATCGTTGTACCACACAGGCTAATCCAGGAACGTTTCGGCTCATTCTATAAATCAAATTTCAAGAAATAGTCGATAGTCTCCAAACAAATACCTTTTTCCCATTCATTTTCTTTAACATCGACCAGACATCTCCTATTTTAACTTCTCTCCCTATAGTGGAACAATAGTTCCTCCATGCATTTCGTTTACTATTCTTAATTACTCTACGAACTAGAGCCTTTTTTCTCTGATAATTAATTATATTCTCTTGATTCAAATTATTCCTCAACATTCTCATTGCTCTATTTCGTACTTTTATAGCTTCCGTACATTTATCATTCCACCATGGGGCCATTTTCTTTCCCCCCCCTATTGAATTCATTGGTATGCTGTTCAGTGCTGCATTTAGTATTAGTTGTGATACTTCAGATGCGCATTCCTCAATAGTACCCTCCAGTGTAATTGAATCTGCTGATTGACTACATAATTCTTAAAATTTTTCCGAATCAGCTTTTGTAAAACACCACTTCTTATGACTAGGCCTTTCTTGGATATCTATCTCTACATTTATAGAGCATATTATTAGAAAATGATCACTTCCAACACTTGAACCGTCCTTAATATTCCACTCCCATGAACTTGCCAAACTGTTAGAAATTAAAGTAAGATAAATACAAGACATTGTATTGGAACGTATATCAATTCTTGTGCCATTTCCATTATTGAGACAAACTAACTGTCTTATATCCATCAATTCTTCCACTACATCTCCATTATTGTCAGTATGCTTACTTCCCCAAAGGCTAATGTGCGCATTGAAGTCTCCGCACCATACTTCTCTTCTATTTCCTTGTCTATTTATTATCTTCCCTAAGGTTTCTAGGCTTAGTTGTTTGCAAGGGTTATATAAGTTAACTATTATAAGATTCCCATCCATTTTACATATTTCCATTTTACATTCCATTTCTGTTGAGGTTGCTATTCTTCTAAACGCTATCCCATCCCTAATAAATGTTGCACAACCACCACCTTGATTCTCACCTCTATCACACCTCAATGACTCATACCCAGGTATAATAAAATCGAGGTGAGGCCGAAGCCAAGTTTCCTGAATGCAAACAATATCAGGTTTCACTTGATTACTCTATACGCTCTACGTCTTTTACGTTTTTACTTCCGAGTTAGCCTACTTACTGAAATTGTCGGGTGAGTGCACAGTTCTGCAGATGAGTGTGCTCCTGAATTCCCTCAACAAAACCCCAGAAATAAGGGGTTCATCCTGGTATTTTAAGTGCCCCCATTTGTGAGAAAAAGTTGCCCACTCAAAAGCTTTTTGACAAAGTGGACTCAAATATGCGTACTCAAAAGGGTGTAGGGCTCTGATTCGGACACAGCCCAGGGCCACGTTCAATCTGAAAACGGTGTGCACCGTTTTGCTACGGTTTCCGGGTTGAACGCCATGTTTCCTCAAAACGGTGTGAAACGGTGTGCAACGGGCTTTGAGGTAGTTTTCTCTCGTTTGGTGGGTGTGTCAGAGGTGTTACCCAATCAGCAGCGACGTGTAGGCCTAAACCCCGCCGTATTAAAAAGGCAGTGTGCACAATGGATCCAACTAAAGTCCTTTACAAATGCGTCTACTGCAGCTTGGTGTATGCAACAATTGAAGACATTAGAAGACATATTTGTCTTTAGAAGACATCTTTTGCCATTGTATGTACCATTGTGGAGTGACACTTTCATAAACTTTTCTACTCCACTCTACTCTAAGTATATACCGTAATGGTAAATATTACAATATCATATCACAACAGTGATCAGCAATAATGATTGGCCTAATACTCATAATAAAATAATTAGGCTAGCTCATATAGATCGTAACACAGTCTCAAAGTCTTCGAAACGAAAGCAAAGAATGGCCTTCTCAGCTGCCATAGTTGCAACGCTTGCGTAACACACCAGGGTGTTCAACACACCACTGTTTCCGTTTAAATAAACGTTTTGCTACGTTCACTCGCTCCTGCAAGGACTTTTTATTACTTGTAAAATTGAGTTGCCTCTGAGTCTAAATAATGTCATTGCTGGTAATGATGTTGCATCGTGACAACCGTGGTGTCAGGTTGAACCCAGTTTGTTTTCAATGCGATTGACTGGTAGGCTAAATGTGTCAAACACTGTTGTATGTTTTGCCCGAAATACTATGATTTGTACAGTTATTTGCCGTTATTCGCATAGTTTTGATATGGAGTTCATAGTGCAAGGACTTTTATTGCAGTTGGCAAATAAAATATTAACAGGCATTGACAGACAATAACAGATCAAAAACGTGGCATCATAGGCTTTAAGTTTACAAAGCACTTATCCAAAATGTTCTCTTTTCTCATCTGATTTTTCACATACTGATAGAACCCAGGCATGGTGCTGTCCAAACAATGCTATCACATATTTTATAACTCTAGAGATGTATACCTTGCCAAAAATCACTATGAGCATTATTCCCCTCAGATGGTACCGACCAACCCTACTGGCTCACGGATTACTAGGTGTACGAATTATATATTATAATTTTTGAAAATAATTATACCTAACACATAAGAGAAAACCTCTGTATCTCTCTGTATGTCTGGTGCACAGCAGCCAGCAGGTGGCACGCAATGTGCGCACACACATGCACGCACGCAGTAATTAGGTATAAGGCCGACTAAATGGCCAATTAGTGATTGTGTGCTCCAACGGGTATCAGAACCAGTTCATCTGATTATCAACTCATCACCCATGGTAAGGATAAGCCAGAAATCACCTGTGGAGACTGCCACCTACAAGTTCATAACAGTGTCATCTTCAGAGATATATGTAGGAAACTTCATCTGTAAACAGAGGGATATTGAGGCTACAACATTATATAATTCTGACCATGTAGCACTATTCAGGAGGTTTGGGGGAGGGGCTTAAGTGCTTCAAAAACAGCATGTTATCTAACCCTAACCCTCATATGACAACGATCCAGATGTATTTGGTAGGTAAAATAAGGTCTACACTAGCGCAAATCCAAACGTATGACTGTGATTAGGAAAAACATCAATAACTTGAAGGATTTTTCCCACCAAATAAGCAAAAAATCAAAAGACTTGATTTTATCCAGGCTGGAATATCAGAGATACAGAGGTTTTCTCTTTTATGTGTTAGGTATAATTTTTTACGTCAAAAATTATAATATATAATTCGTACACCTAGTAGTCCGTGAGCCAGTAGGGTTGGTTGGTACCATCTGAGGGGAATAATTCTCTTGTGATTTTTGGCAAGGTATACATCTCTAGAGTTACAAAATATGTGATAGCAGTCGTCGCTATACATGTATATGGTCGCTAACTAGAGTTACAACGGCAGCCATTACTCTGTGAAAAGGGAGAAAATGACCACCTTCATGTGACAGGTCACGTTGGCCAATCAGAGAAAAAACTTTGGGCCGTGGAAACGGTGCCGTTTTGAGAAGGCTTCTGCCTTTCTAGTTAGTATATAGTTCTGTGATCACCACCAGTTGTCTCACTCCCCACCTCACACCCTTAGGTGCAGGCCCGTTAAATAAATATATTTGAGGACACTCCTCCCCACCTCTCTGCAACATGCCTCCGGACCCAACATTGTTCTTATCGAGTAGGTGGTTACCCCAACATCCTCTAATTCCCTGAACAATACCCTCCGTTCCTCCCTATATTTCCCACAGTCCATTAACACATGCTGGACGTCCTCCACCACCCCACACATCCCATCCACATGCTTTCCTACCCTCACTAAGCCCCCTGCCAACCCACAATGCCCCATCCTCAACCTAGTCATAATGACCTCATCCCTCCTCATAGCCCAGTGACATCCTGTGCTCCCTCTCACAGACTGTTGGATATTATAATATTATAATAAAATCTAACCCTCCTTTCCTTGTCCCATTCCCGTTGCCATATCTGAGTAATCCCCTCTCTAATTATACTCCTACATTCGGACACCCCCAGGGAAACCACAACATCTATGCTTTCCCTCCTCAGTGCAGCCTTAGCAGCTGCATCAGAGGCCTCATTCCCACCCACCCCCACATGAGCCAGTACCCACAAGAATCCCACCTCACACCCCCCCTGAACCACCCTATACAAAACCACTAGCAGTTCTGCCACCAGGTCTGGTCTCGCCCCCCTCTCCCCGCCCGGCAGGGCCGCTAATGCAGTGGCAGAGTCCGAACACAGAACTGCCTTGTCTACTCCCACCTCCCCCACCCATTCTAATGCCCACAAGAGCGCCACTATCTCAGTCGTGAAAACTGAAACCCTGTCTGTTAGCCGCCTACTTGAAGTACTGCTCCGACGCTTGCTTCAAGTCACGTGATCACAGCAACCGAAGCTTCGTTACGTCTTCTTCTTCTTCTTCTTCTTTGGGTTTTCTATGGCGGGTTGCTACCAACTGTCAGGTGCATACCGCCACCTACTGTTACAGAGTGTGGACAAGCGATAGCAGGGATTCAGACCCTCCCACCTACCCCAATCGAATAAATAAAATTCAGCACAGCTCTGCGAACCTCATATCCCACTGACCCACCCAGGAGCCCAGCCAATGTAAACTGCCCACCCTTATCCCCAATCAGTTTCCTAAGTTTCTCCCTCTCCCTGACATATGCCTGACATTCTAGCAGAATGTGCCTAACTGTTTCTTTGTTATTGCATTGAGGACAGTTGCCGGTATCGTGCTTCCCTATCCTGCTTCGTTACGTCATCATTTTAAACCTGCTCAACCAATACCTGTTGATGCGTCAACTACGGCAGATCTGGGATCAGTGGTTATTTCATTCACATATGAACCTCCATTCAGGTGTATGTGGAAAAGCATGCGACACCTGTGCGTTTGTGCAAAACCTCTGATTCCAGATCAGCTCCTTCCTTTCCCACCCACGAACTTCCAAAATGTATAAAAATGGTTCAAACGACCCACAAATTCGAGGGTTTTTGTCGGAGGAGAGAGACATTTGAGAGTGCGTTTGTGATTTTGTAGCGAAGTAAAGATAATGGAAAGTTCACGTAAGAGGTCTTTTGTATGGGATCATTTCCAGAAAGAGACCCCATCGAAGGTGCGGTGCATGATTTGCGACCGACATCTGTCTTATTCAAATAAGTTTGTCAATGCTTCGCCACTTGCGGTCAACGCATCCCGATACTAAAGCAGCACCATCTAATACTGCTGTAACTCAAGCTGGACCATCTAAGCGAGGTATAATAGAGCACCAAATATAATATTGAACATATCGTGTGTTGTGTTGTGTATTTTATCCAAACACTAACTCTCAAACAAAATGAATAAAATGCCATCCCAAACACAATTCCTTCTTTAATGATGCGGAAGTACAAAAGCACAGTCATGCTCATGAAACACAAAACATTTTTATTTCACTTCAATAATGATAATCGTCATCTCCTTATCATTATGATATTTTTTAATTGTACACTTTTTATGAATAGGCTCAGAGAGGGCTTTGAGAATACATGGCAATAGTATTCATATTTTAAAACTAAATATTACAGTCAGGTAGGCTAATGTTTCACTAATTTCTATTTATCACTGCTTTGAAAAGTAATGACAGGTATATTTTATGACCAGGAGATGTCACTAGAGAGGCGGGTGTCAAATGATACCGACACTTTGACCAAAGCAATTGCTTCAACTGAGTCATTGCTTCGGAAAGCTTCGCTCTGCCCATCACTATAGTTCAGTGGAGATGAGATTTCATTTGGACGAAAATGCGAATAGGCCTCCTCACGTGATTGTACCGTGACGTAACTAGGATTACCACCTGAGCATGTTCCAGATCACATCGGTTTGTTCTTAACCAATCAGAGTTCAGTGCGCCTACTCAACACTCACCGATTAGTTTTTTAAAATCATGCCTCTTTTTTTTCGGTGCAGCCTAAAAAAATTTTGGACCCAGGAAAAATGTAAAATGTGATTGCCTGCTTCTATTGATTACCATATTGTGAACTTTTGATACCTAGAATTGCGCTGGGGCGACTCTGTTGACTTTCCCAACGCTCCATTGGAAATACATGGCAGAGCTCATCGGTAATACTATTTCCGGGCCATGGCAGCCATCTTGCGGCGGCGCTATTGCGGAAGAAACAAATTGAATAGGGCTGAGTGGAACCACGTGGAGCTGGTTGACGTGTGAAGCTGATACGGCTCTGGTAACGTTAGAGAATTTGAAAAGATCACACTGGATGGTCTTTTCGTGAGGAGAGTAATGAAAGCGGATGGAAAGGACAAAAAATTATTTAGCGTCTTTGGAAGCGAAGAAGGAGGCCGCCTTACGAAGGCGGAAGGGAGAAAACCCGGAATTGTTTGGACGGAAAGAAGGCGGGTTGCAATCAAACTGTACCGTGAGTGTAGTAATGGGTGATAGTTCAGATGGTGACGGGGGACCTTCAGAGATGGAGGCTAGCCAAACGAAATTCGCAAGGAAACAGACATGGTCTGAAGAAAGTAGTGGAGGAGAGTGTAACCCAAGGCCTAACACCAAAAAGATTAGAGCTAATGCTAAAAGGAGTAGTGACGATGCCGATAAACTGGAAGAATATAAAGTCATTATAACACTCTGCAACGATAAAGGACACTTTCACCCAGTACAGGTGACTAAAGCAATAGAGAAGGAAATCGGAAAAATAAAGTATGCTAAACTGCTGAATAATAGAAGAATTCTAATTTCAGTGGCAGATAAGAAGAAGCAGGAAACTATTTTGAAAATGAGCAACCTAGGTGGTGGAAAGATTACGGTACATGTACCGGGTTATGGCAGCAAAATTGAGAGGGGTAATTTCAAATGTACCAGTGGAAATGTCCATGGAAGAGGTGAAAAAAGAGATCCAAGGTGGTAAGGTAGTAGAGGCCAAAAGACTCCAAACTAATAAAGGTGGTGTTAAATCTGATAGCTTGTCAGTACTGCTTGTATTTGAAAAGATAATGCCACCTGAGGTAAAAATGGGCTGGATAAATTATAAGGTGAGAGAATACATTCCACAGCCTTTAAGGTGCTTTACAGTTTTTCTCAATTGCTTACACACATTTTTTGAAAGCATACCTCATTTTCTCAAAACTCTAAACACAAATCCAAAAACCACACACACAAAATGCAAAACCCTACATATCTCCTGCAAAATGCTACTTTGCTTTCAAAACAATGTTATGTCTCCTCAAAATGGTAGTTTGTGTTCAAATGACACACACAGACCATCATATGAGTAGACATTTCTAAGAACCATTCAACACTGATGTGCTGAATGGAAAACACTACTATGAATGGGAAAACATCAGTATGAAGGCCTTATCAGGAGCATTATGCCTTTTCATGTTCAGTGTTACTGTACGCTTACTCCTGTTGTAAAATATTACTGTATAATGTTTTTACTCAAATATAAAACAATACACAAATATACAGTAACAACAAAAATATTTCTTTATTTTTTCCAAAAGTGCTGTAGCCTATACATCACAGCAGACACAACTGGATGTGTAAATGATTTGCACAGAACAAACAATAGAAAATAGGCCAGTACAGTCAACAAAAAAAGAAAGAAAAATGTAAAATAAAAAAGGACAAAAAAACTAGGCTGCATCCTGTCTTCGGTTCCTGTCTGGCCACAGGACCTCATCGACATCACAGGCTATGTTCTCTCTGGCCAAGCAGCGGGGGAAGTATCGCCTAGTATGGCGAATCCAGCCCTGAAATGCCTCAGGAGCTATATCGCCACATGCCTCCTCCTCGTCCTCCTCTTCCTCCTCCTCGTCCTCCTCTTCCTCCTCCTCCTCGTCCTCCTCTTTACTCTCACTCCTCTGCCTCTCTGATCACCTCTCACTTCAATGTTGCCATCCATTGTTCTCCTAACCAGGAGCTCACCTGTGGCCCTTATATTGCTCAAGCTTTGATTGGAAATTGCACAACGGCCTTGGAAATGGAAGTTTTGCCATTTGAATGGCAGTGTGTTCTGTCTGAACACAAGGAGATTTGGCATTGATGAAGAGTGTGCAAAATAGAGAGTATTGTGTGTAGTGTTTTGAAGAAAGTGTGGTTTAGAATTGAAATCTGGGTCTAAAGCAGATAATTGCATGTAGTGTTTTGAAGAAAGTGTGGTTTAGAATTGAAATCTGGGTCTGCAGCAGGAAATGTGTTTATAGTTCAGCAGAATTGGTTTAGGGAGTTGGCACATGAGTTACAGGTTGTGGTCATTGTGTCATAAGTTCCAGTTTTTGTGTGTAAACAATTGAGAAAAACTGTAAATGTCAAAGAATGGGACACACAGCACAACAATGTAAATGGAAGCAAAGATGTGCAAAATGTGGAGGTGAGCACGACTATGGCAAATGTAATAAGGATGCTAAGCTGAAATGTTGCAATTGTGGAGGTGAGCATAGCGCTGCATATGCTGGATGTGTGGTACAGAAACAAGCAAAGGAAGTGCAGAGATATAAGATTGTAAATAAGGTGTCATATGCAGAGGCATTAAGGAATGTTGGTAATGATGAAAGGAAGCAAAGTAGGCCAGTAGAAGCTCATGAAAATCTGAATGATAATGGGATGCAGAGTTATGCAGTACCCCAGAGTTCAGGCCTAAGGAGATCTCAGTCAGGAAGGTCAGCACCCCAACAGCAGCCATGCACTCACAAATGTAATGTTAAGGAGAACACCTTGATTATAGACAAAAAGAGCTTTATAGCTTTCATGTGCAAAGTTGTTAATGTTGCTACACAACAAAAAAGGAAAAGTGATAAAATCAAGACAGTGGTGGAAGCTGCAGTGGAATTTCTAGGAATTAAAGATTTGAGAGCTGAAGATATACATGGAATGTTGAATGTAAATAATGATGGAGGGTCTCAGAATGATACATAAACTTATAATGGTACTCCACCTCTTACAATGGAATGCTAGGAGTCTTATAGCAAATGGACAAGAATTGAAAAAGTTTATAGCAGACTCCGAAGTTAAACCTGATATTGTTTGCATTCAGGAAACTTGGCTTCGGCCTCACCTCGATTTTATTGTACCTGGGTATGAGTCAGTGAGATGTGATAGAGGTGAGAATCAAGGTGGTGGTTGTGCAACATTTATTAGGGATGGGATAGCATTTAGAAGAATAGCAACTTCAACAGAAATGGAATGTATAGTTATTGAAATATGTAAAATAGATGGAAATCTTATAATAGTTAACTTATATAACCCTTGCAAAAAACTAAGCCTAGAAACCTTAGAGAGGATAATAAATAGACAAGGAAATAGAAAAGAAGTATGGTGCGGAGACTTCAATGCGCACAATAGCCTTTGGGGAAGTAAGCATACTGACAATAATGGAGATGTAGTGGAAGAACTGATGGACGTAAGACAGTTAATTTGCCTCAATAATGGAAATGGCACAAGATTTGATATACGTTCCAATACAATGTCTTGTATTGATCTCACTTTAATTTCTAACAGTTTGGCAAGTTCTTGTGAGTGGAATATTAAGGATGGTTCAAGTGTTGGAAGTGATCATTTTCCAATAATATGCTCTATAAATGTAGAGATAGATATCCAAGAAAGGCCTAGTCATAAGAAGTGGTGTTTTATAAAAGCTGATTGGGAAAAATTTAAAGAATTATGTAATCAATCAGCAGATTCAATTACAATGGAGGGTACTATTGAGGAATGCACATCTGAAGTTTCACAATTGATACTAAATGCAGCACTGAACAGCATACCAATGAACTCAGTAGGGGGGAAAAAGAAAATGGTCCCATGGTGGAATGATAAATGTACGGAAGCTATAAAAGAACGAAATAGAGCAATGAGAATGTTGAGGAATAATTTGAATCAAGAGAATATAATTAATTATCAGAGAAAAAAGGCTCTAGTTCGTAGAATAATTAAGAATAGCAAACGAAATGCATGGAGAAACTATTGTTCCACTATAGGGAGAGAAGTTAAAATAGGAGATGTCTGGTCGATGCTAAAGAAAATGAATGGGAAAAAGGTATTTGTTAAAATACCAGTACTAGAGGATGAAGGAACACTGGCAATAACAGATAAAGAAAAGGCAAACATATTAGGAAAGAAATTTGCAAGTGTGCACAGTGGTAACCATTTAGATGATATCCACAGACAAAGGAAAGAGAAGATTTTAAATGAAAATAGGGATGTGTACAGAAAGAAAGATAATGAGGAAAGTGCCATGGATATGGAAATCACCATGAATTAATTAAAAATAGCAATACACGGAACTGAATATGCTGCTACAGGAGAGGACCAACTGAGTTATGCTATGTTCTGAAAATTACCGGAACAAGTGTTAAAATTAATCTTGCAACTATTCAATAAAATATAGGAAGAAGGAATAATGCCAAAAAGTTGGAAGATTGCGCTAGTTTTACCTTTTAATAAACCTGGCAAGGACCCGAATAATGCTGGTAACTATAGACCCATAGCCCTAACATCTCACCTATGTAAATGGATGGAGAAGATATTAGTTAGTAGAATTAATTACTCTCTAGAACAGAGAGGATTGTTTGCATCATATCAAAGGACCCATAGCCCTAACATCTCACCTATGTAAATGGATGGAGAAGATATTAGTTAGTAGAATTAATTACTCTCTAGAACAGAGAGGATTGTTTGCACCATATCAAAGTGGTTTTCGAAAAGGACGGTCAACAATGGATGCTATCGTAAAAGTAAATAATGAGATAGAAAAAACGTTTAAAATGAAAGAACTGATGGCTATTGTGTTCTTTGATATTGAAAAGGCTTATGATTCTATGTGGAAGGAAGGGTTATTAATTAAATTAAATAGGATGGGAATTAGAGGAAGGTTCTATAATTGGGTATTAGATTTTCTATTTGAACGAAGATTTAGAGTAAAAGTGGGATCAGAGTTGTCTGATGAATATGTAATTATTAATGGAATTTCACAAGGCAGTGTCATTAGCCCAGTTTTATTTAATATTATGATTAACGATATTTTTATGAATTTGGACAGAAGGATTGAGTCAGCTCTTTATGCAGACGATGGGGCCATCTGGGTAAGGGGACGAGATACCCCAAGCGTAATAAGGTAAAATCAAGGAAGCAATAGAAAAAATAGAACAGTGGTCATATAATTGGGGTTTTAAGCTCTCTACAAATAAGTCCTGTTACATGCTTTTAACAAGAAAGAAAGGGATAGACAAACAGAGCCTGAAGTTATATGGAAAAACCATGGAAAAAGTAGATCTTTTTAAATACTTGGGTATTTGGTTAGACGAAAAGGGTACATGGAAAACACATGTGGAGAAGGTGGAAACAAAATGCAAAAAAGTTATTAATTTACTGAGAGCGGTAGTTGGGCAAGAATGGGGAGCTGACAAACAAGCACTGATGTATATATATAGGGCTCTGATGAGGTCGACAATAGATTACGGCTGTTTTGTGTATGGTGCGGCAGCCAAAACACATTTAAACAAAATTGATAGAGTAATAAACAAAGCATTGAGAATTTGCGCTGGAGCAATGAGATCAACGCCGACTAAGGCAATCCAGGTAGAACTAGGAGAGGTACCCTTTGATTTAAGAAGAGATAAACTCATGCTTACGTATTGGAGCCGTCTACGGGGGTGTGGCAATGAAAATTCTACCAAGAGCGTAATAAAGGAATGTTGGGAATACAGCAGATTCCAAGGTAATGGATTTGGTTGGGTAACAAAGGCTAAAACACAGGAGTACAGACTGGAAAATATTTGTTTTAACTCCCCTACCCCTCTTAGTAATGTCCCCCCCTGGCTATTTCCGAGACCTGAAATAGACATAAAAATTATGGAATTAAAAAGAGAATGGGAAGAGAGTGAGAAAGGACATATGGCAAGCCATTATGTAAGAAGCAATTATTACAATTACCTAGATATGTATACAGGCGGGTCCAAAGATGAAAAGGATAAAGTAGGCATTGGAATATATATACCCTCAATGAATGTAAGTATAGGGAAAAGAATAACGGATCAGATGTCAGTTTATACAGCAGAAATGATGGCGGTCATCATAGGCCTACAGTGGGTGGAGGAAGTGAGACCAGACAGAGTGGTATGCTGTGTTGATTCGGTAGCAGTACTCCACAGTATAAAAAATATGAAATCCACTAGGGAAGATTTAATGCTGGAAATCCAGCAAAGTTTATTCAGAACACACAGGCTTGGGGTGGAAGTGCGATTCTGTTGGGTACCTGCTCATGTAGGCATAAAAGGGAACGAAGGAGCAGATTAAGTAGCCAAAAAAGCAACCAGGATGAGAGATATCATAGATGTACCTTTTGGTAAAGGAGAAGTTAAGGCGATGCTCAAGAAAGAAATAATGAAGAAATGGCAGGACAGATGGGACAGGGACAACAGCGGAAGAAAATATTACAGCGTGCAGAAAACCATCAATGCACAGGGTGTGTTTAGAGGAAACAGAAGGGAGGAAACAATTATAACTAGACTAAGGTTTGACCACACAGGATTAAATAAAACACTGTATATGATAGGGAAAAGTATGTCAGATGAATGCTCGGAATGTAAAAGGACAGAGAATGCGGAACATGTACTCATACAATGTCGAAAGTATAGGGAAGAGAGGATAAGACTAGCGCAAAAGATAGGTAAGGCAGGAAGAGAATGGAATCTTGTGGGTATTCTGGGAACAACAGGAGATGGGGTACATGACACACAGAAAGCGGTTGTAGAATATTTGAAGGAGATAGGATTATACCATAGAATTTAGTAAGTGATTCTGTGATTTAGAGTTTATTTATTTTTATTTTATTAGTATTATTTAT
This sequence comes from Synaphobranchus kaupii, assembly GCA_029718625.1. Taxonomy (NCBI): domain Eukaryota; kingdom Metazoa; phylum Chordata; class Actinopteri; order Anguilliformes; family Synaphobranchidae; genus Synaphobranchus; species Synaphobranchus kaupii. Next base: position 99,826,074 of record CM056378.1, on the reverse strand, counting down.
TTATTCTATTTAATTTAATTTTTTAATTATTTATTTATTTATTTATAAAATACAGTTTTTCTCAATTGCTTACACACATTTTTTGAAAGCATACCTCATTTTCTCAAAACTCTAAACACAAATCCAAAAACCACACACACAAAATGCAAAACCCTACATATCTCCTGCAAAATGCTACTTTGCCTTCAAAACAATGTTATGTCTCCTCAAAATGGTAGTTTGTGTTCAAATGACACACACAGACCATCATATGAGTAGACATTTCTAAGAACCATTGAACACTGATGTGCTGAATGGAAAACACTACTATGAATGGGAAAACACCAGTATGAAGGCCTTATCAGGAGCATTATGCCTTTTCATGTTCAGTGTTACTGTACGCTTACTCCTGTTGTAAAATATTACTGTATAATGTTTTTACTCAAATATAAAACAATACACAAATATACAGTAACAACAAAAATATTTATTTATTTTTTCCAAACGTGCTGTAGCCTATACATCACAGCAAACACAACTGGATGTGTAAATGATTTGCACAGAACAAACAATAGAAAATAGGCCAGTACAGTCAACTAAAAACGAAAGAAAAATGTAAAATAAAAAAGGACAAAAAAACTAGGCTGCATCCTGTCTTCGGTTCCTGTCTGGCCACAGGACCTCATCGACATCACAGGCTATGTTCTCTCTGGCCAAGCAGCGGGGGAAGTATCGCCTAGTATGGCGAATCCAGCCCTGAAATGCCTCAGGAGCTATATCGCCACATGCCTCCTCCTCGTCCTCCTCTTCCTCCTCTTCCTCCTCCTCGTCCTCCTCTTCCTCCTCCTCGTCCTCCTCTTACTCTCACTCCTCTGGCTCTCTGATCACCTCTCACTTCAATGTTGCCATCCATTGTTCTCCAAACCAGGAGATCACCTGTGGCCCTTATATTGCTCAAGCTTTGATTGGAAATTGCACAACGGCCTTGGAAATGGAAGTTTTGCCATTTGAATGGCAGTGTGTTCTGTCTGAACACAAGGAGATTTGGCATTGATGAAGAGTGTGCAAAATAGAAAGTATTGTGTGTAGTGTTTTGAAGAAAGTGTGATTTAGAATTGAAATCTGGGTCTAAAGCAGATAATTGTGTGTAGTGTTTTGAAGAAAGTGTGGTTTAGAATTGAAATCTGGGTCTACAGCAGGAAATGTGTTTATAGTTCAGCAGAATTGGTTTAGGGAGTTGGCACATGAGTTACAGGTTGTGATCATTGTGTCATAAGTTCCAGTTTTTGTGTGTAAACAATTGAGAAAAACTGTAAAATAAAAAATAAATGATTAAATAAGTTTTTTTATTTTTTATTTTTAAATTTTTTTTTAAATATATATATATATATATATATACATATCATTTTTATTTTATTCTTATTTCTATTTTGTATTTTATTTATTTATTTATTTTTTTTGAATATCATTTCATTATTATTATTTTTATTTTTTATCTAATGATATAAAGTAGTTCTGAAATATACCATACTACATACTCCGGTACAGTAGGTGGCGGTATGCACCTTATAAGTAACGGTTGCAACCCGCCATAAAACCAAAAGAAGAAGAAGAAGAAGGAACCACGTGAACTCATTTCCTTTCTAGTTCGTATATAGTTCTGTGGTGAAGCCTCTTCTTATTTTTTCACAGTGCTTATCACAGAGCTGTCTCAAGGTTCAAGGTCTGTGCTCCTGACTCACGAGACGGTAACGTTAACTGGATTTTTCACTTCAGTGTTAATCTGATAATGTTACAAATCATAGTAGGATGGATCTGCGGTTTGTTGTGCTGTTCGTGTTAGGACTTCGTGGACTAGGACAGTTGCCTTAGTTTTGGGTAACGTTAACGTTCAGATGGACGTAGGTTAATGCCAACAGACTAGTGCTATGCTAGCGCTCTATTTGTTTAGTAGTACTAATGAATAACTAGATTAACAATTCCTAAAGAAATTGTAGGTGTGGTTGCTTCACAAATATCAATGGCTGGAAATGGCATAGAAAGATGGTAATATGGTATAGTGTGAGGTGAAAAATAAAAGGTGGAAATGGTATGAACTGTTAATGCGGTATAAAGGGATCTAGTGAAGGTGAAAGTGTTAAAATATGGTGATGTAGCCTATTTTGTGGTAAGTAGTCTAAATAACCTGGAAGTGATACAAAGAAGTAATGTATTGTGATAAAAGCACAAAAAGGTAATGTCAAAACATCTGGGATAGTATTGTTGGGTCATAACAGTGTTGTAGAGGAAGGCATTCGGCGTGTTCGGCTAGAGGCGATTTACGTCATATCTGCGTCGGAAACTGTCCGAGATGGCCGACAAATCGGTGCTGCGTGAACTAAGGTGGAAATGACAACAGGAGGTTAAGCAGGCGCCTTGCCAGGTGCCTTAGCAGCGGTGCAGCAGCTCTCGGGCGCCTACATCAACTTCGCCGCGCCTTCAAACAAACAAACAACAGCATTAGTTAGAGAGCGAGGAGAGATAGGTGTTTCGTCATGACACACGCGGATCATTTCACAATATCGCCACCTATATCGGCGTACCCCTCCCTATGTGTTCAAACACAGGTATAAGGGTTATTTATTAAATCATACAATGTAATAGCAGTATTTTCCTCTCTTCCCTTATCTGTTCTCTTTTCTAATTTCACAATTAATATTTATTCTGTTTTTTCTTATTGCTATATTTTAAAATATTTTTTAATATAATGCAATCCTTTATTGTTCTTCAATTAATGTGATTTTGTTTCATAAAGTGAGCTTCTAGCATAAGCCCTGTAGGGTTTCCAACCTCTCTAGCATATTTCTGTAAATTACTTTGTGTACTTACATTTGTTCTTTATTTGTGCAAATAATAAATAAATACATAAATATGTGTTTTGAGAGTGTGGGATTGAGTAACATAAGGTCGCTACTCTGGTTATTATACAGTCAAGCCGGAAAGTCTCCCCACCCTTTCACCTTCTCCCCGTTTTATACGTTACAGACTTATACTACAATAGATTGAGTTCATTTTTTGCCTCAAACATCTACACACAACACCCCATAATGACAATGTGAAAAAAGTTTTTTTGAGATTTTAGCAAATTTATTAAAAATAAAAAAATAAAATTTCTCATTTACATAAGTATTCATACCCTTTGCTTTAACGTATTTTTAAAGTATCATATTTCATATTTGGTCGCATATCCTTTACATGCTGTTACTTCCTGAAGTCTGTGACCATCAACATAAAAAAAACTGTCTATCTTATTTTCAGGTACTGTTACAAGCGATACTATAACCTCTCTGCATTTGAATGGATCTCTATGGAAATTGGGGGGTGAGACTAGATTCAGCTGTAAATTACACTGGTACAGTATGGAACACATGGCTGGCTAAATGGCTGTAAGTTATCAAGGGTCTGAGCTATCAAACGAGCCCCAAACCATCACTCTGTTTCCAGATATGGAGTAGATGTGGATGGATCACTTTAAGGGTTGTTTCTCCTGACTTTTTTCCCCATAGAGTTCTATAGGAAAATGAGTCTGGAGAAATAACCCTTGCAGTGATCCATCCACATCTAAAAATTTACCTCTAACAGTAGGCCTATATAAAATCTGTTGACTGAATCAAAAAGTGTATGAAGAAATAATAACAAAAAAAGGCCTGTCCAAATATAGGTAACAATGTATTTTTCAACACCTTAGTCAACTATATTGTAATTATACCATATTCTATAGAAAAGTAAAGATTCAACTTTGTTATCACAAGTGATTTGTTTTTGCAAAAGCTTAAGGGCTCTATTTTCAAACCGGCGCAAGGGGACGGTATAGTCAAACGCAAGCTTGTTGACAGCATCAACGTCTTAAAACTGGCGCTATGGCGTTTCTCAGCAATACCGCTAGGATCAACAAATTCTCAACATAACATCCTTTCGCTTGCGCTGCAGTGGGATGGGTGGCGCTGTCTGGGGCGTGTTCTAAAATACTTTCGGCTCAGTGACAATTTGAACCAATGAAAACCCATTGCGTTATGATCAGCTGGAACCACCTCTTAGCGGCAACGCAATAGACTCTGGCAATTTGGCAACTTATTAGTCATGTAGTTCTATGTAGTGTCTATAGGTGATGCCAACATTACACTTCCATTTAATGAACAAATAGCCTATAATTATTATTAATTAATTTTAATTTAAACTACTATAATAAAACAGGACAGCTTACAGGAAACTTGCGATCATGTAGGCCAATAGCCTATAATATATAAATTACACATTGACACAGTTGAATCATAAGCCTACCATTTGAATCATAATTATGCCTACGTCACCTAATGTAGGCTAATTAATGCATTCGCCACCTCCTCCCGTGCCTTCCGAACTTCTGGGAGACGAGGTGGTGTGGATTGTGATCCATAAATTACTACAGTCCTAGCCTGTACTTCTGTTGCAAGTATGTCTGATTCCTGTGCGGAAAATCGCTCTTGTCGTTGACGGTCCAGTGCGTTTGGGTTGCTCATTATGAAATTGCATGGAGCGATTGCAGGGTCCAAAGGGACCACCTGCTGTCATGTAATTTGAATAAATCATGAACACTGACATTATGAGTTGCTGAATCATGTATGCTATGTAATGTTTTAGTCTGATAGACTAGACTGGTCAAGTAAAGGATATATACAGTGAACAGTGAATTTTGTTTTTCTCTGTGTTTTGGCTCTGTACTCCAGCACTTTGGATGTGAAATGAAACAATGATTGTGAGGCTAAAATACAGACACTATGCTTCAATTTGAGGGCATTTTAATCCATAGTGTAACTGAAGAAGGCTGCAGTACAGGCCTGGCATAGTATAGGGAATATAAATTTAATTAATACACGAGGCACCAAAATGTAGCGACCAGGTACGAGTCTGATAGCAGTGAGCAAGATGATCAGTAACATGATCTCTCAATCATCAGAGTCCGTACGTGGGGCACCAACAATGTAGGGGACATACCTCTATTTATACACGGGGTGTCGCTTATGTACTGCGATACGCCACTACCATCCTTATACAACTGGTGGCATGGTTTTGTATAATAAATCAGTCTCATAAAATTTATATATTATTCTCAAAAGAGAATATACTAACTAAAAATGGGTAACTTGAATTCATAATTAAATTAATTACCAATAAAATTACACATTAATAATTGCCTTAGCAAAATCACAATATCATGTACTCAGTTGATGCTGAATTAATATAAATGATCCAGCTAGAAGGTGAAGGCATTTTGGGGAATCCCTGCGATTAGCATTGGCTGACTCAGTTCAACACAAGAGCAACATTAATACAGGCAATCTTGGATAAATGTAATAGTTTATTGAACACAAAGTACCAAACAGAGCAAGGCACGATTCACTACTATAATGTACAACAAACTGTGTGTGTGTGTGTGTGTGTGTGTGTGTGTGTGTGTGTGTGTGTGTGTGTGTGTGTGTGTGTGTGTGTGTGTGTGTGTGTGTGTGTGTGTGTGTGTGTGTGTGTGTGTGTGTGTGTGTCGCGTTGGGCGTGTGTGGAATTTCCATGTTCTCCTACGTGTGGGGGGTTGCCACGGACACGTGTTCGATGAGAACAAAGAAACTAAGATGGAGGGACGTTTGAAACTAGGTTTTGCTGGAGCTAGCTAATGGCGGCGCATGAACCATACCACACACATAAGGGATACCCGTAAGCTTAAATGTGTGTGCGTTGAGATCAGCGTGCAGTGTTAATATTACGGCTGGTTAGTGTTTAAAGATAGATCGCATGCAAGATACGCTCTGTGCGTGGATGCATTAAACCTAACGCAGCGCGGTGGATGGCATAAAACCATCCAAAGTAAAACGGTAACAAAACTTTTACAGAACACACATTAACCTTTCATTAGCAGTTACATACATCCAGTCATAAACATGTTTCTTTTGCTAACTAATATGCCATTGCCCATGTTACAGCCTTACTTGAATTAAAGTCCGTTAAATAGGTTCCTCCGTTGGATCGCACGCTCACAGTGAAAAGGGGAAAGGGGTCGCCCTGATTCTGTTGTGGCGAGTTCGCAGGGGTTGTGGAAGATAGGGGAAACGTCCGCCTCATCTTGGGTCCCTGGAACAGGTTTCTTTCGTCGTTCATACGGGATAATGGAACCGCTCGCATTATCTCTCCCGAACTATGCAGCATCATCCTGCTGCAGACCGCTTGCCTCTTTGGGGACTCACCGGCGGTGCTCTGCTGCAGGATCTGGCTACGTGGTCCGCTTGGTGGTTCTTCTTCACCACCGGGTGCTCGCGTTGCCTCCTTGCGTCTCGTCTCCAGTCCTCCGTGGCCGATAGCCGGGGGTAGATGAGCCCGCCTCGCTCGGTTGGGTCAGCGCCACGGGCTGCCGATGCTTCCTGTAGAGCGAGGGCTCGGACCCCGGGCGTGCTCCAGGCCTCACGGGGCCAGAGACGAGACGCGTTCAGCGGACAACTGGCCCGGAAGAAAACTGCGGGAAGAACTGGCTAGAACTGGTTGTGTTGCCCCCCATTATAAACTTTATTGCCAGTCGCGCATTCCGCTGCGTAGTATCACGTTACAGTGCGGAAATCACAACTGGTGCAACGTCCTACGTCACTTCCAACGTGGAGGAGGAGCCTCCTGTGGACTGTATGGACTTGTAGTTCTTATTGTCCCTACAATAGCATCACCAGTGGAGATACCCAGAATCTATTGATTTCTACAGCTCGCAGACTTCAGGCAGTCCTTGCACACAAAGGATATGCAACCAAGTATTATTATTTCATAGCAACATAATTAATGATTAGGATTGATTGATACACTTTCCCTTTATGTCACATATCTTCAACGTATTAACTATATCTTCAACTTTATATTGGTACAGATCTTCTGCAATAAAATATTCTTTAGAACCATCACTCAAAAGTCTATGAAAACATACATGTAAGTTATGATACTTAACATAGCTACATAGATTCTCACATTGCAATGTATGGCTACGATGTCTTCTGGGTTTAGATTAACTAAAATGACATGTCTACCATGTTTCCTAGTCTAAACACAGATGACAGGTGTAGTTAGGCCATTTCGTAAATTGACAGACAAGAAACAACTGAATATGAGCAATAGAACATAAGCAGCCTAATGTTTACAGGTATGTTACCATAACAGATGACAGCTTAGCTAAATAATTTAGTTATTCGATAATGACACTGCACCCAGTGCTTTAATTCCAATGGCAATTATACATATTTATTCAAGAACTTTAATTGGAGTTTCACTGTGGAACAATTCAGGGTGCTTAGCCAAAGTCGCGTAGCAAAAGATAAATATTGATTACCCTAACAATACAAGTCATTAAATAATGTAGGCCTAAGTCAGTATTAAAACAACCTTCATTCGTTCTCCTCCATTTCTTGTAAATTTAAAAAAGTAAAAAAGACATCTCTGTCGCCTCCAAGTCCTCCGCAACCACAAATAACACGGTGCGGAGGGAAGTCCTTTACTCTCTCCTCATTAGGTTCAATTTGAGATGGGTTTTGAGCTGGAGAATTCTCAAGATGAAGATGAAGGCAATAGCAGTCTTCTGTTCAGTTTAACCTTTTATTAAGCATTGACGCCAACGGGAGGTCCTTTACCCTACGCAGAGGATTAGGAGTTCCCCCGAACAAAAACAAACATTAGTTTGTATAATATCATAACTCCTCCTCTACCTAACTAATACACCAATAATGTGTGGTGACACCCTTTTGTCATATCTTATTTTATCCAATAACAAATTAGACGAAACATAAATATGTTATATGACCTGTTCCTACCCTATATATATATATATCTTATCAGCTTAGTTATGGAACACAGGAGGAAAACATTCCTGTTTTGACTGGTATGCTAGATGCCCTCGTCCTTGCTGACAGAGAACTATCCTACATCTTCTCGCCACCCCCCATTTCAGTACTTTTCCACTAGATCTTGACTGTATTATTTAATTATTTATATAGAAGCTTGCATATGGGGCTTTCTTGGGCCTACAGAACAGTTTCACAAAACAGCTTACTTCTACAACGGCTAACTCCTCCATACTGTTTTTCTCCCTGCCGGTTTCAGAAACGTCTGAAACTGTCCCAGTTCGATCTGCTCAGGCGTTTGTCATTTCCGCTTGAGGCAGGCAAGCCGACTGCTCACCGATGTCTACTCGAACACGCCCATTGTGAATGCTCAATTTACTGCGTCCTGTGTACTAACATACTGCTTACTGTAGTCTATACTGCAGTGACATGCAGTATGCGAAATATCCTCTATATAAACCTGGACATAAGTAGCCTAGGCTATATCAGTTCCTTTACACTCTTTGGCTATATCATCTGGGGATATTCAAAACACTCAATTTGGCCGCGCAGGTAAGGCTAGCCTAATTTAACAGCTTTTCAAAAAACGTATACTCAACTGGCATACTTAAATAGTAGTGTGTGCTGATTCTGACTATTCGGACACAGTCGTAGTTGTGTTTGTAGAAAAATATGGGTTCATACAATTTTTCCCTAGGTTTTAACCAAATGCTCATCTACTGATTTCTCCACTTTATTAAACAAACTCTGATTCCGATTACAGATCTCACCATTTTGTGAAGTCCAAACCACATATCCTGTGCTGAATTCAGCGTTCTATTCAGCCTACCTAGCATGCAGCTATCTAAAGCAATAACATAGGCTATCGTTTGGCTAATAGTAACTTAGTTTAACGTTGTTGACTCGCATAAACTTAAGATTATAACCCAATCATTTGTAGCGGATAGTTTATTTGCTGTCTATGTCATAGTCGATTGCATTTTGCTAACGTAATCTACTGGCACCTTGGCATTTTCATGCAGAGTGAAAGGTTTGTTTTTCCTGGTAATTAGCTTAACCACAGTAGCCTAGCTGGCTTATGCTTTTGTCTTTTGTCTGTTGTCTGTGCTAACGCTAGTTGTCTGTGCTAACATTATTAAGACATAAATCAGAATTTGTTGAATAATGTTGAATGGAGTGATTAGTAGGCTAGATGAGCATTTAGCTAAAACATAGGCAAAAATTTAAACAGCGCAAAAAATGTTTTGTTAACAATTCAATTGTAGCCTATTTTGTAACTTAGACAACATAACGTTACGTGACAGCATTTGGATTTGGATCAGAGATGGGAAGCATAGGCGGCATTTGCTATGTTTCATTCGTTTCACCTGAAACGAGCCTCTCAACTGAAAGGGGCCTCGCCTCAATCATAAACTGAAAAAAGTATATATATAATTTTAAAAAATTTAAATCAGTGAATAAAAGAACCGCCGACCCTGTAGTTTTCCCATTCAGTCACTGTTCCTTACTCAAGCTATTTCAGTGCTTCTCCTTATTTTTCTAGGCCAACCTGCCAGAACTGTGGCAGGTGGGCAGGTAGGCCTACTCACTTGACTATTTCTGACCCACAGCAAAACACTTGCTGATAGCTACGATGTCAGAATGATCACATACAGATACAGTAGATTCATAATACAATGGAACAGGTATGTGCATAATTCGGATAAAATACGTAGCCCAATGTATTTATATACCTTAAAAAGTAACGTTACGTGTGTTTTTACATAACAGCAACGTAGGCTATTACAGCCACGATAGCGCTGTGGAAACAACGTTGCTGGGCAGTGGCAAAATGGAATAAGAATCTCTTAATATTTGGTTCTTTAATCTGTTTATCAGAGATTTGTCGAAAAAAATGTTAACGTTATACCGAAAGTAGGGGTAAGCGTAGCCTACGCAAAGGAAAATGCACCGAATGTTTATTTGTAACAGTTTCAACTTTTTAATAATAGCCTATAGGCTAGCCTATATCGGAACAAAGTTTTTGTGGTGTGTAGAAACGGTACATTTTATGCATGTTATTGTGTGACTGTGGCAAGATGGTTATAAACGGGTTTGGGCTATTTTATCTTGCAGTGCAACTTGAGAGGTTGATGTGTGCACAAGCGGCGGCTCTGCAGCAATCCTGCATTGGAATTTTGAGGGTTTAAAGTTGTTTACAATTTCAGAGAAATATGAATAGGCTACTATAATTGGGACATTGACGACTAGGCTAGCACCGTAGATAGGGCTAATAGCCTGCGTGTTCGTGGCGAAAGAGCGCATTGCGCTTGATGCAGCATTTGTTGTATGGCAATGATTATTATTTTTGAATGTTAAGTGAGTATGATCATTTTAGTTGCAGACGGAAGTAGGCTACGTTGTTAGCTATGGAATTTCTCGTCGGCATTTTTCCAAGGTTTTTGACAGAACGTTAAGTGATTCAAAAATCAGCTCAGAAAGTGTATATGCTATAAAGGTCAAAAGTAATAGCAACCTGGAGGGGGTATAAAGGTATAATATGAGCTATGAATCGTGTCAATGGTGTTAACGGTGTAGGAGGAGATAGGTTTAGAAAAATCGGCGGAAGAATAATAACGGTCAGTCTGAACGATAACAGTAGGTGTGGTTTTTCAACCGCACCTAATTAACGTTGGTCAGTTACCCACGTCTACATGAGGAAAGTTCACGTGTTTTTTTTATTGGGTTTTTATGGGTGAGGGGGTAATTCCAAACCAAAATGTCCAGTTTTTCACTGCGGTCAAGCTATCACCACTTCGGAAAATAACGGTCAAGCTATCACCACTTGAAATTTTGATACGCAAATATACAAGATATTAAGGTAACGCCGTCACGTGCTGCGTTTGCTGTAAATGCTTTATTAAAATTGTAAATGCTCTATGCAGAGAGGATGGTCTCTGGCTCTATGCATGCAACGCTTCCGGGTTTGTCTCTATGACCAGTACATTTCCTCGACATTTGGGGCAGATCAAGTACATTTCTGGTTTTCCGGGATCTTTGAGCGTCCTCGCTTCTTTGCGTTCTTGGCTTTGGAACAGAAGTTGGCCCGTTATATATGACACTACGTGCGTCACAAGTCCGTACTTGTGCGGAAACTTGAGAAACACCCAAGGTAAGTCACGTTGTAGAATCCTCGCTGCTTCTCTCTGAGCAAATTTACGACTTTACCTTAATCGGTTGTATATTTGCGCACGTAAATGTTAAGTGGTGATGGCTCGACCGTCATTTTCCAAAGTGGTGATAGCTTGACCGCAGTGCTTTTTCAATTTATTTACTTGCATAATGTTTGGAGTGGGACTATTTCAAAACGTTGCAGTAATATGTCATGTAGCCTAAATCATTTCCGAGGTATGGGGACCTGATCTGCTATATAATTTTATGGTAAGCCTACAAGTGACAGCATTTTGCGACTAGGGATGCTGACAACGGATGGTTTTGCAACCGGTTAGCCGACATCATTATTCGGTTAATTAACGGTTAGAAATTCGTTCTACAGTTAGCTATGACCCACATAATACCCAACCCAAAACCCCCAAATTAAAAATGCATGCATACACAGAATGGACGTTTCTCAGAATGGTATTAATTGCTTTCAAAATGTAACATTCAACATAACAAATAATAAGTTGTAGGCTAACATTGTATAGTTTACAAATAGCAGCCTACATTGTAGCCCCAATTATTTTTAAATGGATATCGGCACATGCTAGCCTATGCTATAGCCGGATCTCTTGAGGGGAGGGGAGGGTGGGGATCTAATTAGGCTATGACGTGAACTAGGCTAAACTAAATCAAATTTAGTCTACTATTAGCTAGCCTACATATTTTTGTTTGATTTTTGTTGGAAAATTAACATGTTGACATGTTCTGGTGTTAATCTGGTGCGTATGCTAGTCTGTTTACGGTAAGGTTCGCCGCCGAGAACACCCGCTCCTGGGGCACGGATGTCCCCTGCACACGCAGATAGTGTCTGGCTAAAGCTGGGGACGCATTACACTACTTTTCCAATCGTAAGCTACTATGACAATAATGAGTACCACGCATTTAACAAATGTCACATGCAGATTTTCAGTCTCTTGTGTCACACACACACATAACGACGGCTGTTTTTCAGGAGCACAAAGCTAAACGGCAGAGAATCGACGCAGACGGATGCAGTTTTCTCGCATGAACGTGATTTCTCGTAGTAGACCTGCACTTTTTCCCCCCGATATTTTGAAACCAAAACAGACATGGAGCCCATACAGCTTGAAACTTTGTCAGTATTGTTGTGGTAACTTGCAGAGTTGACATTATACAGACAGACACTCATGTGTCTGCCACAAATCCACAAGTCGCTCCTAATTTGTAGTATTCCAAAAAACATGTTTATTCGGCTCAGCCATCCGCACGTTGGATTTGATGTTTACTTTTGTGTTTTTCCACCTCTGCCTTCCTCTGTCGCAAACGTACTTTTCATTGGCTATTGAAAATTCCTGTAGTGATTTCAGTCTTTGGCCAGCGCAAACCACAGGATTATGCAATGACTAACCCCGATAAAATCAAACGTGTTTGATAAAACCGTGGCGTTCCCGACTGGGATCGTAGGAGACAAGACTACAGTATTTCACTCCCACACACATAATGATTACAGCTGCGACTTGACTTTACAGCGCAACTAGCCTGTATTAGCCTGGACTGCCCTGGACTACCACAGACCGACCTCAAATCGTTGCCAAATCGGGCAAAAAAAATCATGTAATGTGTCCCCAGCTTTAAGGTAGCCAGTCTGGGGAATCGGAATCTGTTAGCTTGTCTGTTTGGACGCACGGGTGCCTGCAGCTCTCTCGCTCAATCGCTATTAAAATAATGACATCTCCCCCATTACTTAACCCAATAACATCAATAACAAAATGCGCAATTTTTTTTTGTATTATGCAAATTAACCAATAAGCCGTTAAGCATATTCGGATATTTTTATTTTTACGGCTAACCGTTGACATCCCTATTTGAGACAAATAGATTTTTGGCATACGTAGGCTATGTCTGCTCTCCTCTGTTTTCTGTATTGCCTGCTATTTATTTATTGTTTACCATATTCCTAAAAAGTATTGGTTTATCTTCATTGAGTGTTCTATGGAATTGTAAAAATCAGTGCGTGTGACCAGATATTTACATATTCAAGCTTTGAAGAGGTGAACCAAAATACATTTTTTAATTGTATCTTTGATAGATCTGTACAAAAGTACAAAATTTACTGAAAATGATTTCTTTAGATTTCTTTATATGTATTAATAATTTATTTCTTATGAGACTATTTACATTATAGTATGCTTCATCAAAACAAAATTTGTCATATTCTCTTGATCATAATGTCAAGCTGCTTGCCTATGAAATTCCTCATTTGTGTCACAAATGATAAAATTGACTTTTTTGTACGAAAATCTATGGTTCTTAAAAATATAATTTCTTTCTTCAATGTATGAAAGCGAATAGAATTCAAGTCATTTTCTATTCCGAACGAGACTGACTTAATTTGCTCTGTGTCAACCCAACCCAATATTTGATGCATGGCTCATGAGGGTTTTTATGGTTATGTTGTATTGTTACCTTTTAAAGACATAGAGGATATTGTAATAATAATAATACAATCATTTCCTCTTTTTGATTCTTTACAGGTTTCTGTATAGATGTACTGAAAAATCATCTGCACTTGGAAGACCTGCCCTGTGAAAACCCTATGCTCATAGACAACTAGTTTTCCCGGTCACATAAAAATAATAGACAATGTTCCACTTTGACGTTTCCTGTAGGCGTTTGCTGAGGTTATGGGTAATGGCTTTATTATCCCTTACTCTGACTGCTCTTCATTCACATGGTAAGATAATTTTGCAGTTCACTTGGTTCTTCTGCCCACAGCATGATATGACATTTATGTGGCCCTTCTAATCGCCTACAGCTGTCATGGCTACAAAAACTACTTCACAGCTGCAACAGAGATGGGAAGATATACAGTTGAAGTTGAACGTTTACATACACCTTAGCCAAATCCATTTAAACTCAGTTTTTCACAATTCCTGACATTTAATCCTAGTAAACATTCCCTGTCTTAGGTCAGTTAGGGTCACAACTTTATTTTAAGAATGTAAAATGTCAGAATAATAGTAGAGAGAATGATTTATTTCAGCTTTTATTTCTTTCATCACATTCCCTGTGGGTCAGAAGTTTACATACACTCTGTTAGTATTTGGTAGCATTGCCTTTAAATTGTTTAACTTGGGTCATACGTTTCGGGTAGCCTTCCACAAGCTTCTCACAATAAGTTGCTTGAAGTTTGGCCCATTCCTCCTGACAGAACTGGTGTAACTGTCAGGTTTGTAGGCCTCCTTGCTCACACACGCTTTTTCAGTTCTGCCCACAAATTTTAGATTGGATTTATTCAGTTCTGCCCACAAACTTTGTGATGGCCACTCCAATAGCTTGACTTTGTTGTCCTTAAGCCATTTTGCCACAACTTTGGAAGTATGCTTTGGGTCACTGTCTATTTGGAAGAGCCATTTGCAACCAAGCTTTAACTTCCTGGCTGATGTCTTGAGATGTTGTAGATTAGCAGTATTTAATGTGTAATGAAATACAATGAACAGCACCACCTGAGCTACGGATCATGAAGAAGCATGTAAATTAATGAACCAAGTCTATATGGAGACATGCATGCACAATGGGCTAGACGCAAACACATTCTAGCTGAAAGACATACAGCCTAAATAGCTAGTACAGCCTAAATAGTTTGCATCAGTAAAATATGGAAATAGTTTTAAAATAGGGCTATTAGTATTCTAAAAAATGAAATACATTTAACGTTAGGCTATTCAACACTGGATTGCCGGATGCGTAACTCTAACCTTCCATGTGTGGGCTACGAGCTAGCGAGCGAGCGAGTTCATAAGCACAGCAGAATTCCTTCGCAGTTTTCTTTTCGGTAGTGTAGAACGTTACCTGCTGGAAATGTTTTGGTACCAGACAGCTAGGTTTAGTTTAGTTTTCTGTAGTGCAATGAATGTAGGCTATAAGGCATGTTGATTCGCTTCGTAGTAGCCTAGCTTGTACCTGCTTCCTGACTAGAAGCAGACTGACGTTTATCTGGTAACCGTAACGTTGGCTAACAAGCTTAATTGGACAGCGCATATTTCCCAGGAATCTTAGCCAGAAAGAAAACAATAGATACTACTAAGAAAGTACATACCAGAGATTATTCTTCATATTATTATTATTATAATTAAAAGTGTTTGCAGTAAGCTACATTATCTGCAGAGTAGCGTAGACTAGAGCCACGTTCGGAGGCTATTGTTTTTTTTTGTTTTTTTTTAAGTGACTGACCATGAATCAGATATGTTTGGGGAATTGGCGGTTTATAAATCTGATCTCTTAAATAATTGCAGTTTATAGGAGGCTATTATCAATTCTTAA
This sequence comes from Synaphobranchus kaupii, assembly GCA_029718625.1. Classification (NCBI taxonomy): domain Eukaryota; kingdom Metazoa; phylum Chordata; class Actinopteri; order Anguilliformes; family Synaphobranchidae; genus Synaphobranchus; species Synaphobranchus kaupii. Next base: position 99,810,730 of record CM056378.1, on the reverse strand, counting down.
TGTAGGCTATTATCGTGAATTCTTAATTTTCCTAGTTGTTAATTTTATGGTGACATTGTGTTATGTGTGAAAAGGACAAAGTGAACAGAGCTGAATTGAAGAAATTAATGAATATAGAAATGTTGGCCGAGGCAAGGGTACGTTGAGGTTCGGTTTCCACAGTCAGTCAGTCATGAGTGCAAGAGCAGAGCTTAACACCCTCCCCAAACCAGACAAGAGCGAGTGTCCGGTTTGGGGAGGGTGTGATATTGTACAAGTGAAATACAAGTGAAACATTGAACAGTTAATATTGGAAACCTCTTTTGCCTTTGCAGTAAAAATACGTTAATGTGTTAATGTGAAAATAATAACAGTCTAATAAATGAAAATACTTAACAGTTGCACATTGTTTTTGTGGAAAATAAGCATATGCCCTACTGGGCTCGAACCCACAATCCTCGGTGTGAGAGACAGCTACTCTAACCATTAGGCCACAGTAGCTTCTTGGAAAGTATGAAGCCATTAGCTATATTAACATTAAAAAACATTAGTATGAAGTGTTTTTATTGGGCGATAAGCTTGATGAGCAGGTCTACAGACCATACCCTCAAAGAATAATTCTCCCCATTGGATAACATCGCGGCAGAGGCAGGCAGTTTGGCAGGAAAAATAATAAGAAGAAGAAGAAGCGGAAGAGGAAGGAGAAAAACGACAAAATAACCCAAGTTTGGGGCTTTATTGTGTGGATGTGTGAAGTTGTATCTGAATGCTGTGTGGTTACATGAGGTCAGAACATACAGAAGTTAATGTTTTTAAGGGCTGAGAGTCTATGGTCATTGTGGTTACTTCTGTAGGAAACCCTGAAAAGTGCCAAACTCTCGGTGCTGTATAGGTATGGTGCATGCCCCACCAAGCCGTAACTTGGCGGATGGCATACCTGCCATCCCAATACATAAAACTACTATCAGCTTTTTTTTCTTTTTTTTTTTTTACTGTTGCTTGTTTAACTTGAACTGTGTTTTAGAGGTTAAGACAGTGCTAATTTGCATTTGGGAGACAATACAAAGCATAATTGCCAATAGACTATTTTGCCTTTTTCTACTTCTCCTATAGCGCAGTGTACTGCTCCACCTGGGAAACAAGGCAATGCTATCCTATCTCATACTGAAGGGGAATATGCAGAAGGCTCCAAAGTTACTTATGAGTGCATCCCAGGTTACGTGATACAGACGGGATCCTCATCCATAACCTGCAGCAATGGGGCGTGGAGCGACCTGTCACTGACATGTCAAAGTAATTACAAACTTCCTGTGGTAACGGCTATGTAACCGGTTATGCTGAACATCCTTCTACATTCATAAGTTGGCAAGAATTGGCAATTTACTCCTCATTCTCTTAAGTTTTCTTTTACCTCGCAAAATGTGTTTTGTGTTTGGATGTAGAAAGGCAGCAAGTATGCTTGATTGCTATGCAGAGGTGAAGATTAAGGTATAGACCTATGTGTGTTCCAGAAAAATCCTGTGGCTCTCCAGCTGAAGTGGTAAATGGACAGTGGGTTTATGAAGACATTACATTTGGTGCCACGATTACCCTTAAGTGTAATACAGGGTGAGTACTCTTCCATTTTTCTTTGTGTCATGTCTATGTTGCACAGCACTGGTATCCAAATTGGTACTAATTGTTTCATCACCCAGAAATGTCCCAGCCAAGAGGGCAGGTTAAATAAGGTTTAATCACAATTAGAAGTAGGTTGTTTTTGAGAGAAGCCAAGATTACTGCGCAGTTTATTGGCTTTCTGCGTTTTTTCACTTAGCAATTTTCTTTGTTTTAGAGGATCTTCATTTGTACATACTGTATACCAAATGTCATTAAAATTTGGCAAACAGTCTTAGGACATACACTACTCACAAAAAGTTAGGGATATTTGGCTTTCGGGTGAAATTTATGGAAAATGTAAGTTCACGCTACAGTGATATTATACGTATCATGAAAGTAGGGCATTTAAGTAGAAGCATGCAATGGTGATTTCCTCATCTCAAACAATTTATTGAAACAAAAGCCAACAACAGTGGTGGGTATACCACAACAAAAATGTCAATGTCTCAATAACTTGTCATGTGCCCTTGAGCATCAATTACAGCTTGACAACGACGTCTCATGCTGTTCACAAGTCGACTTATTGTCTGCTGAGGCATGGCATCCCACTCTTCTTGAAGGGCGGCCCTCAGGTCATTGAGGTTCTGGGGTACAGAGTTACGAGCCTCTACACGGTGAGTCAGCTGATCCCATAGGTTTTCTATGGGATTCAGGTCTGGAGAAAGTGCAGGCCACTCCATTTGAGGTACCCCAGTCTCCAGCAGCCTTTCCCTAATGATGCGACCTCGATGCGCTGGAGCATTGTCGTCCATGAAGATGAAATTAGGCCTGTGTTGTTCATGCAGGGGCACAATGACTGGATTAATGATGTTATTCAGGTAGTATGGGCTTCTCACTGTACCATTCACAAAGTGTAGGGCAGTTCTGTATTGACTAGACACACCTGCCCACACTGTAACACCGCCACCACCAAAGGGTCGTCTGGTGACAACAGTGGCTGATGCATAGCGCTCTCCTTGACGTCTCCAACATCGTTGGCGGCCATCATTTCTGCTCAACGTGAATCGACTTTCATCAGAGAACAGCACTGAGGCCCACTGGTCCCTCGTCCAGCGTAAATGCTCCCTGGCCCATGCAAGACGATGACGCCTGTGCCTGGTGGTGTGGTCAGGTACCCTTGCAGGTCGTCTAGCACGCAGACCACGCTGATGTAAACGGTTTCGAATGGTCTGACGTGACACTTGGGTGCCTCTCACCTCCCTTAAATGTGCCTGGAGTTGAGTGGCATTCATCATCCGGTTCCGCAGGGCACTGTTCACAATGAAGCGGTCATCAGTGTGGGATGTGGCCAAAGGACGTCCACTTCTATGCCTTTCTGTGACTCTTCCAGTCTCTCTGTATGTCTGTTGCAACCTGCTGATGACACTCTGTGACACTCTAAGCTCAGTGGCCACTTCCCTCTGAGAACATCCTGTTTGAAGCCTCGCAATGGCGAGGTACTGTTGATCAATTGTTAGGTGTCGTCTTGGTCTCATGATGTCAAAATGTGAACAGCATGATGAAGAGGACTGTTTAAATACCAATTCTAATTGAACCAGGAAATTTATTGGTCGATTCATGGATCAAACACCTGTTGTGAATTTTGCCGTTCAGCTCCTTGTTAGAGAACAGCAAGTTGTGCAAAAAGTACTGAAACATTGAATAGTTGGACATGTGCATTCAAAAGTTTAGAGAAGGTCAAATTCATTTCACCTGTAAAGGTTATAGTGCATTTTAGGTTCATCCTGAAATTTCACCCGAAAGCCGAATATCCCTAACTTTTTGTGAGTAGTGTATCTAAAACAAGCGTTGTTTTTTCAAAATGGTCCAAATTCAGTATGGTGCACTTTATTCATCATGGAGGTACATTTTTATTTCTTTCTTCAACTATAGATAGTACCTTGTGCACAGCAGTGCTATTCTCCTGGGTGCAAGCCAGTGCAGGCAGGATCAACAGCAAAAATGGCTAAATCTGGCGCACGCCAGCAGGATATACATGGATGCTTTATTAACTATATCAAAAAAGATAACACCATGGAGCGAACAGTGCGTTTCACCTGTTCTTGCTTTGTCATGTTCGCTTAAGGGTCTATCTATATGTTGCTGGAGTGTGCCGGATTTTTGCATTTTTTATTGTATTTCTTTGTATTCAGCTACAAGGCTGGTGGGCAGACGTCCACTATGCAGTGTATGTCTGGTGGCTGGAGTGGGGAAGGATTTGTGTGTGAGGGTAAGAATCACACTGCTCCCATTTGTGACTCCAGTTTTTATAAAATATGCAAATGTCTTCAATAATGATGTTCGGATTGACACTTTTGGTATCAATATTACCATAAACTAAAAAAGTAATAATGTATAAAGTATTAACTTGGTGTCCCCCTTCTACAAACCCCAATTCCAAAAAAGTTGGGACAGTATGTAAAATGCACATAAAAGCAGAAAGCAGTGATTTGTAAATTCTCAAAACAGTACAAAGAAAATATATTTAATGCATTACCTTATCAACGTTATTGATTTTTGTAAATATACGCTAATTCGGAATTTGATGCCTGCAACACGTTCCAAAAAAGTTGGGACGGGCAAAAAAAAGACTGGGAAGTTCAAAAAGCACCTGTTTGGAACATTACACAGGTAAACAGGTGATTCTATCATGACTGGGTATAAAAGGATGTCAAAAGACTCTTGATATCTTATTTTCAGGTACTCTTACAAGCGATACTGTAACCTCTCTGCATTTGAATGGATCTCTATGGGAATCAAGGGTCTGCGGTATCAAACAAGCCTCAAACCATCACTCTGCTGCCAGATATGCAGTAGATATGGATGGATCACTTTAAGGGTTGTTTCTCCTGACTCATTTTCCTATTGAACTCTATGGAAAAATAAGTCAAGAGAAACAACCCTTCAAGTGATCCATCCATATCTACTGCATATCTGGCAGCAGAGTGATGGTTTGAGGCTCGTTTGATACCGCAGACTCTTGATGTCTTAAAGCCATTTAGCCAACCATGGGTTCCATACTATTCCTGTGTAATTTACAGTTTAATCTAGTCCCACCCCCCCCAATTCCCATAGAGATCCATTCAAATGCAGAGAGGTTACAGTATCGCTTGTAAGGGTACCTGAAAATAAGAGTCTTTTAATAAACTTTTATACCCATTCATGATAGCATCACCTGTTTACCTGTGGAATGTTCCAAACAGGTGTTTTTTGAACTCCACAGTTATTTTTTATTTTATTTTTTGCCCCTGTCCTATATTTTAAAAAATCAATAAAGCTGATAAGGTAAAACATTAAATATCTTTTATTTGTACTGTTTTCAATTAAATATCTGTAAAAGAGAATTTACAAATCTCTGCTTTTATGTGCATTTCACATACTGTCTCAACTTTTTTGGAATTGGGGTTTGTATATACAGTACCAGTCAAAAGTTTGGACACACCTACTCATAGAAGGTTTTTTTCTGTTATTTTTACTGTTTTCCACATTTTGGAATAGTAAAGACATCAAAACTATAAGATAACACAAATTAAATTATGCAAAGACCAAAAAAGTGTTAAACAAATAAAAAAAAGTCATATATTTTAGATTCTTCAAAGTAGCCACCCTTTGCCTTGACAACAGCCTTGCACATTCTTGCCATTCTCTCAAACAACTTCTGTGGTAAACAGGTATTCCACAGGTAAACAGGTGATGCCATCATGACTCTATATAAAAGGATATATTGGGGGGTGGGACTAGATTTAGCTTTAAATTACACTGGGACAGTGTGGAACACATGGTTGGCTAAATGGCTCTAAGTCATCAAGGGTCTGACGTATCAAACAAGCCTTAAACCATCACTCTGCTGCCAGAAATACAGTAGATATGGATGGATAACTTGAAGGGTATATTCTCCCGACTTATTTTTCCATAGAGTTCAAACATTTGTCAGGAGAAACAACCCTTAAAGTGATCCATCCATATCTACTGCATATCTGGCAGCAGAGTGATGGTTTGAGGCTTGTTTGATACGTCAGACCCTTGATGACTTGGAGCCATTTAGCCAACCATGTGTTCCACACTGTCCCAGTGTAATTTAAAGCTAAATTCCCATAGAGATCCATTCAAATGCAGAGGTTATAGTATCGCTTCTAAGAGTACCTGGAAATAAGATATCAGGAGTCTTTTGATATCCTTTTATATAGAGTCACGATGGCATCACCTGTTTACCTGTGGAATACCTGTTTACCACAGAAGTTGTTTGAGAGAATGGTAAGAATGTTCAAAGCCGTTATCAAGGCAAAGGGTGGCTACTTTGAAGAATCTAAAATATATGACTTTTTTTAATGTTTAACACTTTTTTGGTCTTTGCATAATTTAATTTGTTATCTCATAGTTTCGATGTCTTTACTATTCCAAAATGTGGAAAACAGTAAAAATAATGGAAAAAAAACCTATGAGTAGGTGTGTCCAAACTTTTGACTGGTACTGTATATTAAAAAAATAATAATGATAAAAGAAAAAAAGTTTGACTTTGTTGACGCAGCCACTCTGTACATACACACAGAGAGCTTGTTCATAGTTCCCTTTTAAGGATTTATAACATTTATGTGAAATGGGGACTGTCATCTCAGATGTGTTTTCAGCAGATTTTCTCTTTCATTCCAACAGCTGTGAAATGTCCTCTGCCTCCTAAAGTCCAGAATGGAGAATGCTCACTGTCCGAGGACAAGGAATATTTGTTGTATCAGGAGTCGATCATTTATACTTGTGAGAAGTCCTACACCCTTATTGGCGAATCACAACTGAGGTGTACAGAAAGTGGAACATATAATACACAACCCCCTGAATGTAAAAGTATGAACTATTTTATGTTTCTGTTTTATGAATGTTTTCATTTAAAAAATAATTTAAGTAAAAAAACAATAATAATAATCTTAAAAAGTACTGTCATGACGGATTAAGTTTGCAAAAGACAACCACTTTGTGGATTCTGTCACCAATAGATAATTGCCCTTGATACAGTGCATATATCCTTAGCTTATCCATAAACCATAAAGTTTTTCGCTGTCACTTTTCAATGACATTGTATATTGTATATTATTTTCAGAAGTAAATTGTCCTCAGCCTGTGGTAGAATTTGGGATGCGGGTTGAAGGTGGTCCACCGCCCTACGGCCACAGGTCCTACATTGTTTATGAATGCAACGAAGGCTATCAAATGAAGGGTTCCTCAAAAATTATCTGTGAAGACAATACTTGGTCGCCGAAGCCTCCAATTTGCCAGAAAAGTAAGACAAATTTAGATCATTTCCAAAGTAATACAGCCATTCTGCCAGGTTATATCCATTCATAATTATGGGTATTTAAAAATGCCTGCTAGTTCTGGCTACACCAGAAGCAGGCCTTGTGATTATTTGCACTTCACTCTGCAAGCAAATGTATTTATTTGAATGTATTCTATTATTTGTTGTATCAGTATTCAGTCATTTATACTTGTGAGAAGTCCTACACCCTTATTGGATAATCACAACTGAGGTGTACAGAAAATGGAACATGTAATACACAACCCCCTAAATGTAAAAGTATGAAATATTTAATGTTTCTGTTTTATGAATGTTTTCATTTTAAAAATAATGTTCTAAGTAAAAAAACAATAATAATAATCTTAAAAAGTACTGTCATCACGGATTAAGTTTGCAGAAGACAACCACTTTGTGGATTCTGTCACCAATAGATAATTGCCCTTGATACAGTGCATATATCCTTAGCTTATCCAAAAAGCATAAAGTTTTTCGCTGTCACTTTTCACTTGCATTGTATATTATTTTCAGAAGTAAATTGTCCTCAGCCTGTGGTAGAATTTGGGATGCGGGTTGAAGGTGGTCCACCGCCCTACGGCCACAGGTCCTACATTGTTTATGAATGCAACGAAGGCTATCAAATGAAGGGTTCCTCAAAAATTATCTGTGAAGACAATACTTGGTCGCCGAAGCCTCCAATTTGCCAGAAAAGTAAAGACAAATTTAGATCATTTCCAAAGCAAGATAGCCATTCTGCCAGGTTATATCCATTCATAATTATGGGTATTTAAAAATGCCTTCTAGTTCTGGCTACACCAGAAGCAGGTCTTGTGTGATTATTTGCACTTAACTCTGCAAGCAAATGTATTTATTTGAATGTATTCTATTATTTGTTGTATCAGTATTCAGTCATTTATACTTGTGAGAAGTCCTACACCCTTATTGGCGAATCACAACTGAGGTGTACAGAAAATGGAACATGTAATACACAACCCCCTAAATGTAAAAGTATGAAATATTTAATGTTTCTGTTTTATGAATGTTTTCATTTTAAAAATAATTTTCTAAGTAAAAAAACAATAATAATAATCTTAAAAAGTACTGTCATCACGGATTAAGTTTGCGGAAGACAACCACTTTGTGGATTCTGTCACCAATAGATAATTGCCCTTGATACAGTGCATATATCCTTAGCTTATCCATAAACCATAAAGTTTTTCGCCATCACTTTTCACTTACATTGTATATTATTTTCAGAAGTAAACTGTCCTCAGCCTGTGGTAGATTTTGGGACGCAGGTTAAAGGTGGTCCACCGCCCTACGGCCACAGTTCCTACATTGTTTATGAATGCAACGAAGGCTATCAAATGAAGGGTTCCTCAAAAATTATCTGTGAAGACAATACTTGGTCGCCGAAAGTTCCAATTTGCCAGAAAAGTAAGACAAATTTATATCATTTCCAAAGCAAGACAGCCATTCTGCCAGGTTATATCCATTCATAATTATGGGTATTTAAAAATGCCTTCTAGTTCTGGCTACACCAGAAGCAGGTCTTGTGTGATTATTTGCACTTCACTCTGCAAGCAAATGTATTTATTTGAATGTATTCTATTATTTGTTGTATCAGTATTCAGTCATTTATACTTGTGAGAAGTCCTACACCCTTATTGGATAATCACAACTGAGGTGTACAGAAAATGGAACATGTAATACACAACCCCCTAAATGTAAAAGTATGAAATATTTAATGTTTCTGTTTTATGAATGTTTTCATTTTAAAAATAATTTTCTAAGTAAAAAAACAATAATAATAATCTTAAAAAGTACTGTCATCACGGATTAAGTTTGCGGAAGACAACCACTTTGTGGATTCTGTCACCAATAGATAATTGCCCTTGATACAGTGCATATATCCTTAGCTTATCCATAAACCATAAAGTTTTTCGCCATCACTTTTCACTTACATTGTATATTATTTTCAGAAGTAAACTGTCCTCAGCCTGTGGTAGATTTTGGGACGCAGGTTAAAGGTGGTCCACCGCCCTACGGCCACAGTTCCTACATTGTTTATGAATGCAACAAAGGCTATCAAATGAAGGGTTCCTCAAAAATTATCTGTGAAGACAATACTTGGTCGCCGAAAGTTCCGATTTGCCAGAAAAGTAAGACAAATTTATATAATTTCCAAAGCAAGACAGCCATTCTGCCAGGTTATATCCATTCATAATTATGGGTATTTAAAAATGCCTTCTAGTTCTGGCTACACCAGAAGCAGGTCTTGTGTGATTATTTGCACTTCACTCTGCAAGCAAATGTATTTATTTGAATGTATTCTATTATTTGTTGTATCAGTATTCAGTCATTTATACTTGTGAGAAGTCCTACACCCTTATTGGCGAATCACAACTGAGGTGTACAGAAAATGGAACATGTAATACACAACCCCCTAAATGTAAAAGTATGAAATATTTTATGTTTCTGTATTATGAATGTTTTCATTTTTAAAATAATTTTTTAAAATAAACAATAATAATAATCTTAAAAAGTACTGTCATGACGGATTAAGTTTGCGGAAGACAACCACTTTGTGGATGCTGTCACCAATAGATAATTGCCCTTGATACAGTGCATATATCCTTAGCTTATCCATAAACCATAAAGTTTTTCGCCGTCACTTTTCACTTGCATTGTATATTATTTTCAGAAGTAAACTGTCCTCAGCCTGTGGTAGATTTTGGGACGCAGGTTAAAGGTGGTCCACCGCCCTACGGCCACAGTTCCTACATTGTTTATGAATGCAACGAAGGCTATCAAATGAAGGGTTCCTCAAAAATTATCTGTGAAGACAATACTTGGTCGCCGAAAGTTCCAATTTGCCAGAAAAGTAAAACAAATTAATATCAGTTCCAAAGCAAGACAGCCATTCTGCCAGGTTATATCCATTCATAATTATGGGTATTTAAAAATGCCTTCTAGTTCTGGCTACACCAGAAGCAGACCTTGTGTGATTATTTGTACTTCACTCTGCATGCAAATGTATTTATTTGAATGTATTCTATTTTGAATCCAATTTTGATTATTCTCTTTCAGGTGGTGCATCGTGTACTGGTTCATTGTGTACTGAAGTTTACAGTGTCCTCAGTAAGTTGCACGGCTCAAAATAATTTTTATGTTCCAAGCAAGTGTGAATGGTACTGAAGCTTTATTTTTAATGTGACATTGCCAAAACCACCAAAACCATAATAGGAAATATGAGTATATTTAACTGCAGCTTCTGGTGCATCTAATCTAGTGTCATTTCCTCCATGACAAATATGAGTATGTTTTGCCAGTAGAAGATTCTGAACGCCTCTGTTTGGGCACTCCTAAAGGCCATCATAAAGTATTTTTGGGAGATTCATCACGTCCCAAAAGGACTAAAAAAAGTTATGACCAAAGTCAAGTTTGAATCTGAATAAAATAATCTTTAACAGAATAAGTATATTATCAACTATGAGATGAACTATGATCTGCACATGGAGTTTTGAAAATTTCCCTTACGAATTTAACTATATCTTAACAAATACACATCAGGACCAGTTATGCTAAATTAGTTCTCACTAGGTACATCAAGGAGGTGCCTGTCCCAATTCTGGAATGTCAGATTAAATCTTTAGCTTGTTATCCCTGGAGGCACAGTTTAAGATTTGAGCGTAGGGTCCAATTGTCCGGTCTTCATCACAGCCAACTCCCGTATTATTTTATTGTGGAAAAATGGCACAGTACCGGAAGCGCCAATCACACAAGCTTGGATCCTGCATGTGGTACATCAAGTGAATTAATTTCCCTGGGAAAGATGTACAGATTCATTTGATGTTAGTGCATTTTATTTTTCACCTCATTTTACTATTTAACACATGCAACTTAATTACAGGTATATGTAATTCAGAATGAGTTGTCTCAACATGCAAATTGATTAGAATCTATATGGGCCAGGAAGGGTAAATCGTAGAATTACTTTAGCTTTGATCCAAATGGCACTTTTGATTTGTTCTGATAAAGAATGTCAGCATTGTTTTGCTTATAAAAAGACAAGGACTCGGCCGTATCGTGCAGTTAACATGGGGCCATGGGAAATTAACTGAAGAATTGACTTTTGTCCATCTGTTCTGCTTTGTTCCAGTTCAGAGAGTTCTGATGGCGCTGCTCATACCTGTCAGCCTGCATCTCTCCCAGTGAGAGCGCGAACGGACACCCCGTGACCTTACGGACGTCCCACGGCCTCACCCCGGAATGTAATCCCTTTCTGTTACACTTTGGATGCAGTGGCGTCCCTGAGGATGCTTGTAGTGCTACCCTATCCCTATCTTGCTAACGGCTACGTATAACGAAAAAAAGAAAGAAAAAAAAACGCCTTGCAGCACACGGAAAACCCTGCAGTAAATTTTTATCTGCTAAGAGTCCGGTGTGCATTACAAAGTGTATTACAAAATGGTTTCCAACTCTTCAGCTGCAGTGTTGAGAGTATCTGAAATGTTAATAATAATAACAACAGCACTGATAATTATTATTGTTGTTAATAATTATTTCATTTTAAATTTTGATTTGTATTTGATTTCTCATTTAATTTATTTGCCTTGTGTTGTAATCAGCATTTACCAAACATATCCCCTCAGAATGAAAATTGGCAGATTTTAGTTTGGTTAGATTTTTTTCTCTCTTATTTACCCTTATCCCTGATGTCTTCCATTATCTTAATTGCAGTGTTCCATTATCTTTTTTCTTCTTCACTGAAAAATAGAATTCTCTTTTTGTTCCTATAGATGGTAGATTACCAAAGCACTTAATGTACCTAGTGAGAACTAATTTAGCATAACTGGTCCTGATGTGTATGTAATTAAGATATAGTTAAATTCATAAGGGAAATTTTCAAAACTCCATGTGCAGATCATAGTTCATCTCATAGTTGATAATATACTTATTCTGTTAAAGAAAATAGCATTTTATTCAGATTCAAACTTGACTTTGGTCATAACTTTTTTTAGTTGATGCTCAGAACGTGGAAGCAAGTGTTACTGGAATGTGTGCTTTAACAACGTGCATTGGAGAGCTTGCCAAACCTGAGATTTCAAATCTATCAGTCCCTGCTGAACATCCATTTTTTCTCATGTATTATCCAGGTGCAAAATCTAAAATGTGCAGTTTAATTGCCACATCAGTTGCAGTGAAATGAGGACATATCTGATTCTATATGAACATAAGCAACGCCTATGGCAGTCCCGATTTAAAATCCTCATCGTCAGTTGAATTGAGACTCAGTGGCGCTATAACATTACTATTTCACTGGTAACGCAGGTTCCTCTTTTTCACCTTTGTGCCTTACATACAGTGCCTACCAGAATTATTGGCTCCCTGGAAAATATGAGCAAAAAAGGCTGTAAAAATGTCTTTGTCGTTTATCAACATGACGTTACTCTCAAAATATGAGAAACATCATCTTTAATTAGGTAAAATTCATTTAAAAAAATTGTCTGAAAAAATGTCACAATTATTGGAAAAACTAGAGATAGTTACAAGAAAAACCTTGAATTGACGTACATGCCCATTCATATTTTACTCTTTTTAAGCACACCTGAGTCTTTAGAAACTAGTATGCGATCATTCCCACTTCCTGTTTCACTGGGGTATAAATATAAGGTGACACAGAGGCCAAAACCCCTTAGTCATCCATCAACATGGGGAAGATAAGAGAACACACAAATTAAATGAGACAAAAGGTTGATGACCTTCATAAATCGGGCAATGGCTATAGAACTGTAGCTTCATATCTGAAGCTGCCTATTTCCAGCATTAGGGCAATAATTAAGAAGGCTAAAGCAACTGGAGCTGTAATGAACCTGCCTGGAGAAGCTGCAGGTTAGGCTAATTGGAAACTAATTGGAGACCATTGAACTGTTTTCAATTAAATATATGTAAAATAGAATTTACAAATCACTGCTTTCTGCTTTTATGTGCATTTTACATACTGTCCCAACTTTTTTTTGAATGGGGGTTTGTATAAAAAACAACAGAAAACACAAATGATTAAGTATAAGCCTACTTAGTTTGTGATTTTAGACATTCCCCTGCAAATGCATTATTACATTGATAGTATAAATTTCTTAGCAATACTAATGCAAAATGGATATCGTCTTTCACTGCAGTGGTAGTAGGAACTTGCGCAGTGTGATGTGAGCTGTGCGCTCCTTGCCTCTGGTTACAAAAATAACTAAATTCAGTAGCGCGCTGCGAAATTGACTGCGCCTATTCGCCGTGCACCGGAAAATAGAATCCATAGTGTTTGAGAAGCAGATGTGGGAAAGAAATATAGGATACTATCCAAAAATGCTTCTTTTGTATGAGGTAACTCAAGAATGTCAAAATGCTGCCAATATTAAAATACATATAGAGTGTTATACCAAATAAATAAGAGTCATAAAGCATTTCAGAATTAGAATAACATACATATGGTCTGTTAACTGTGCTTGGCCACTTGAAAGTCTTGTAAAACATATAAAATGCTATTCTCAGTACCGTTTCTATCAGTCCTAGCCATAGTTGGTGTCAATCAAGCGGGATAAAGTATTAATATATTCATAAAGGTGTAAAATCATTCCATGGATTACATGTGTAATTTAATCCAGTTAGTAGTATTAACATGTATGACATCTTGAAGACCAAGATTCCACTCATACTTCAATAAAAACTCTTTTTGAAAAGAAACACATTTTTGTCATCTTTTACCCAGTTGGCACAATAACCAACCAGTCCCTTTACAGGTGTCTTTCTTGGGGCTTTACTTAATTTTGGCTGGAATTGGTGTTGGTTGTGTGGGGGAAAATTGCATGTATAACGCATTTGAACAAAATCCTTGTGTGAACCTAATTTAGACTAAACCCTAAACTGTGATTCAGGAGTGCTACCTAGTGGCTATTCAAAGCAACTTCACAGTGAATTTAGCATTTTCCCTTTTTCCAGAGCGAGTAGCTTACAAGTTTTACAAGAAAAGACGGACTAAAAATTTTGAATTATTGATACATGATTCAATTAATATTTACATCAGGCAAGTCAAGCTGTAGGGATAACAGACTATGGCTGTGTCCGAATCAGAGCCCTGTTCCCTGTCCACTGTCCCCTGTCCACTCGGACCCCTGTCTACTATGTGCCCTGTCCCCTCACATTGCAAGCAGTGGGCGAAAGAAATCCCGCAAAACTCTTTCCAAACTAGTGAGGAAGTAGTTCGTAATATCGTTTTTTAAATTTTCTTGAGAATATCAATCAGTTAACATATGGCAATTGTTACAAAGTGTAGACTATGAATGAAGATAGAATTAACAAGAATAAAAAAGAGTATTTTGTAATATGACCCACTCTTGTACCATAGATATGCATATACGCTCTACGTCTTATGTTTTTACTTCCGGGTTACTTACTGAAATTGTCGGGTGAGTGCACAGTTATGCAGATGAGTGTGCTCCTGAATTCCCTCAACAAAACCCCGGAAATAAGGGGTTCATCCTGGTATTTTAAGTGCCCCCATTCGTGAGGAAAAAGTCGCGCACTAAAAAGCTTTTTGACGAAGTGGACTCAAATATGCATACTCAAAAGGGTGTAGGGCTCTGATTCGGACACAGCCTATGTTTCCATTCATTCCACAGGCAATTGAAGTTTGCAACACGGTCCCAGCGTGGCGTCCGTTGTTAGCCTAGTGATCCGATCATGTCGCGTGGAAATACGAGACTCCTAAAACTCTAACCGATAAGACTCACCAAACTATGTAGTTCGGCGATAAGACTGGGTACGTCCCAATATTCTTCACTCCCCACCTCCACTCCCCGACTACCACTCCTCTCCTACCCGTAAATATGCGAAATTGCCTGAACGTTTTGAGTACAAGTATTTGCATGTACAGTATCCAATGTACATGACACTGCAGTTTGCGTCGAGACAATTAATATGTAATCAGCAACATTAGATTAAAACACAAAGATCCGTTTCCGGGGCACGGGAGTAGAGGAGTGGTAGTGGAGGAGGAAAGGTGGCACTTTTCGACTATTGGGATGCACCCACTGAAGAATTCCAGTCTCCCCCACTTCTACTTCTACCCCCACTTCTATTAGTGGGGGACGTCCCCCACTAATACACATTTACCTTCTACTCCATTTTTGCTTTGTGTCAGCAACACAGCTGCACAAAAGCTGCTACTCTTTTTTGTCTTCCCCTTTTGCTAGCTACACAGCTACAAAGGTGGGTCTCCTTTTGCTTTCTCCATTGCACCAGCAACATCGTTGCAGCGGCATCAGAAAGGCCGCGGAGAGAGAAGTAAGCGCCAAGCCACAGCAACGGGTTAGCTTGCCTACAGGCATCTAACCATAGAACGTGAATTGAGCTAACACCTCCAATGGATGGTTAGCTTCCGAGCCACGGACAAAGTCGCAGGTGATAAGAAATCCCAACCGGGATAATAAAGGCCAAAGGAGACGCCCTGGCTGTAATTACAGCCAGCTGTAATCAACTCACCGCAGACTTCAGTAAGATTGATCAAACATCCCAGGCATATTTAGGATTTTAGTCTGAATTGTTTGTTGGTAATTTGATTGTATCTCGACTTTGTGCGATAATAAGAGCTATGAACTTGTTTCACTGGTTAGCAAGCTAGCCGGCTGGCCTATCGTTTCATAGCTAATGTGGTAGCCTAGTACTAACTAACCCGAGCAGGCCTCACTGGTTTGCCCCTCTATCCTAACACTGACTAACATTCGTGTGATATGATCTCATTTTAGCTTACTGTAGATGGTTAACAGTATTTCCTGACCGAAGTGCATGAACTTATTTATAGTAACATTAGATTTGAGACCAATAACCACCATCGTGCTGCGACGAGCCCCAAACCATCACTCTGTTGCCAGATATGGAGTAGATGTGGATGGATCACTGCAAGGGTTATTTCTCCTGACTCATTTTCCTATAGAACTCTATGGGGAAAAAAAGTCAGGAGAAGAAACCCTTAAAGTGATCCATCCACATCTACTCCATATCTGGCCGCAGAGTGATGGTTTGGGGCTCGTTTGACACGTTAGACCCTGGATGACTTACAGCCATTTAGCCAGTCGTGTTCCATACTGTACCAGTGTAATTTACAGCTGAATCTAGTCTCACCCCCCAATTCCCATAGAGATCCATTCAAATGCAGAGAGGTTATAGTATCGCTTGTAACAGTACCTGAAAATAAGATAATGAGAGTCTTTTGATATTGATAGGTCACAGACTTCAGGAGGTAACAGCATGCAAAGGATATAAGACCAAATATTAAATATGATACTTTAAAAATATGTATGATCCAAGGGTTCACATACTTTTTCCAACAAAGCATTTAATGTTGGATAATTTTACTCAATGAATTATAAAAGAAGAATTTTGTTTGTGTTTTTTGTTGAGCTGGGTTCACTTTATCAAGTTTTAGGACTTAGATGAAGATGTGATCACATTGTAGATCAAATTTATGCAGATATACAGAAAATTCTAACTTTCAAGCAGCACTGTGTATACAGTATGTGTGTATATATATACACTACTCACAAAAAGTTAGGGATATTCGGCTTTCGGGTGAAATTTCAGGATGAACCTAAAATGCACTATAACCTTTACAGGTGAAATTAATTTGACCTTCTCTAAACTTTTGAATGCACATGTCCAACTATTCAATGTTTCAGTACTTTTTGCACAACTTGCTGTTCTCTAACAAGGAGCTGAACGGCAAAATTCACAACAGGTGTTTGATCCATGAATCGACCAATAAATTTCCTGGTTCAATTAGAATAGGTATTTAAACAGTCCTCTTCATCATGCTGTTCACATTTTGACATCATGAGACCAAGACGACACCTAACAATTGATCAACAGTACCTCGCATTGCGAGGCTTCAAACAGGATGTTCTCAGAGGGAAGTGGCCACTGAGCTTAGAGTGTCACAGAGTGTCATCAGCAGGTTGCAACAGAGATACAGAGAGACTGGAAGAGTCACAGAAAGGCATAGAAGTGGACGTCCTTTGGCCCCATCCCACACTGATGACCGCTTCATTGTGAACAGTGCCCTGCGGAACCGGATGATGAATGCCACTCAACTCCAGGCACATTTAAGGGAGGTGAGAGGCACCCAAGTGTCAAGTCAGACCATTCGAAACCGTTTACATCAGCGTGGTCTGCGTGCTAGACGACCTGCAAGGGTACCTGACCACACCACCAGGCACAGGCGTCATCGTCTTGCATGGGCCAGGGAGCATTTACGCTGGACGAGGGACCAGTGGGCCTCAGTGCTGTTCTCTGATGAAAGTCGATTCACGTTGAGCAGAAATGATGGCCGCCAACGATGTTGGAGACGTCAAGGAGAGCGCTATGCATCAGCCACTGTTGTCACCAGACGACCCTTTGGTGGTGGCGGTGTTACAGTGTGGGCAGGTGTGTCTAGTCAATACAGAACTGCCCTACACTTTGTGAATGGTACAGTGACAAGCCCATACTACCTGAATAACATCATTAATCCAGTCATTGTGCCCCTGCATGAACAACACAGGCCTAATTTCATCTTCATGGACGACAATGCTCCAGCTCATCGAGGTCGCATCATTAGGGAAAGGCTGCTGGAGACTGGGGTACCTCAAATGGAGTGGCCTGCACTTTCTCCAGACCTAAATCCCATAGAAAACCTATGGGATCAGCTGACTCACCGTGTAGAGGCTCGTAACTCTGTACCCCAGAACCTCAATGACCTGAGGGCCGCCCTTCAAGAAGAGTGGGATGCCATGCCTCAGCAGACAATAAGTCGACTTGTGAACAGCATGAGACGTCATTGTCAAGCTGTAATTGATGCTCAAGGGCACATGACAAGTGACATTTGACATTTAAGTTGACATTTTTGTTGTGGTATACCCACCACTGTTGTTGGCTTTTGTTTCAATAAATTGTTTGAGATGAGGAAATCATCATTGCATGCTTCTACTTAAATGCCCTACTTTCATGATACGTATAATATCACTGTAGCGTGAACTTACATTTTCCATAAATTTCACCCGAAAGCCAAATATCCCTAACTTTTTGTGAGTAGTGTATATATATAGGCATATTCTTTACATTTATGGTGCCCTGGTGTGAATATTTTTTTCAGTTGAAGTCGAAAGTTTACATACACCTTAGCCAAATACATTTAAAATCCATTTAAAGTTTTTCACAATTCCTGACATTTAATCCTAGTAAACATTCCCTGTCTTAGGTCAGTTAGGATCACAACTTTATTTTAAGAATGTGAATAATATTAGAGAAAATTATTTATTTCAGCTTTTATTTCTTTCATCTGTTCTTTCATCATACACTCTGTTAGTATTTGGTAGCATTGCCTTTCAATTGTTTAACTTGGGTCAAATGTTTCGGGTAGCCTTCCACAAGCTTCGCACAATAAGTTGCTGGAATTTTGGTCCATTCCTTCTGACAGAACTGGTGTAACTGAGTCAGGTTTGTAGGCCTCCTTGCTCGCACACGCTTTTTCAGTTCTGCCTACAAATTTCCGATTGGATTGAGGTCAGGACTTTGTGATGGCCACTCCAATACCTTGACTTTGTTGTCCTTAAGCTATTTTCCCACAACTTTGGAAGTATGCTTTGTCATTGTCCATTTGGAAGAGCCATTTGCGACCAAGCTTTAACTTTCTGGCTGATGTCTTGAGATGTTGCTTCAATATATCCACATAATTTTCCTTCCTCATGATGCCATCAATTTTATGAAGTGCACCAGTCCCTCCTGCAGCTAAGCACCCCCACAACATGATGCTTCCACCCCCGTGCTTCACGGTTGCGATGGTGTTCGTCGGCTTGCAAGCCTCACCCTTTTTCCTCCAAACATAACGATGGTCATTATGGCCAAACAGTTTAATTTTTGTTTCATCAGAACAGAGGATATTTCTCCAAAAAGTAAGATTTTTGTCCCCATGTACAGTTGCTTTTGCTGGCTGGCTTTTTTATGCTGGCTTTTTTATGGCGGTTTTGGAGTAGTGGCTTCTTCCTTGCTGAGCAGCCTTTCAGGTTATGTCGATATAGGACTCGTTTTACTGTGGATATATACACTTTTGTACCTGTTCCCTCCAGCATCTTCACAAGGTCCTTTGTTGTTGTTCTGGGATTGATTTGCACTTTTTCTTCGCACCAAAGCACGTTCATCTCTAGGAGACAGAACACGTCTCCTTCCTGAGCGGTATGACCGCTGCATGGTCCCATGGTGTTTATACTTGCGTACTCTTGTTTGTACAGACGAACGTGGTACCTTCAGGCATTTGGAAATTGCTCCCAAGGATGAACCAGACTTCTGGAGGTCCACAATTTGCTTTCTGAGGTCTTGGCTGATTTCTTTTGATTTTCCCATGATGTCAAGCAAAGAGGCACTGAGTTTGAAGGTAGGCCTAAAAATACATCCACAGGTACAACTCCAGTTGACTCAAATAATGGCAATTAGCCTATCAAAAGTTTCTAAAGCCATGACATCATTTTCTGGAATTTTCCAAGCTGTTTAAAGGCAACTTAGTGTATGTAAACGTCTGACCCACTGAAATTGTGATATAGTGAATTAAAAGTGAAATAATCTGTAAACAATTGTTGGAAAAATTACTTGTGCCATGCACAAAGTAGATGTCCTAACTGACTTGCCAACACTATAGTTTGCTAACATAAAATCTGTGGAGTGGTTAAAAATTAGTTTTAATGATTTCAACCTAAGTGTATGTAAACTTCTGATTTCAACTGTATATATTCTCTACATTTAGTGGCGCCCCGTCCGAGGATATTCCCTACATAATTGGTGCCGCGTGAGGACTCTTGATGATTCAGAAATCATATTACTAATCATCTTGCTCACTGCTACCAGATTCGTACGTATTCTCTACATTCATTGGTGCCTGGGTGAAGACTGGTAAGATGGACATGTTTTATTTGTCTATCACCACTGCTGTTAAATATATATGTAAACACCTTGCATGAGTAATACTCCACATGTAAGAATATAGAGGCATATTACTTACAAAGCTAAAAGTGTATCTCAAACAAATAAGCAATATTCAAGACTTAGGGTTTAGGTTAGGATAAGATTAAGTAACCTGCATTTCTTTAAAATCTTTTAAAACAAAGTTTTCAATGCTTTCATTTAGTTGGTTTTACACCTGACATTTTAGGTACAATGTAATTTACAGATATGGATAATTGTATTGATCCAGTCAGTGTATTGCTTACGTCCAACCCTGAAAATGTGAATTTTTCACATAAGGTAAGGGAATGATCTCTACTGTGTGGTGTGCATCAGGTGTAATTCAGCCCGCAATTTTCTATTTTACTATTCAGAACTGGTCCAAATGGATGCTGTGAAATACCTCAGTGTCGGTCTGTGGTAAAGTGAATTTCCTTTCGGATACTGGATATTCGACAGACCTTCAATTTGAATGCTTGCTAATGGATGCTAAAGGACCATCATAAAAGTGCACAGTGCATTTCAAATTATCACTACAAATATTTGTCGATAACGTGAAATTATTCCCAGCCATGACATGACATGCAGGTCATGTATGAGAATTAGTAGATTTTTTAAATATACTATTCATTAGCTTCCTGTTCTTATAGATAGACTTAAACCCAATTGCAAACTTCATTCCTTCTAGGTATTTATGCTACAGGAGTTAATATTTGGAGAAAAATATGTATTGATTTTTCATGTAAAGTAATTCCCATCCGTATGATTGAATCAAAAGTCATTAAAAAACGCACACCACCTAGGTTGTGCTATAAGAATTTGCTTTTGGAGAAAATTAATAGTTGATTTATTATGATTTTTAATAACATTTAATTTTTAACGTTTCAATAGCATCCTATCCATATGACCTCCAGATCTAAATTTGAATGTATTATGATGGGTACACCTCCTATGTCACGTGATGGCAATTTGTTTTTGGTGAAAACGTTTTGCTGATTTTTCGTAATGCAAAATATTTTTCAATGGCTTCTCTGCCTTATGACAAAAATATTTTTTTTGTAATTTTTTAACAGTTTTAGTGATGTACTTGTTATTATCTTATATCAATTGTCATTATGTCAATGTCACTATAAATTATGTTAATTTTACTGGAATAGCATAGATATTTTTGTATTTTCCCCTCCTTGACTTTGCTTGCTTACATCCTTGACCTGACCGGAGCCTGTTGGGGTGATCTCATGAAAAGTATCGTGACAGAAAGGTGTATTATTATTTTTGTCCATACGTTTTATCCAAATTACAGTTTTAAATTAGGCCTAGAAAGAAATGTGAAATGGGGTTAATTCTCTGGATTTTACAGGCTACTGTGATATTACATGATAACAATGACACTAAAACAGTTACACAATTACAAAAATGTCTGATCTACACAGTATATGGATGGCAAACTACTGATAGATATCATTTATCAATAATACAAAAGTTTTACATCAGGCTTTTCATCTAAACCTACAGCTACTCACACTGTAAAGGGGTAAAATTCTAAATTCATGGTAAAATTCTAAATTCAAGTTTCTTTGAGTAGCCACTAGGTAGCATCAAAGTTTAGGGTTTAGTCTGAATCAGGTTCACACTAATAGGTTCACACACTAGTTATGTCCAAGGCATCAGATGTAAGAAACATGAAATCTTTATTTATGTGTATGTGTGTGTGTGTGTGAGAAAAAGGAAAAAAGCAAAATACATAATATAGAATTAGATATTTAAAATGACTCCTAGGGCTAGCATGAGATGTTAGGGTTACAGTTAGGGTTCGGAAAATGGCAAGTGTAGGATTAATTCATTGTCTTTTAAAAAAAATATATATAAGTATATAAAACAACAGTGTTACATCCCACTAATGGAAAACTTTAACGATTCAAAAACAAACACTTCCCCTAGCACTAACCCAAAACATTATCATGCTAGCTCTAGGAGTCCTCTTAAACATCTAATTTTTAAAAATAAAATTTTATAAAAACAACTCAAATATTATCAATTCATTAAAAGACATGCAAATATTTTTTAAAATCTATTTTGAAAAAAGTAGTTCACTGAGAAAAATGTTGACATGTACATATCGTGTACATCCCACAAATGGGGAAAAAAATATATAATCTTCCAAAAACCAAAAATCGTCCAAAGAATAACCCTTGCACTAATCATCCTAAATACTCAATCATAACATATACCATTTTCCTAACCCTAGCTGAACCCTAATTTGAACCCTAAAACCAAACTCTAACTCTAGGAGTTCTCTTAAATATATGATTTTCAATTGCAATTAATGAAAGGCAACTCATATTATCAATGAAATAAAAGAAATACAAAGAAATGTGTTCAATGAAATTTTATATATTTTTTAAATGTATTCCACTAAAAAACTGTCAAAGTATATAATGCTATTGTGCTACATGAGACAAATGAAAAAATTAAATCATCCAAAAACAAAGACCAGCCCTTACACTAACCCTTGCCCAACCTGCTAAACATGAATCAAAATCTTAAAATCTTCAAACATAAAACATACTGTTTTCCTAACCCTAACCCTACCAGTGTGATCTCTTTCTAGCCCTAGGTGTGCTCTTAAAATAAAATTTCAAATAAAACGAATACAACAACTGAAATATTATAAATACAAAGAAATGTGCTTTGAAGTAATTCATTTTGAAAAATGTATTACACTAAATGTATTTAAAAGATATCCTAACACGTATAGGAGGCTATAGCAAAAAAACAAGACTAACCCTTGTCCAAAGCTCCCAAACAGAAACATAATCTTGCCTCAAGCACTTACCGTTTTCATAACTGTAACCTAGCCCAAAACAAATTTGAACCCTAAAACATAATTCTAACACTAGAAGTTCTCTTAAATGTATGCTTTTCAATTAAATTAATGAAAGCCAACTCAAATATCGTCAATGAAATAAAATAAATACTAAGAAATGTGTTTGAATTTATTTTAAAAATGTATTTCACTAAAGAAAAGTCAAAATAGTCAAGTCTATTTTGTTCCATGCCACTAATGAAAAAATTTAAATCATTCAAAGCAAACACAAAATAAAAAAATAATAAAACACAAAATATGGCCTCCTGTGTTACACTTACCATTTTCCAAATGCTAACCCTGACATACTTTTCAATTTAACTCTTGCGTGTAAATATTAACAAGACTCCTAAAACTAATCCTAATCTTGCCTCAAGCCTAAAAATGTAATGTGTTTATTACCAAGGTGAAAAAAATAAATATAAATGTATTTGCAGACTATGATGAAAAATAAGAAAATGTCATATGCAATATTATAATCATGTCATATGCAATGTCAAAAACAGGAAAGAAATATTCATCATTGACTATTACATTTTTCATAACAAAGTGAAAATTAATTAAAATGTGTTTGGAGACATTTATGATAAAAAAATAAATTAAAAAAAAGTTCAACTACCAACTTAAGACTACAGTTGTTGTTCTTCCATTCAGATCAATGAAAGATCTAGTCCAGTTAAACTGCTAGGCTGAACACTAGCTATTGCTAATGACGTTTTCACAAACGAAAGCTAGTAGAAGTCTACATGAACTGGTCCTACCCATCTAATTTTGTGAAGAAAGAGCAGTACCCCCAGGTCCTATCAAATTCTGAATGAATAAACAGACAAATTCAATGTTTTTTTCTAGCGGTAGGCTATGTGTATAGCCTAAGTTATACACTTTATAAATGAAAGTGCAGACCACTCCAAAAAATTCTATTTAGATTTAATTAAAACAGAGGCATTACATGCTTGATCTACTCAAGAAATTTACGTGGCTAAATCTTTATACTGATCATCGTTGCTACATCGGGTAGCCTACAGAGCCAGAGTGATGAGATGCACGAGATTAGATGGACTTTTTTTCTCCAAACTTTGGATGATATACGCTGTATAAAGTGTCTTTCGTGTAGTGAATTTCAGTCACGGATTCTAGCTTTACACACAGTAGCACTTTATTAACGTGTTTTAGGATAATACTTTATACAACAAAGGTCTCTTTGCATAACCTCTTTATTTAAGCTGGCTTCTATGTGGATTTGGGCTGGTAGGATGCTGGAATACTGCCAGGACAATGAGAAGACGAGTCACAGGCTGCATTTCACGCTGTCCGTTGATTTCCCTCCTACATTGTAACCGATTTCAAATGGTGCTAGAAACTTAAGAAGACTCTGAACACCAGAAGAAATCGGTCAGCCTTGGTGAGAGGACAGAGACTTGCATAGTGGTCATCTTGATGGGTGGGGGGGGGGGGGGCTCTGCAGGAGAATACATAGAAATCCCTCCCTCAAAAAAAACACCATTACAGATTAAAAACAGACTTGTGAAGGACCGGCTAACCCATTCCGAGCAGTTGCTCAAAAACATCGGAATGCTCCAAGTCTTCATTAATCCCTGCCATTCCCCCTGCTGCTGTTTTTTCCACCCCAAGAACACTGATTTCAAATGGTGCTAGATTAATAACACAACACTCTAAGGCACCACCTGAAACCAGCTTCCAGGAGAAGATGACCCCCATCTACTAACACTCCTTTTCATAAGGTTCTTGGGGGGATGAGGTTCCACATGTAGATGTTAGCATTGGGTTAACAGGCTTTCTTCAGCTTTCTTCTCCAAAACTCCCAGATCACTGAAATAAAGACCCAAGGTTGCATTAATTATCGTATGCATTGTTGTCTATTTGTTAGTTTAAAGCTGGACGTTACTGACATCATACTCAGTGTTGCCTACACATTTATCTGCTTAGGACAACTCACAAAATATCAGTTATGAGGAATCTGCTGAACGATATATAATTTAAAACCACATACTATGACAATAATGACACTGTAAAAACAAGGAATTACTCTACGCCAAAGCAATAAATACTCCTAAAATCCATTGTCAAGTTGTGCAACAATAGACTTATACAGACAATTAGAGTTGGAAAAGAAACAGCTATGTCAGGCCAGGAAAGGTATGACATATTCGAGTGGTTTGCTGTACCAGCCAAAGCAATGTGGAGATATTCCTAGCCTGGCATAGTATATGACGAAAGCAGTAACAGTGAAAAACCAAAAAATAAAATGGTGTTCGCTCTAGACCTAAAGTAAGATCAGTGGTTGTCCCATTCAAATCTTGGCACTTATGTAAGATTGAACAACAGCACTTGTAGGATTACAGAGTACACAGAGTAGGATTGAACCAGGCTGGTCCTCTTCTCCCCTGGCAACACAGAAATCTAATTCCTGATCTTTCTGTTGTGGCTCTGCCATTGTTTATCATGCTGAGCGTGTTTTAATCGCACGTTTTGTTGTGTGAAAAACTACTGAACCTCTCATTTGTCTCTTCAAATATAAAATATCCTCATGTCATAATAATGAAAATAAAAAACATAACAGTCAGTAAATGATATGTTGCAAAGAAACAAAAGTGTACAACTGGAGCAGATACAGTAAGTTGGCTGTGGTGAGGATTGAGACGCAAAATTGTTTCATTGAGAATTGCAACTTAGCTGGGGGTGGGGGGCATCTTTCACATTCCAAATATCCACTCATCTGAAAGTATTTCTGAAAAGACACAGAGAACATGTATCAAAATACCTTTTAGATACTCTCAGAACATAAAACAAATTAAATAATTCATCCTTTTTTGCTCTTTTGGACCAGTTATGTTAGTTTTCATTCGTCAGTGAGACCAGTAACTGTATACTAGCATTGGATAGTACTAGTTCTGGTATTCCTGTATAGGAGAATACTCTAAACACAAGAAAAACTCTAGCTTCCAAATGAAAGGTAACACTGTTTTGCACGACCTGATGAAACCAAGAGGTGAAAACATATCACCTTTGCCAAGTTGGAGTATAAATAACTTTTGCTTCTCTCGAGATGTTTGTTTTTCAATTTTGTTACTTCAGAATGATGCACCTAGAGTAAAACTCGATTATACTTTTGATTGCTTTGGCTGTGTGGGTTTTCTTTATAAATTCCCATTGGATAGCAGAGACAAACAGATGGCACTTGTTGTTGTATCCATACTGTAGGCAAACACGCAAGCAATTAAGGACTGCCGTGAATGAAAGGCTTTTTCCTGCAGTTCTGCCACGTGCCATTTTGCATCATCCTTTCTGGAAAGTTCTGTAGTACCTTTCCCCCTTTTTTGACTCCCAAAGGCCGCTAATAAAAAAGCACCTTTAAAAAACCTGAGATTATTAAAATGGCTGCCTTTTTTGACTAGAAACTTGACACTGACTGCCTGACCCCTTTTCCAAAGGAGAACAATAAACGCTGTGCTAAAGAGCCGGCAATCTGTGGAAGAGAGATGAAAAACCTGGGCTGAAAACCAGGAACCTTTAATCTTATAAATCTACAGCAGCACTACTTCAGTCTTCCTCCAACAGGCCAATCTCTGCAGCATGATTTTAAGAGGCCTGTCTGGATTTTTTTTTAGTATTTGAAACATCTGAGTATTTTAAACATTTGGATGCAGCTTAAAAATGTGATATTTGATTTGTATGTGTGTGTGTGTATATGTGTTACTGTACTTCCACCCCTTTCAAAATATTTCTTAAATATAATCCAGTATCTTAGTTTGCTTTTACAACATTTCCATAGGTGTCAACCTCTGGAGAGAGCTGCCCTTATTTTCAAGCCTGCAAAACTATTCACCAAAAACCGTATATAACATTATCTATCGATTATCTAGTAAAATCACTAGCCACCACAGTTATTTGTCTGATTCAAGTTTATTTAATATATTCCAGTATTTAGCTTTTCACATAATAATGACTGTGTATATACAAATTCAGCAAGGTGCTCATTTTAAAATAGTTAAACAGTCACAGAGGCACCCCACACACTTACAACCCAGTGCAGGAGAAATACATAGATGGATACCACAATTTATATGTTAGGCCGATAAATTATGCATGAGTCATGTTGCATGAGCTTGTGGCACTTTTTAGCAGTGTTGCTATCTTACTAGCCTACATAACAGCTTTTATATCCTAAGATAGTCTACAAATGAAGCCATGAATTAATTTCAAGCGGCAACAACACGCCGCCATATTTGAAGTTTTTTTTTTTTCCAGTGGCTAAAGAGTGAACTGCAATGCCTGGTGGCAAAAAGAACTTGAAACCCAGCCCACCCCATTGTAAGTCAATGGAGAAAGCCCAAAAACAGGCCAGTGTTCTCTGTGGAAATATAAAATCAAAAAGTTTTTTTACACAAGAAATGATGGTTTAACTAGTTAATCCCATCACGTCTAATGTCTCCCCTGGGTCAGTTTTTTAAATGATCTCGCCAATATTTCTAAATTAGGGTTTATTTCACTGCATACAATATGGCTTTTCATATGACCATAAGGATTTCCGCATCCTGCCTGGGACAGTTCTTCAGTGATATAAGTCAGACCAGGGTCAGACCACAGAAGTTCAGTGGCAGGTGTAACGTTAATGCTGTTTTATTATTCCGATTAGATCTCACCATTTTGTAAAGTCCAAACATGTCATGTGCTGTATTCAGCTGTACTAATCGCTATTCCAAGGATTCTTCTCTCCAGTTCTTTCGGTAAGTAGGCCTACATTTGAGACCCACTGTATCACAATCAATCGGCGGTCGTAACGGCGCATTTTAGATAAATTAGGATTTATGTCAAAATGCGTTTTTTGACCATTTTGGGGTTTCAACTAGCTAACGATAGCTATCTAAAGTTTATCTCTCGCTAGCGACCTTTATCTCTCTCACTTGCTATCTATATCATTTGGGATATATCATATATAGATATGATATAGTCATACTGCAGTGCTAGCAAACTTCACAAGTTGCGTACTTTAATATGTTAACTAAACATCATTTGTCTAATGGTAACATAATTTAACTATGTTCACGTATACACTCAAAATAAAACCAAATATGTACCGGATAGTTTATTTGCTGTAAGTTAACGTTATGTCACATCGATTGCATTTGCTAGCGTAACGTTAAAGGGGACATGAAGCACTCGGTAAAGTGGCTCTGCTTCGTTAGCTTTTTACTTGAAATTATATATGACCATGCGCTCAAATCTGAAACCGACCCGTATTTGCTGGAAAAAGAAGTTACAATTCGCTTTTTTTTCCACTAGGGCGCAGCCATCTTGGACCAACTGCGGTAATGACGTCACTAGGTTGGTTGGTCTCAGCTGTTCAATGTATTACTATGGGAGAATAGCTGACTTTCAGTGAGCTGAACGATGTATCGTGAGGAAAAAATAAAACAAAAAACGCACAGACGGTCTTTTTGTATTGCCCTGAGATGCTCAAATGAGTATTACCGAACAAAACTTAATTTAAAACTTAATTTCCAGGAACTGCTTCTGACCATACTAATGCTGTGGCCTGACGAGCCGGCAACTGCGGCGCCGCTGCATTGCCTTGATATATTAGTTAACAGCCTGTAAATATATACCTACCGCGACCTAGCATCACAAGCTAACGCTTATTTTCTACAGGCAATATTAGCTAGACACGACTTTAGCTCCCAAACCGTTTATCAAGCCAATGCAGCAGCAAAACCAAGCCAGGATTCACTCGCAAGCAAACATGCTAATGACTAACGCTACCGTTAGGATATGCTCAAACCATTGATAAAATGAAATATGAAAACATATTTTTATGACATTTCAGAATTTTAGCTGGGTTATTGTCACAACCTTCGCATGTTTATGAGTGCTTGTGTAACATTTCTCACCTAAAACTAAAAATATTAAAACCGGTGAGCTGGGCCGGCACATCAGCGGTTTCTTTACTAAAGTTAGGATTTGTTTTATGAGCCACGATATTTTTCTATGGCCGCGACTCCTTCCAAGGCAGAGAGACCTTTTACCGTTTAACATTCATGTAAGGTATGGATTTTCCTGCAGTCGTGGACTCCACCCTTTCGTTCCAATGCGGTTGCGTTGGTGGCAAAACAAATACAATGGCAGTGTCCTGGGCCATGTCCGAAGCAGCACTCTTCTACACTGTTGAGTAGCCTTGGTGAGTACACTTGGGCCGTGTCCGAAGCAGCACTCTTCCACACTGTTGAGTAGCCTTGGTGAGTACACTTGGGCCATGTCCGAAGCAGCACTCTTCCACACTGTTGAGAAACCTTGGTGAGTAGATAGGGAGAGAAAGTCGTAGAGTACGCAAAAATGTTTTCAAATTGCAGCATACTTCAAACACCCGGATGACACACTTACTTCCGCGGTGTCGCTGAGTATATTCGGGAGCACACTTCAAGAAGTACACAAACATTTTTGTCACATAAATAGGATGTGAAGCTTCGTTTTTTAAAAATGAGGCGCAGCTTCGCTGACGTTTTCCTTCAAATACAACAAAAACAACACGTGACATGGCAGCGCAAGAGTGGCGGCAGTGTAGTATAGTGGTTAAGGAACTGGCCTTGTAACCGAAAGGTTGCAGGTTAGATTCTCAGGTAGGTCACTGCTGTTGTACCCTTGAGCAAGGTACTTAACCTAAATCGCTTCAGTATATATCCAGCTGTATAAATGGATAATATGTAAAAAATGCTAAAAAGTTGTGTAAGTCGCTCTGGATAAGAGCGTCTGCTAAATGCCTGTAATGTAATGTAAAGTGGGGCACAGTGTTCCCAGATCTTGTAAGACTTTCCATCCAAATGGCGACTCAAAACTAGCCCAAATTATAGGCTATTTTTAAGCAAAACCAACATATTTTAAATAGAAATCATCATGTTTTTACTTTTTAAAGCAAGTGCGTTCTTTGTGACTTAATTTTTACCCGTGACTGCACTTTGAAAGTATCCCAATTTAGCTGTAAAACTGCAGACATGGCAACACTGGTGGGACGTACCTGCTTACGACACTCCCACTGTGCGGTTGGAAAATAGTATGGCGGATATTTTTCACGGACTGCTAAACAGTGCACATTAAACAGCACACTTCTGCCAGGGCACTGTACGCAGGAGACAGGGCACAGTAGATAGGGCTTTGTTTCGGACACAGCCTTTGTTTCGGCTGTTTTGGGCTTCATGCGCCACTGAGCACAAGTCATAGAAAATGAATGGGTGACGTCAGCATCACTTCGTCCATATTTTTATATGGTCTATGATTAATTAACAATGAAAGTTGTAGTAACTTCGCTATTGAGTCATAGCCACATTAAAATGTCAAGGAACATTATCTAATTTCGTTCAAAATTGCATAAACATGAACATTGTCCAGTAGCTATAACCATTTAACTGTTAGCTAGGTTAACTAACGTTAGATAGTTGTTAGGGCCGATACGCAAATACACGAACGTGGACGCTTCGAGCTACGAAAACAGCTTTTCTTTTGCCAATTTTGTCAAAGACAAACCAGTGGAAAGCACACATTGAACAAGAAAGTTGTTTGCTGTTGTTGTTATATGTCCCTTGCTGCAACGCAACACTCTGAAACATGCGTGAAGTAGGCTATGTTTCGGTCTAGTGGGCTACTGCGTCTTTGTGGTTCATCGTCATAAAGTACATTTTTAGATCATACTGTCCTGATACAGCTACTTGCTTTTCCCACGGCCTCAGAAATCGAGAGAATAGCAGAGAGAGGGATAAAGAAAATGTGATTGCTGCAATTAATTAGGTTACATTGGAAAACGTTTGGGGGGGGGGGGGGGAAAAAAGGTATTAGACTAGATCTCCCGTATAACCTTGTACGCCCATAATAATACCTTCGAAAAGGTGGAAAAAAACGTATTTTATACGGGCAAATCGTATGGGTTGACACCTATGCATTTCTCAGGAGGGAGGCAGAAATTTTGGGCTTTATGTTTTCATGTTTGTTTTTATTATAGAAGCAATGATGGAATTAATAACTATAGTACATGTAAGTGGGGGAAATTTTTTTAATCAATTATTAGAAATATCAATTGATGGATTTTTATATGCAGATTTCAGCATCACTTTCCACATTCTCCTGATCTCCTAGCTCCCAGATGAGATGTTGGTGTTACTGTATGTTTGTACAGTAAAATGAATGGGTGGGGCACAGCTCTCTTGCAAACTGGCAGACTGAATATTTTCCTCATAAGTAGAAATAAAGTGTAATTAAATCCACTTACATTTTTATGTACAGTACATACACACACACACACACACACACACACACACACACACACACACACTGCTTGGACTTGCTACAAGTGAAGAAGCCTTACTAGTCTTACTGAAAATACAGTCACTGATTGCCAGTTCCTCTCAAATGAATTTGTACAGCTCTGCTGATGTTGAATTGAGCTAGGAAAGGAGGAAGGAAGGAAACAGGGTAAATATGAAGAAGACAGTATGCATGTAAGTGTGAAAGCTTTGTCTTTTTGAAGTGCTGGCCTTTTATGACAGTAAACTCAATATGTCTTGAGTGAGTTGTTTTGAGGGCAACTTTTTCAGATATACATAAGTGTGTATGAAAGAACAGGCCTACTTTGAAATATGGTGTCCCTTACTTAAATTCTCTTTTAAAGGCCTAGATCATTATTTAAAAAAATATCCTGTGTCACAGTGTATTGCAGTTTTACTTCGGTGTGCCTTAGCACCTCAACTGGGGACCTGTAACTGTGCTGCAGTCTCAAATGACCTTATTACCCATGGATCCAAATAACATCTTCACCTGTATCCTTAAAGCTGCCTATTTTATCCATTCATCATAACTGTTCCTCACAAAAAATACATTTTCCCTCAACAAAGAAGGTCACATTTCTCCATGTTCTGTCCACCATTCAACCAAATATGGAGATGCAATCGCCTGCAGTTTCCCCAAAAATGATGATTGCTTTTCACTGCATTATACAGCTTATAATACATTATTTAAAATAATAATATAAAATAAATAAATAACTGAATAACAAATGACACTATTTTGTACAGTACTTCTTTTAGTAATTCTAAAATTTCTTTAAACTGAACTAATTACTCATAAATTTTTTTGGCCTCGCAGAAGAATATAAATTTTTTTTTCTTATTTGGTTGCCTGCACAGACAACTGATGTATTAGAATGCGTTGAGCATTCCACCCAGGAGACCTAGGATTGCATCAACCAAATTGCAGTATACTTCACCTTCAGTGTCATTATTGTTTTGATTATATTGCTATTTTAACATTATTACTATTAACATTATTAATAATGGTATCTGCAATAATGTCATGTTCTTGTTGTATCCATTGTTCATGATAATGGGTCATGATAGGAAATTAATCATAATAAAGATGGCATATGTTGCTCTCAGATTAAGATGCTCTAATGCTGATGATTCCATATTTGCATATTATTAATTTGACTACATTGTTATTTTGATATTGCTAGTAATACGGTTATAAAATTTAGTTGTAGTATTTCTGTCATTGCATGATGATGACAATGATGAAGACTAATAACATACTGAATAAATAGGCCCACATTAATAAATAATGAGAATAACTAATCTATTTAATTTTCTCTTAAATACATTTTGAGATGATGCAATGGTACTGATTATCATAAATGATGACAATGATAAACATGCCAATTACAAAGATGACGGCTGTATACATATAAAATAATACATCAGACTAATTTATCAACAAATTGTAAAGACATTTTGTGTTTTATCTATTTATTTATTATTTATAGGCTACTCTCATAGTTCAATGTGTTCGGTAAGTGAAAGATTTGCCTGTGTGCTGACAGCCCAAATATCACGTCAGTGGCTACAGGAGTTTTCTATTGCACTGAAGTTCTTTTTGTGCTAGTTTGTTCCAGTTAATGTTCCAACGAATGTTTGTATTGGCAAGCTAGTTAGCTAGCTACTAGTAGGCAACATGGTTCTACTGTCTAGCTATTTGGCTAGTTACAGCTAGCTATAGCCAGTTTGCTAGACAGCTCAGTAGCTAACTAGCTTGCCGAACATAATAGTTATTTAGTTAGCTAGCTACCCACAACTTCTGACAGTAATTGGTAGCTAGCTTACCAGCTAGCTTTTCCATAAGTATCTGGCTAATGTAATGTTACAGTCAAGTGTGGCTGAATACTTCTACAAAAAAATATGTGCCTTATTTATTATTTTAACTTTCAGAAATGTCAGAAACTACATTAGAAATGTCCTTGTCACAACGAGTCACTTGTTTTAGTCCATGAAATCCTGTAGCTAGCCAACTACGTGCTAGATGCAATTGTCAGAAATCTTGGAAGTTCCAGCTCTCAATTCTCAGAGTGCGTGCTCAGTGGTTCACGTCATTGCTCTGTTTACCGTGATCCTTCATGCTTAGGTACCCAGTGTGCATGCTCTGGTAAAGCCCCATAGTCAAACATTTCAGCCCCCACAAACTGGCTTCAAGCTGGCACCTCAGGTGATCCCTGTACGATTTGGCACTGCCCCGGTCCGTCCAGACAAAGATATCCTCACACGGTACACCCATCCCGATTCTGACATAGGCCTTTGCTTCAAATGTTTCAGCTCACCGCTGTCCAGATACTGCCATCGTTTTTTCAGAGAATGCCCCTACCCCTACCCCCCTCCCCCCAAAAATATTCCAAATGTGCCACAATATGTATATTAGATGGACCTTGCTATCTGTTTTTCAGCTCCAAAGCTGTGCTTATCTGCCAGACTCAGAACTGTGCTCTTAGGTCTGTGATGGCTGCCTGTTGAACAGGTAAACCAAATCTAGCCTTGAGCATGTTCTTACCTCAGACACCAGGATTATTCTCCATCAGGCGTAGGATCGTACAGAGAACGATCAGTATTATTGCCGTGTCACGTAATTAGGACAATGGAGAGATAGAAAATGGCGAGCAGGCGGAGAGGGGATAACAGCACCGTCCCACCCTCCCTGTGAGCTCAAATATAGAGACAAACAAGATCTATTCCGATCTGTGCCGCACAATACAAACCGATTGCTTTTTAGTCCCCGTCCGTTAGATTTGAGGGGCATGTTCATGACTAGGTTTTCTTTTTGTCCTTACTGCAGTAGCTCTGTGCCTTGTTCTTGCAAGAAAGTCATGGACCATGTCAGCGAGACAGCCATGATGCTAACATGCTAAAAGTGCATGGCAACAAGTAGCCAGCCAATTCAGTGAGTGCCAAATGATATTGCAAAATGCAAAGCGTACTGTGTTTGTTTTTTTTTGTCTTGCTCTCTCTCACACATTTTCTCACTCGTTCTCCCTCTTTCTCTTACACTCCACCTCACTCACTTTTCTCTCTCCCTCATGGGTGGGAAAATGCCTGCAGTGCACCAGTCTCTTCATTGTAATCACTTTTCTTCCATTCTTTCACAACACCACCAAACATTTCTTACACTTAAATTTAGAAATAACTGAGGACATAAGAAAGCTGCCAAGTTATTTTTTTATAAATCTTTCCCCCAATGACAAATGTTTTTATTTCCACAGTAAGTGAAAGGACAACTTATCTGATATGATTGTGATTTGAGGCAGTTTTTTTGGTAAATTGACAAGAGACAGAGATGACCTCACTGGCTCTACTTCCCAGCTTTCTTTTTTGGTTGTTTGTTGCTCCACTGCATTCGACCTGTTGTGTAATGTTTATAAAAGATTTAAAGGGACAGACCCCCTTGAACAACAGTCAACCCAGTCCTTGCAAGTTTGCAAATAAAACTATTATTGTTTCTACATAGCACTCTGTTATAAATATGAGTTCAATAAATAACAGATGCTCGTTTCCTTATTAAGAGAAAAGTATCTGCTGGTACAGAACTTAAGTGTAATTCTAGAAGAAATATCTTTGCGGATTCTGCATAGTACTGCCTTTAGGCAGGAGATGTACCCAAGTACAGCAAAGCTCTGTCTGAAGCCATAATCTTTCACAACTTTGACTTCTCAACTATTTAATCATTGGCAGTCTAGTCTTGTCTACCTGGTGTATACTTTCTACCCTGGTTTACAACACAGGGAAAGTTTGTGTTCAGCACTGCTAATACTCCTATCTGAGCAGAGTATAGCAGATTTCACACTGAAGCACTTTGTGTGGCTCTTTTCCCACATTGAAATCTGCCCGGTGACACTATGCACTATCCAATCGGCAGTCTGGACCTGTGGTGGCAGCGTGAAGCCTTTGCTATGAACAGAATAGGAAATGTTGGTCTATTATTTTTCCACCATCCATTCAAACTCCCACTCAGTCCAGTTCATACTGAAAAATCCATCGACACATTAAGCAGAGCTTCATTTTAAAATGACACTTTCAAGGTGACACCTTCCTCATTTCTTACGGAGTATTGTGAATGTAGCGTTTAACAACATTTATAACAGCATTTGTGATACTCCCCTGGAAACAAACAAAAACACCCGTACACAGACACATGCACACATCGCAAAGAAAAGTATTCATATCTACATTAAACCATCCTTCTAAAACTGTCACAGTGCTTGGAATTAGTAAGAAATATTAAAGTATGGAAACGGGAGAAAGCGGTAATACTAAAAAGAGTGGCAGTGCATAGTTGCTCTGAGTGTAAGTGCATATAGAGTTCACATATTCACACACAAGCCTCTGAATTCAGTTACAGCATCCCATATTCTGGAAACATCTTTATGCAAAGGCATGATAGATTCTAATTTCAGAAACAATTGAACTATTGAGCACTAATGTTGTCTAACACAGCCATATATTTATGAGAGGAAGAGAAAGCCACCAAGGACATGCTTGTATTAAGATGCATAGATTAATCTTAGTTTAATATCTGTTTCAGGATTCATGCTGAGGTTTTTTTTATAGCTTTTTTTCCTGCCTGTTTGATTTCGGGTTTTGGCTCCTCCTTTATCTTTAAAACAGTACTGGGTCTGACTCAGCTCAGTTAAACTTTCAGTAGCTGCTGAAGGTAACAGCAGTGAACAAAAACCTGCAGTTTCCATCTGTGCTGTTCCCTGGAGTCCTGTGTATGCATGTGCGTTTGCATGTGTGTGTGTGTGTGTGTGTGTGTGTGTGCGTGCGTGTATGCATGTGCATGTAAGTGCGCTTGTGCATGCTGTATATCTGCGTGTACATACTTACATGTGTGAAGGACACTGCTGCAGATGAGGGGGAGTGTGTTCTACCCATGCGCTGGAGACGGCATTTTACTTAACGGCAATTCTGCTCTTTTTATGGCAGAGACTTGGCCGCAATTTCCAGTCTTTTTTCCATCTGCTCAACATGCCGTTGAAAGGCATTTCACTTGCTTGTCACCAGCTAGCCACGGACGTACCGCCTTTGTGCATGCGTGGAAGCGAGGGGAAAAAATGGGGCTACATCGTCTGCATTAGTAAAAGCTCATTTTACGCGCCTCGAGAGAAGCACATTCCCATGTTCCTGAGCAAAACTGCGGGGCCTGTACCTGTTGCCGTGCTAAGTAAAGGAGTTGTAAGGGGCCGTCATTGTGTTTCTGTACCCGCTTTTCCGCTCCCACTAAGGAATCCGCAAGAACATCCTGAGAATATCAATGGCGCTGCTCTGACTGACAATTCTCCCTGCTGCAGATGTGCTCTCTGTACGCTCCTGTACAAATAAGTGACGCTCAGCATTGTTAAAAACCAAAAATACATTTATAAAACGCACACAGAAAATGCATGAAATATCATTTTTGTAGGCAGTCTCAATTTTTTTTTTCTTAAAATTTTTATTTTCGACTGCAATGAAGAAGGGCAGTGGGTTTTGGGGACATGATGCCCCAAATGTAGGCTCCCTTGGTAAGTTAATTTGCAGTCGAGATGTCCAACTGTAAATTAACGAGGGGTTTGTTTTGGCCCTTCGCCTTGCACGTGAGGCACTGCCAGTGAGAAAGTGCAGTCTCCCTACTCCCTGCACCTCCTTCACAAGGGCGGGCATCTCTGCTTCAACTCCCAAGTTTGTGGCGTCAACTGCAGCAGCGGCAGCAGACCCTTGGCAACCTAATGCGCTCTTGCATTATCCCCGCCGCAGCTGGCAGGTCCGTGACATCACAACCTCCCGAGCCCCGAATATTCAGCTGTGTAGTGCCCTGTTGGACACGAGCGAAGGCCTGTCAAAAGCGCTGACACAGTTTTAAAGTTAGATTTTAAAAAATGCACCCAGTCACACCCAAACGCCCCCAGAAGGAGGCTTCCCCTGATATGTACACGGGAGCTAGCATTGAAAGAGTGACTGGTGCGGTTCAGAGAAGCTCTGAGTGACTAAGGCAGTGGCCACAGAGGAAGCCACTGATAAACACCCAGCACAGTGACTGTCACGCTGTACGCACTCAGTTAGAAAATAAACTATATGGTACTCTATGGTACGAACAACGAAGGCGCTGTGCCACTTTCACGGCACTGGTGATGGCACTCGTGACGTTGATGCTTTTATTTTATTTTTTAATCTTATTGCAATTGAAAATAGAGAATCATGTCTGCACTCAATCAACATCCTTAACTTTGTCTTTGCCAGCCTTACACTTAAACTCAATTTGGTGAGATAGTTTCAGTGATAGTTGAACTCGCCAAATTCCTTTTTTTAAACTTATTTGTCAAAAGACAAATAAGTTAAGGACAAATGTGGATTGAATCCCAGCCTCCATGTCAGTTATGGGTCTCTAGCACTATCTACTATACTGTTTATTTTACTGAATAATACTGAATATAATACTTATTTTAATTTACAATTCTACACTATAGCTCACAAATTCTTAAAATGGTGGCACTCGCTAATACACAAATAATAGCCATTAGGAAATTAAGCATATCAGAGCCCCAAAAACTAACAAATCATCTCTTCGCTGTGGACACGCAATCAGACCTCTGTGCTACAACATAGAACTCCTATAAATGACAGCTAGACCACTCAGCCAATCAGAAGAAGCCCTCCACCTGCTTCCCTGTACTTAGCCAATGACAGCAAAAAGCCTCTGCTCTCAGGAGCCCTCCCCCAGCCCAATAGCGGAGGAGCTCTGCTCCTGAACTTGATGATGCAGCTGCTTTAGGAAGTCCATCGCATGCAAACTGGAAGGCTGCCATTACAGAGTCACCAAGAGAGCAAGATAAACAACTTTTTTTTTTTTCTGATCCAGAGCCATGACATTTAAACCCCTGGAGCTGCTTTCAGGGGCAGCCATACACATGCACCCTGTACCCCTGCACTGTCAGAGAGAAAGAGTGAGAGAGCAAGAGGAGGAGGGAGGAGGGGGGAGGGGGGAGGGGGGGGGGCAAGGAAGAGAGAGAGTCACACTGGGAGAGACACACAGAGCCTTGCCCTCCCCAACCCCTCAAAAAAAGTTCACTGCATCACGGCTTGCATCAACTGACTACGCAGAAACAAATTTCCGAGTGCGATAGGAGTTCCAACCCTGCCCTACCCTGCCCTGTACTGGAACTGCCAGCGTCATCATGGCACAGACAACTACAAACAAGATCACAACTGCGACAGTGCCTACTAACACTTATGGCTTGGTGCTAGTGTACTCTCCGATTAGCTCCCTCTACACTTTTCCCAAGCCCTCTGCCCATCTATACCACTATGACTCCACCCACATCTCTTGTCCTTTGCCCCCACAAAGAGTTAATCATAGGAACAAGAATGAAAAACAATCAAGAATCTTGCATATAGCAAAACAGTCATTATCACTTACCATAACGATACGTGTCCAATTGGAAGATGGCAGGCCAAACACAAGTATAAATGTATATTTTCTGGGGAATAAAAGCTAATTCATATCTTTGTCATTTAAAAAAAAGATGTCACCCTGCCAATATCAATTTATCGAATCTGTATATGTACATCTGAATAAGAGGATATGTATTCATATATGCAAGCACAAGGTTCTCATATTCTCACATATATTATAGCCAATTTATACATAATTGCATATGTGTAAGCATATATACATGCTTCCTACGCCTATAGTAATGCACATGTGATTACTCAATATAACATAGTTAGCATACAAAAACACAAATACTTGGTGTAACCTGGATTATCATCCATAAATACTCTGGCCAATGTGCATCGTTTCAGTCAAAAGAACCTTCCAGAACAATCTTCTTTGCGTTAACCCTTCGCCTCGAACGCAAATGTACCCCCACCTCCTTGCTCACCATCTAAACATTGCTTCCCGACTAAGGTAAACTACGTCACGTCTTCAGCATCCATGTTGCAACTCCGCAACACTATCCCCAATATGCACAACAACATCGACGGAGAGGTAGTTAAACAGCTACCATGAAAGTAAACAATAAAAAATACGACGAAAAAGAAAAAAAGCATTTAAAAAAAAGGCTCGGTCAGAGTTGCGTCCACTCTCAGGTAGAAAATCTGAGGACTGGGCTCCTGTTATCTTAGCTGCTGTTTTCCCTTCGACGTGAAAAAGTGACGTAGCTACTAATCCAAAGCCTTGCGCTCTCTCCCTCCCTCTCTCGCACTCTATTTTCATCTGGTTGCAGCAGCAGTACTGCTCTTTACAAACATCAACAAAACCAGTTCTCCCTAACACACGCACGCACACACACACATACACACACACACACACACCGATACCCACACTCGCACACAGATACCCACACATACACAAACACACACATGCACAAACACACACTCGAGCACACACGAACACAGACACAAACCGATATTCACACACACATACACACACACACGCATACGCTCACAATCTCTCTGCTTCAGTGTGACGCAGCACTTAATTCTCCAGGCTTTCTCCCAGTGTTGTAGATACACAACTGCAGCTTCTTGAAACACAGGCCAGCAGCATACTGTCACACACAAATGCCCAAATACCCAACTACAGCTACAGTTAAAGGGCCACAGCCATCTCTCCCTGGCAGCCCTCTGTTTTTCTCACCCTCCCTCTCTCTCTGTGTCACTCTTAAATCGGGTCTCTCTTCTCTCTCGTTCTCGCTCTCTCTCCCCCCTGCATTTCTGCTGTTTCTCTGCTGCTCACAGTTGCTCACTCTGTTTCTCCC
The DNA here is from genome assembly GCA_029718625.1 of Synaphobranchus kaupii. NCBI lineage: Eukaryota > Metazoa > Chordata > Actinopteri > Anguilliformes > Synaphobranchidae > Synaphobranchus > Synaphobranchus kaupii. The sequence continues at coordinate 99,770,830 of CM056378.1, read as the reverse complement.
TGTGAACTGAGATGACTGTGCCTCCTTGGTCACCTGACAGCCGGCTGGTTTTAAAGGCATACCGTCCCCCTTTTTGAAAGAAAAACAAAAACAACAACACAAAAAGAAACAAAAGGAAAAGGAAGGAAAAGAGGCTTGAGCTGCACTCCGTGATTTCCCTTCTTCAACTGCCACTGACAGACACCCTAACACCGCCCCTCCACCACCCCTCTGTTTTATTTTAAAAGGTGATCTTAGCTCTGAGGCTTAGGCAAGAGGCCTTTTCATTGCTCAACAAAAATTGAAGTGCCAGTTACTTTGTGATCCTCTTGCAGGCATGCGTGGGATGGCACATCACTATTTAACATATTGACTCCTTCAATGGGTATACATGCACCTCTGTGAAGATGCTTCTGTTTGGTTCGGTGCAGGACTCATTTGTAAATTCAACTTTAATGCATTAATCATTAACAGCTGGTGGTTTTTAAAATGCTGGGCTTTGGTCAACATACCCATCTGATAACTCAAATGTTTTACTCCACGTGTTTTATCTGGCTGTGGCACAATCCCCAAGGGTTTATGGCTGTTGGATTTTAATGGAAGTATCATAGTTATGCAGATCCTGGCCTTTCATTCTTTCTGGAGTCTTTGAAATGGACTGAACTACAAACAAGTGGTCAAACTTGCAACTCCTTTTTTTGTTTTAACTCTTCTGAAGACGAGACCCTGTTTGTTGTGATGTGAATCCAGGTCAGATATTTCCAATTAGCTACTCTGTCTCAGAATCGCACGCAAAGGCTTGGACTGCACTTTGTTTTTTGTTTTTTTTAAAAGATGTCAAGACAACTGGCTGTGGCACAATCCCCAAGGGTTTATGGCTGTTGGATTTTAATGGAAGTATCAGTTATGCAGATTCTGGCCTTTCATTCTTTCTGGAGTCTTTGAAATGGACTGAATTACAAACAAGTGGTCAAACTTGCAACTCCTTTTTTTTGTTTTAACTCTTCTGAAGACGAGACCGTGTTTGTTGTGATGTGAATCCAGGTCAGATATTTCCAATTAGCTACTTTACATTACATTACATTACAGGCATTTAGCAGACGCTCTTATCCAGAGCGACTTACACAACTTTTATTGCTCAATAAATTCTGTCTCAGAATCGCACGCAAAGGCTTGGATTGCTCTTTTTTTTTTTTTTTTAAAGATGTCAAGACAGTCAGCCTTAATACTGACTTGCATACTTTGCTCCATGGTCGTGCCTACATCTGGAAGATTATTTCAGGTGAGGAAGAGCTCATTAATACACAACCATGAGAAGAAAGTTAATATTCAGACTGTAAGGCTTTTCCAAGACTTTGGGCACAAGTTCTTTATTTCCCCAGAACTGATTGTTTTCCTGTTGTATTTCAATTATGGGAGGCTTCTTACTACTGTAGTTTTTTTGCCTTTAGTTATGACAGTGCCAGGATTACAAGTTAAGAGTTTAACATGGCCTTTGCAATTGCACTGCACTGACCTGTAAGTGAAGGCACTGCATTTCTGAATACTTCTGAACCCCTAAAAAAACATTTTATGTGTACACTAAAAGCACAGTTTTGTTGCTACAAATAGAGCAGTGTAGGAGTAGACAGGCTTGAATAATTAACGCCACATGGAATTAGTTAATAAACAGGTTATTGGAAGCTTTGCATGTTTAAGTTATAGGCTGTTTATTTTAAGAACTGAATAATTTGGTCTGAGTTAATGTATTTGCATTGCTTTTCTATCTCATATTCTGTAAAATCTATCCTCATGCTTTTGTCAAACGGTATGTTAATATTATCGAGACACTGACCTGGATTCAATCAAAATACATCCTTAATTTTGTCTCATAATTAATCAAGTGTTTATTAAAAAGATTTTCTTAAAAGTGTATTATGCAGGATTTTTACCTTGAAAATATTATAAGATAATCCTGCTCAGTCATATGCATGATGCACTGGCAATCTCTGTCTTTGCGCACATTTGCTGAATTTGTGATCCTCTGCCTGGATTTATTATTATAAACTGTGTGCGGGACGTTTCTGGGCGTGATGCTCTTTTCTATGAGGGGAGGGATGGGTGTGGCTACTGAGCCCGTGGGGTGGGATCAGGTGTCAGCGGAGCGTTAGCTATCTACTGCAATGGCGGAGGTGAAGAAGCGCAAGTAGGCTACAGCGAAGCCAAAATACATGCCAACGTGGCGACATGAAGCAGAGTCAAAATAGGATTTGCTTTTCCTGGATGGCGACAGCTGAAGTTTAGCAAGGGGATGAAAAGCGCGAGTTTCCGTGTTTTCTGTTGAACCTGTAAGTAACGTTACCTCTAGCTATCTAGCTTGGTAGCTAGATACAGTTGAAGTCAAAAGTTTACATACACCTTAGCCAAATCCTGGAATTTTGGCCCATTCCTCCTGACAGAACTGGTGTAACTGAGTCAGGTTTGTAGGCCTCCTTGCTCACACATGGCTTTTTCAGTTCTGCCCACACATTTTCGATTGGATTGAGGTCAGGACTTTGTGGTGGCCACTCCAATACTTTGACTTTGTTGTCCTTAAGCCATTTTGCCACAACTTATGTATGTACTTATGTACAGTATGCTTTGGGTCATTGTTCATTTGGAAGAGCCATTTGCGACCAAGCTTTACCTTCCTGGCTGATGTCTTGAGATGTTGCTTCAATATATCCACATAATTTTCCTTCCTCATGATGCCATCTATTTTATGAAGAGCACCAGTCCCTCCTGCAGCAAAGCACCCCCACAACATGATGCTGCCACCCCTGTGCTTCACGGTTGGGATGGTGTTCTTCAGCTTGCAAGCCTCACCCTTTTTCCTCCAAACATACGATGGTCATTATGGCCAAACAGTTAAATTTTTGTTTCATCAGACCAGAGGACATTTCTCCAAAAAGTAAGATCTTTGTCCCCATTTGCAGTTGCAAACTGTAGTCTGGCTTTTTTATGGCGGTTTTGGAGTAGTGGCTTCTTCCTTGCTGAGCAGCCTTTCAGGTTATGTCGATATAGGACTCCTTTTACTGTGGATATAGATACTTTTGTACCTGTTCCCTCCAGCATCTTCACAAGGTCCTTTGCTGTTGTTCTGGGATTGATTTGCACTTTTCGCACTAAAGCACGTTCATCTCTAGGAGACAGAACGCGTCTCCTTCCTGAGCGGTATCACTGCTGCGTGGTCCCATGGTGTTTATACTTGCGTACTATTGTTTGTACAGACAAACGTGGTACCTTAAGGCGTTTGGAAATAGCTCCCAAGGATGAACCAAACTTGTGGAGGTCTACAATTTTCTTTCTGAGCTCTTGGCTGATTTCTTTTGATTTTCCCATGATGTCAAGCAAAGAGGCACTGAGTTTGAAGGCCTTAACATACATCCACAGGTACACCTCCAAATAATGTCAATTTCTAAAGCCATGACATCATTTTCTGGAATTTTCCAAGCTGTTTAAAGGCACAGTCAACTTAGTGTATGTAAACTTCTGACCCACTGGAATTGTGATATAGTGAATTAAAAGTGAAATAATCTGTCTGTAAACAATTGTTGGAAAAATTACTTGTGTCATGCACAAAGTAGATGTCCTAACTGAGTTGCCAACACTATAGTTTGTTAACATGAATTCTGTGGAATGGTTAAAAATGAGTTTAATGAATTCAACCTAAGTGTATGTAAACTGTAGCTGTAGTTGGGTATACCCTGAGTGTGCAGGTTTGAAGATGGAGGAGGAGACTTCTTTGATTGTAAACACAGGACCCAGCAAGGTTCTTTTTTTTCAACTTGGACCTATTTTTACAATCTATTCCACCATTATTTGTCGAAGTCAGAAAGAAGGGAATTATCATTTAACAAATTTAACTTGGCAACTTCAGCAATTGCCAAAATTAACTTAAAATGAACAAAGTCAAATTTAAGGACAAATTTCCACTGAATCCAGGCCATTAGCCATTGTACTGGACTAAAAACACTAATTTTCACATAGTTGGCAGCCTTGACAGGGATTGATAGGTTTGCCCATAGCTTGCAGCATATACAGCTAAGACCCTCACTTATTATCAAAATTGATTGGGATTAGTAGGATTTTTTTCACATAGTGGGAAGCACATGCTGAAATTGTATGACAGTTTAAGCAGATGTCAGTGCATACAAAAGCAACAACGAGGGCTGCAGTAGCGAAGGAAGGAGGTAGTTCAGCTAAAATGCCTGTGATAAATTATGTGACTTCTCTACCCTTTATTCTGTATTTTTGTCATGCACAAAATCAATACTTTGATCATTTGGTATTGCTGTTTGCTCTACAGCGGTTGGCTGGTATCTGAACAAGTCTCAATAGAAAGACAAACATCAACACCATTCTTGTCTTTGCCATGGCAGCTGTCACTCATTAGCTTATATCTTGGCAAGGCCCTGCAGGAGGATGCCATCCCAGCATGCACTGCTGAGCCCAGGCTACTGTGTTGTGTGTGTGAGAGAGAGAGAGACTGTGTGTGTATGAGAGAGAATGTGTGTGTGCGTGTGTGTGAGAGAGAGAGAGACTGTGTGTGTATGAGAGAGAATGTGTGTGTGCGTGTGTGTGTGAGAGAGAGACTGTGTGTGTATGAGAGAGAGAGAATGTGTGTGTGTGTGTGTGTGTGTGTGTGAGAGAGAGACTGTGTGTGTATGAGAGAGAGACTGTGTGTGTATGAGAGAGAGACTGTGTGTATGAGAGAGAATGTGTGTGTGCGTGTGTGTGTGAGAGAGAGAGAGACTGTGTGTGTGTGTGTGTGTGTGTGAGAGAGAGACTGTGTGTGTATGAGAGAGAGAATGTGTGTGTGCGTGTGTGTGTGAGAGAGAGGGAGACTGTGGGCCCTATCTTGGCGATCTTGGCGCTTAGTCTAAGCGCATGGCGCTAAGTCCATTTAGGGCGTGTCCAAGTCCACTTTTGCTATTTTAACGGCGTGTTTTTTTGGCGCTAAGCACGGCGCATGGCGCAACTGGGCTGAACCTAGTCGCTTCATTAATTATAGGTGTGTCTTGGGCGTGACATTCAATAAACCAATCAAAATGTCATATCCCATTCCCTTTAGAAGCCTGCTTTTCCACCTTGGCGGATTGCTTATGATGGCGAAACAGACATGCTCGTGCGTGTTTAGTGTGATCAAGGAATAGGCTAAATGGAGTATGATCAATATTATTCGGACTAACCATTAGCCTATGAGTTCCCGGTAATTCCAGACAGGGCTGTTATTTTACAAAATATGTGCGGTTAAATTTCGTTAAAAGGACCTGCAACAGCTGAGAATAAGCTATCAATGGCTTCAGTCTCACCTTAGAAAACGCCAAATTAGCCTGCTTGTTCAGCGAATTTCGTTTGATTATGCAATGAAAGTGTCGAACATCAATTCCAAGGGGCTGTTCTCATGGAGTTCTCGAAGTTCAAGCTTCATCCAAAGTTCATTAGGCTACCTGCATAGTAGGCTAATATTGATTAATAACATACATACCGTTATTTTGCCTTAATGATGACACTAAATAGCCATACAATAAAGCTGTCAGGTTCGCAACCCATAAGTTCACGCATATTTCCCCTTGTTTAATAATGTCCTGTTTATGGAAATGTGACCAACCTGTTTTACTCGTAGCGTAATCCTTTAAAACAATCCACTTTCCCAGGAAGACCGTTAAACGTGCAGAGAATGGCATTAAAATTAATTGTGAATTAATTGTGTAACGTGCTGCAAATTTGTTTTAGTTTCTAATTAGACGCTTAGTTCTCTTTAAAATCGTTTTGTTCAGTTAAGGAATAACGGGTGAAATCAGCTGGGTTTTAAACGGTGAGAGTATGGAAACCTGGTCACTGTCATTTAAAAAAATATGAAGGACGAAGAATAGCTAAGGTTACAATTTAGTTAACATGGTGACATCTCCGTTTTTTAACCATAGGCTATCGAAAAAAACCTTATGCACAGCGAATTCGCTGTAGCCTAGGCTATTTGAAAAACAATAAATGCAATATTCACTGGACAAGGTTTTGAACTTTTTTCAGTCACAAACCATTCTATTTACTTACAGGCTGTATTCATAGATAAACAGAGCTGTATTGTAATGACATCTGAAGCGCATTTTCAGAACTTAAATGTCCGTCTATTGCCGTGCGCGAGTTTTCCATTGAATGACAATTCACGCATTAGGTGCAAAGACAATTCGCGCATTAGGCTTGATAGCTATAGGTGTTATCAGCTCCTTTTTAATGGATAGCCATTGTCCCGTACCATCGCACATCGCCTGGATGTTGATGGAGTGGGCTGAGAGCAATGTAATGTGGCATTGTTTCCCTTCGCTGAGGGAAAGGTATGTGGACCTATGGAACCTTTTATTATTATGCATTTTTGATATAGCCTACACAATAATAATATTTCACATTGTGATCTAGATATTTTAGTCATGCCTGTGCACGCCCCTGTGTGTAACAGACAGGAGGGTATGCGCGTTCTGCACACGCCTATGTAGACGCACTTATATGCGCCGTTAAAATAGCATGTAAACAACTGCGACATGACTTTAGACCAGGTTTGTGGTGGTTCTAGCGCAAGCGCTTTCTGCTGGCTCAAGATAGCAATACGCCAAAAAGAATCCTGGCCACTCCTCATCTTAAGACCAACACGCCCAGTTCACTAATGATGGCGCAAGAGTTACGCCGTCAAACATGCTAGTTTGACGGCGTAAGCGTTAGGCGTTATTATGGACCTAGCGCCGGGTGTAAGATAGCAAAGACACTTGCGTTTGCGTTAGCGCCGCTTTGCGCCGGGTGTAAGATAGGGCCCTGTGTGTGTGTGTGTGTGTGTGTCAGAGAGCGAGCGAGCGAGAGAATGTGTGTGTGAGAGAGAGCGAGAGAATGTGTGTGTGTGTGTGTGAGAGAGAGACTGTGCGTGTGTGTGTGTGACAGAGAGAGACTGTGTGTGTGTGCGTGTGCGTGTGTGAGAGAGAGTGAGCAAAAGAGAGTATGTGTGTGTGTGAGAGAGAGCGAGTGAGCGAAAGAGAATGTGTGTGTGTGTGTGTGTGTGTGAGACTGCGTGTGTGTGTGTGTGTGTGTGTGTGTGTGAGAGAGAGAGAGAGAGAGAGAGAGAAAGATTATGTGTGTGTGTGTTTGTTTATGTGTGTGTGATGGAGGAATGGTGTGACACTTAAGGCTTACGTACATGCTATGCAAAATAGCATGTAAGCCTCTTAGAGATAAGAGACCCTAATTTAACCCTTGGGGGTGGAGGTGAGAATTCACTGAGATAATGAAGCTGGATAAAATAAACAACAGTAATAAAGTCAGAATGAAAATGAACTCCTTGCAATATGATAAGGAACCTTCAAATTAAAAATATTAAATGAGGTGCCCAAACAGTTTGTTGCTGTTCAGCGCTTCCGATCATTAAACACTACACATACTATTGTGCCCTTAATGCAAATGAGGTGGGGGTTTTTTATTTGTCTCAGATTTTTCCCCTTTTTCTCCCAATTTGGTAGCCAATTGAACCCTATGTAATTCAATTCCCCCACCGTAGCAAGCACTTGAGAAAGGCCGCTACACAACCCCGTCAGCTGGTAGTAGCCACGTCCTCTTCAGGGCGCGACTCCTCAAGCTCCTGACCGTGATTCCAACTCGTCCAGGGCCATTCTGTGCGCAACGATTCTCCCCGAGTCCATCCCTCCACCACGGAGTAGCTGCCAATTGCCACTCCCTCAAGGCACCTGCTATACTCGGATCTGGTAGGACCGGGGATCGAATCTCCGATCCTTGGGGCGCAACTGCACACACTGAAAGTCTGCACTTTTACTGCTGCACCACCGCAGTGCTTGTGAATGAGGTGTTTTTGAATGAAGCAAACCTCCCTCCTAAATTGCAGTTTAATCTCAATTTTTTTTTTCATTTCGTGAAGCAGAGGAATCCAGCGGTTGGCTGTCCCTCCGGCCTTAGTGCTTTTCTAGGTGAAGGCAGGTAGAGAATTTGAAACATCAGTTCACAGAAGCCTCGAGCAAGAGAGGCCGGCTCAGGCTCTGTGGCGGCCCGTCGCACGCTGTTGGCGGCACACTGGCAACCCTGTGCGGAAACATCCGGACAGACGCGCCAAAGCCGCAGCGGCACCAGGAAACAGCTGCTTGCTCTCGTCAAAGGGCGTCCAGACTACAGGGGCTCTAGCCCTACTGAGCGTCACCCCGCCCTGACAGAGGAGAAAAGGACTGTCTTCTGTCCCGGAGTTGAAGACGGGCTTTGTTCTGCCTCACACCACTGTTGGTTTTGCTACAATAAAGTCTCTGGTGCAGGGACATCTGTGAGGCATCCTCTGCAAGTTCCATTTACGGTTAGCGGCTTCTGAAGTCTCATTCTAGAAGGCTGCAATTAATGGTTTGGTAAAAATTAAGAATAGTCCTCCAAGAGGTGTGAGCCCATCGAGTTCCCTAGAGGGTGATACTGAGTCAGCATGCTGTAATGACTACAGCTTTGAGATGTAGTCAATTGGGTGTGTCTTCCAATCTGTCAACCAATTATCAGAGAATGACCTCTGACCTGAATGTTCTAAGAATGGCCTTCTAACCTGGATGGGGTTTATGACATGCTTGCCATTGTTTTTAATACTACCACCCAGTGCAAAAGGAAGGGAACAGTAATGTAGTGGAAGAGCCATGGCTCAACTCCACATCCGTTACCAAAATTAGAAGGTTTTTAAGAATTATTTTTATTTATTTTATTAAACAAGTGAAAGGTGGTGCATTTATGTCTCACTTCCAGAAACGCATGCATTGACAATTTTGCACTGCAGATGGCGATAGATCATTTATGTTGGAGTGGTGATACTCTGCAACCTCAAAGAAGAAGAAAAGTTGAGTAGTGAGGCTAACAGCAAAAGTCAGCTTCTGCTTCGTTTGGTAAGCCTCTACCTGTGCGGAAATGGCAAATAAGGGATCTGAATTATCAATAGCCGTTTTCTAACATACGGCTTAGCATATCAACAAGTACATCATAGTGATAACGGTATGCATTGTCTGTGTTAAAGGGGGCTCATGTGCCTAACTACAGTCAGTGAAATTTGGAACATGTTAAACTTTCCAAAACAGAGAGGGGGTCTCAAGAGGGGTACAGTACACAAACGAGGCCAATTTTACAGAATTGATCAAAAGTTCCAGTGAAAACCTAAATGAAGCTACTCTGTACAGTGGCAATTTGGTGCTAAATGCTGTGACTCCAACAAGTACCTTTCCTGCAGATGAAAAGCACACCGGCCATCTTTTTTCTGTGTCACCCTCAAAGCAGCACAAAAGCTCTAATGATGCGCGTGTACGCGCCTCCTTTCCGCCGTCTATTTATACCCCATCATTCACCAGACAGCGTGTTAATTTTAGCAGTGTCATCTCTCGGCAGTATTCCACTTCCTAAACCTTAATCTTTTGCTAGAGAGGCGGCCGGTGCTCCATTTTTGTATGCGAGCCTTCGCCATTTCTCGAACGCGCCATTATACGTCCGAGCTGCGGACATGACGCACTTGTAGGCTCTCTCATTAATTCTAAAGCCCCAGAAAGTCAGAGGCATTCAATGGGTGCGTTCAGCTAAGTGGCTTCAGGGGACCGCAGACAACGGCGGCGTTCAATCAGCCCTGTAAAAAAGGGGCGCGAATGTAACTTGTAATGTAACACAAGTGCCAGTGCTTCCTTGTTTGTGGTCCCAAAGGATGAAAGGTTAAAGGTCACTACTGCAGTCGCAAAATGGTGTTTTGTTTTTTTTAAAGATACAATTTTAAAAATCCAGTTTAATCCAGCGTGCCACTGTTCAGGCTTGAATGTAAAATATGATTTGCAATCTCAGATTATTTTACGCTTATGATTTTAGTTTTTTAATCGCATCTCCCAGAGGAGCAGTGACCTGATTGATCACATATGTTTTTTTTCTTCTGTAAGTAGGACAGGTACTTAAGGCCACAGGAGGAGCCCCCATTATCTTTAGAAACATACTACTATACTGCTACAAACAAGACCTTAATACATAACACAGACCTGACAGATTGAGAACTACTGATAAAACTGCATTTCAAAATATATAGGGGTGTCATCACTCTATATATATTCCTACAATATACACTACCATTTTCAACACACACACACACACACACACACACACACACACACACACACACACACACACACACACACACACACACACACACACACACACACACACACACACACACACACACACAGGCATAGGTATGTACATAAAAATATTGCTTCTGTTTCCCTGCCATTGACTTTCAAACACTTCAAATATTTCATTATATCTGTTTAATTGGTTACCAAAAAAATGGGGCTGCATACTTTTCAGCAAAAACAATAACCATATTGTTACTATGATATGTACACGCTTACCTGTGATGTAGCCGTCAGGAATACATGTAACCCTTGGTTAGCTGAAAATAATTGAGAAATCAATGGACATCCGATAGTTTCCTTGGCAATGCTTGTCAAATTATGTATCAGTGTACTGTATAGAATTACTGCACATTTATGCTTATAGTAGTTAAGACGTCTTCACAAGCTTGCACAGCTGTTTCTTGTGATTATTATTATTATTTTTATTGTCATTTTTGCCTCTTGTGTAACCACCCAGAAGGTAAAACTAGTTGTTTTCTTCTCTTATTCTCTCTACAGCTCTTTTCTGGAGTAGTTCCTGTGGCATGCCGCACAGTCTCCCTCGCTCACTAAGCTGAAGATTTGGTGGGACATCCGTGTGCTTCTCTTTCACTGCCCAGGCTGTAGGCAGTTACATTCCATCAGTTTGTTCCATTCTTTCTGAAGTGCGGTAGACACAGAGTCGCTTCCCCCCTCATCCACACCGCCCGCCCCGTTTAGCTCCATGCAACTTGCACTGCAAAATATGCAGGAGCCCCTCTTCAAAATCACTTACATTAGCACAGTGTTGATATAAATATGTTATATCATAATGCACATACTAAGGTCATAACATTATTGAGGTCATCAATATACTCTTCAAACAAAGAAAGTATACATAGTATACAAAAACTTGAACATGCCTCAATATAACAAGCTCAATATTTTTACATGTAGCCTATACTTTCTTTTTTTGAATATAGTATATTTCACATGTAAGATACATATAAGCTTGTGTGTAACATGCATGAAAGCTAAAATGTATGAATATTATCATCTAATAATAATAATAATAATAATAATAATAATAATAAAGTAAATAAGTATTATTAGTATATTATTATACCTGTTCGAGTATGTCCAAACACAACAGTGACCCCCAGTGTTGGAAGAGTATGACAGCTTCAAGGTTTGTTTACATCTTATTAAAAGTATTCAGTGTGTCTCAACCTTTACTAAATTTCACTGTCAAACCGTCAATTGTATTTTCCCAAATAAACATGTCTTTCCAATGTGTCTTGGTGTAGCCTATTAAAAGAAAAATGGTAATAAACATAGAAAATGTTAACCATTATTATTATTATTAGTTATAGCCTAGTAGTAGTATGATTAAATGGACGATAAAATTACATTGTCATATTTATATTTACGGGCTTATTTATGTGCGTATTTATGTGCTGTAGGCTCGTTGCAAGGGTGGATAAATTCACAAAATGTGTGCGACTAGCGAGACGCTGTAGTCAGTACATGACCATGCGGAAAGCTAGGCGGCGCGTTCTAAATATGAACTGCGTAACATCCTCTATCTATGCCAAGCCAAGATTATGTCTGTACACCTATCCCTTGCACAGCATCCTACCCCACATCTGTCTCTCTCTCTCTCTCTCTGTTTATCCTTACTGCTTACCGTCGGGCTATCCTTTATTGCCTGGGTTTTGCGCAATTAGCTTCATCATGCGGTTGGAATATTGTTTCTAGTCTTTCGATTTCTCAATGCGATCAGATGACCGCTAGTTAACTGGCCGATTGTGCTTTGTCTTTATAGCCTCAGTCTGACGCAGTATTAATTTGTGTTTAATCACAAATTATTAAAATAAACTATGTTTCGTCAATATTAATCTATCAACGTGGTAAACAATATTGGGTAATCATTAGAAAACTGGTTAGGCTATTAGGCTACTCATTCATAAAGAAAGCATGAACAGAAATAATGACACTATGCTAACTTACGGAGCTGTGTGATAGTGTAGATATAGATGTAATAGGCTAAGGGGATGCTCTCATGTCTGTAAAAACAAAAAAAAACAATAAATGGCTTACCTGGACAAACATACTCCTCTTGGCCTGGGGATCTGCTCTAGTGCCTCCCAGTTTGTTCAACTGGGTCATCACCTGTATTGTTTCAAACAACTGATTCCCATTATTTTTAATCCTAAAACAATCCCCTCGACCTTATTAGAGAATCACTATCGAATTTTCCACAGCGCAACATTTGAACCCCGCCCCTGACACTCCCCCACTCCCTGATTGGAGGGCACACTGCAACTTATTTCTCCGTCGTCAGAATCACATGCGATTGACGCATGTTTACAAACATTTGATGAGATCACGTGCTACTGGGGACCATTTTTACCGTAAATCTCTGGATTTTCCCGCATCAATTGCAAAATTCAATGTTCGCTAGTTTGAAAACTATAAACAAACGCAACATTAGGATAAAAGAAAGCAGGGTTCAAACTATATTTTCTCAATAGTTGCTATTATATGTTTATGTTTTCTCGTGTTCTCAACGTCCACCATTCGACAATAAAAATATCGACAGGCTTATATGCGTCAGAGTAAAATGAATTTAGCCTACTCACATGGTTCCACTTTGTCTAAAATAGTTCCGAGAACACCTTTGACGTCTGAAATAAACCTTACGTTTACGTTACTAAAACACAGATCGAGGTAGCTCTAGGCAGTATAACAGCATATACAGCAGCATCAACGTACATTAGGCTAGGCTACTGCAGACCAATTAGCCTACGTTTGTGAATCATTGGGCTACACTCTAGTTACCTCTTTCCCCAAGCGGCATCAGAAACACTAGCTATTGTAGCCAATAGGCTAAACCTTCCGTAAAATATGAATGAATGTATAGCTTAACGTTAAGAGTTATAATGCACGACTGCAGTTATATCACAAACGATTGAGTTAGTCTAATACATCCTGATAGCCTACTTGTTTTAAAGCTTCTTGCTTTTTCATATTTTAGAAAATACGAGTTAGATTATTTTGTTAAGCATGTGAAGATTATCTTTTTCAAATGTGGGCTATATTTCTAACACCGTTAGCATAAGTAGTGCAATATATTTTCTTGATAGATTGTGAGAACGACGAAGTGTCAATTGCCTGTTTGGTGCAGTCAGTAAATGAGGCAACACAGCAGGGGGCGGTATTTAACCAAATAAAAGGTCATGCTTAGCTGCATCTTTGCTGACGCACATGAAATCACCGGTTCGAAAACAGCACTTGACTTACTTTGTAACAATGCTTGTTTTTTTTTGTTGTGTTTTTTTGCTATGTTAGGCACTCTTCTATAAGGGATTTCTTTTCATTGAATTAGGCTACAACATAGCCATATGTATGTGTTCCATTTCATTCCATAATGTGTAAATTGTACCCTTAGCCAAGCATATTTGAATGCTTAGAAATGGCAGTCAAGCATGGCAATTAGTTTGTCTGTGGTATGTGCTTGTTATTTTCTGCAATAAAAGACCATGTTATAACATTCTGTTCTGGTTAAAATGATCAGATACAATGCTAACTTATAAGACATTATTAACAACACATTTAGTAAAATTTTGACATTGTATAAAACTAAGGGACTAGTTGGATAAATGACAAAGCTTGACTCCTCTGCACTGTAGTTTTGCGTAATTACAGAAAATAAAATACAAAGTTGACTAGATTCCTCTGGTTCTCATGACAGATGTGTATTGTGTTTTGTGCGTTTTTAGTTTCTCTTTTTGAGGAACACTAGCTGAGTATGGAGATTTGACTAGTCTTCTGGGTATGTATCCATGGCAACTGGAAAGATGCAAATGGGGAAACAGCCACTTTACCTTTCAACTTGCTTTTTTGTTATAAACAGCAATGGTCTCCCATCAGATGCACAATACGTTTTATTCAATAGTGTTCAATGTGGTACAATTACCTTAATATTTTGAATTAAATAGTTTTGTTCAGAACAAGGCAATCAGAGACCCGGGGCCTCATATAAGGTTCATACTCATGTATTTGATCGTAAATTGTGTGTACAATGAATTTCAAGTCAGTTTTGTGATTTAAAGGACCTGACATGAAAATCTGCTTACCTCTAAGCAAGGCCCAGACCATGTGCCTATCCCTTCTGGCTGGTCAGCTGTATTTCAACTATAAGTCTTTTCTTTTGTTGCTTGCCTGCCATTTTCAGTTGTAGTTCCTAGCATGTAATTGCAAAATCATTTATATAGGAAAGGGAGACATAGTACGCCAACATATAAAGCAAATTAAAGGCTTTCACAGGGTGGAGCAATAAACTTTGTTCACATGTGCAACATTCATGGTCATTCGTGATTTACAGATATAATTTAGGTATGCCTGATATACAAATCTTTATTAATGCATACCAACATTACATAGATCATTTGTACTTCGAGATTTGAGTGTAAGATCACATTTCATTCTGAAACCTAAGCAAATTCTGTAAATGAGCCCCCAGTTTCTTTTTTTAACAAAAATTAGTTGTTCTTTCTATTGTAGCCAATATGATTTCTTGTTGAGTTGGTGCTGTTACATTAGAGTGAAATTAAATGAAAAAAAAAGAATGGGCTACAAATTGGTGGCCTTTGTTCAAATTGGCTATGAACTTCATATCAAAATGTCAAAAACTTTTAGCACAATTGTCAAGTAAAATGTCATGGTTTGGCAGCCTTCTCTTCATCTCTACGGACGCTTCCTCTCAGAGCTGCGAGAGGGCGCTCCTGCTGTACTTTTCCGCCGCCCATGCCGTGTTTTTCCGCTTCCCGGCACTTATCTGGCGCACCTGTTTCTGGTTTCCTGCTGGCTATATAAGCACTGTGCTTCCTTCTTCTGGTGCTTTTGTGTCTTCATTGCCACCGCACAAAGCCGGTAACATGGTATAGGTTACAGACGACCACTTGTCCTTTTTATTCAAAAAGAACACGCGGGACTTGTCTGTTAGAGTGTTAGAGTTTTTCTCTTCACTTTTTATTTCCTCCCCTGGTTTTTCTTTCCTGTCTCTCTTATAGACAGTACCTTGGTTTTTCCTGTTTCCTTTTGCCTCTTTCTTTGTTTTAGCTCTCTGATTGTTTTCAGAGCTAGAGGCACTCTGTCTGTTTGTTTTTCTCTCTGCTCAAATCTGTGAGCATTCGTCCATTCTCCTGGGTCGTTATTATTTAGGTTTTTCCTGTCTGTTTTATTTCTCTGCTTGAGTCTGCAAGTTTTGCCCTATTTTTTGGGTCGTTATTATTTTAGATTTAAGACGGGAGGTTTTTTCCTGTTTCTTTTAAATTCTCCTTCTAGTGGCTATTCACATTTCGTGGATAACTTTCTGATCCCCTCTCAGTCGCGTCTGGTCCTCCGAACCCGACCCCCCTTACAGGACACAAAAGCCTTCATGGAGGGATCAGCGACTCCGATAGAGGAGGATCAGGCCATGGCCACGCAACACACAGCATTGGACCATTCACCATGAGGGAGCCCAAGGCAAGTGTCGGGACTTCCTGACACAATGTCTCATATTTTTCAAAGCCCAGCCCTCTCGGTTCTCGTCACAGGAGTCCCGGGTAGTGTTTGCAAATCCTTTTTGACCTGTATTCAATTGAAAACAGTACAAAAACAAGATATTTAAAGTTTTAACTAATTAACTTTATTGTTTTTTTTTAACTCTACTCTCATTCTAAATTTGAGGCCTGCAAGACATCCCAAAAAAGTTGGGACAGGGGCATGTTTACCACTGTGTTACATGATACATCACCTTTCCTTTTAACAACACTCAGCAATCTTTTGGGAACTGAGGACAATAATAATTGTAGTTTTGAAAGATGAATTTTTCCCATTCTTGCTTGATATAAGACTTCTGCTGCTCAACAGTTCGGGGTCTCCGTTGTCGTATTTTGCGCTTCATAATGTGCCACACGTTTTTAATGGGAGACAGGTGTGGACTGCAGACAGGCCAGTCTAGCACCCGCACTCTGACTATGAAGCCACGCTGTTGTAACATGTGCAGAATGTGGCTTGGCATTGTCTTGCTGAAATAAGCAGGGACGTCCCTGAAAAAGCCGTAGTCTAGATGGCAGCATATGTTGCTCCAAAATGCATATGTACCCTCCAGCGTTAATGGTGCCTTCACAGATGTGCAAGTTACCCATGCCATGGGCACTAACACACCCCTCATACCATGCCAGATGCTGGCTTTTGAGCGTTGTGTTGGTAACAATCAGGATGGTTCTTTTCCTCTTTGGCCCGGAGAACACAACATCCATTATTTCCAAAAACAATTTGAAAGGTGGACTCGTCAGACCACAGCACACGTTTCCACTTTGTGTCAGTCCATCTCAGATGAGATTGAGCCCAGAGAAGACAGCGGCGTTTCTGGATGTTGTTGATATATGGCTTACGCTTTGCGTAGTAAAGTCTTAACTTGCATTTGTAGATGCAGCGACAAACTTTGTTTACTGAAAACGGTTTTCCGAAGTATTCCCGAGCCCATGTGGTTATATTCATTACAGAAGCATGTCAGTTTTTAATGCTGTGCTGTCTGTGGGATCAAAAGTCACAGACATTCAATATTGGTTTTCGGCCTTGCCCTTTATGCATGGAGATTTATCCAGATTCTCTGAATCTTTTAATAATTCATGCTCAGTTTTTCGCAAAGTGGCAAACCTCAACCCAGCTCATAAACGCCCGAGCCTTTGTGGATTTTCCTTTTATACTCAGTCATGATAGCATCACCTTTACCTATTCACCTGTTTACCTGTGGAAGGCGTTTTTTGAACATTCCACAACCTTCCCAGTCTTATGTTGCCTGTCCCAACTTTTTTGGAACATGTTGCAGGCATAAAATTTAGAATGAGCATATATTCACAAAAATCAATAAAGTTGATAAGGTAAAACATGAAATATCTTTTCTTTGTACTGTTTTCAATTAAATATATGTAAAAGAGAATTTACAAATCACTGCTTTCTGCTTTTATTTGTATTTTACATAATGTCCCAACTTTTTTGGAATTGGGGTTTGTACAAATCCTCCATTGTTGTTGGGGCTCACTGATAGCTATACCTGCTGAAGACCTTTGCAGGTCAAACCATTGTTTGCACTATTACATCATGCCAGACTTAACACAGTGCTCTCATAAGGTTTCTGTTCTCATTGTAGCCACAGTACTACTCCATCAGTACACTAGCATGAAAACATATTGGGCCTCATTTCTCAATATGGTTGTACAAATTAGCATATATTTGAGCATACCCATTTGCGCACGAATATCTCACGTGATTCATCAACTGATCTGAGCGTAAATGTGTTTGCAGGTTGATAAATCAGACTTAATCGTATATTAGGAAGCGGTGCACATCATTATGAATTACCATACTCAGACGCCCATTTACTACCATTTTTGGCAAGGCCACCTATTTTTAAACGCACATACGAACATGGTTTTTTCAGTATTGTAGGCTATGGTGGGCAACAGGAAAGCAAAGAAGAAGGATTTTTCTGTGAGGGTGAAATTGAAATGCTTCTTAATGAACTTGAAAATAAGCGTGTGCTTTTGGGGAGCATTAGTAGCTACTGGTGTGCAGCCTAGCTCAAAAGCCGCTATGAGGGAGAGAATAGCCAGGGCTCTAAGTAGTGCTTCCTCTGAATTGCGAACTACAGCTGAGATAAAAAAAAGAAAATAACAAAAAAAGTTCCCAAAAAAGTTATGGCGGTGCTCTCACCTGCAGATGAGAGGATGGGGAATATCATTGGGAAAGGGGTCCTGAAAGGGGTGATAGAAGACAGCGACAGCGACTAGCCCCTGTCTTACACTGGAGGCATCAGAGATTCTCTCACGCCTCGGTGCAGCATTTTCTAGGTCTTCTAGGCCAGGGGTTCCCAAACCGGTCCTGGGGACCCCTTGTGTATGCTGGTTTTCGTTGCAACCACAGTTGCAATCCCAGAATTTTAACAAGCTGTTAATTTTTCTTAATTAGGTGCTTGTCATGTTAAGAGGAATTATTTACCCTCTTAAGCCACATTATATCAGAAATAGCTATGGATGCCATGTAGAATAAACACCCCATGTTCACATTGTGTTTATTGTGTTATATTATTTAAAAAAGATAAGAAAGTTATTTAACAGATCCATTTAAAGACTGATTTGAATCAATAGGCTCCTAATTGGTGAAAGTGTGGACACATGGCCAATAAAACTAACCATTTGGTAGATAATGAAGAATTCAAACACAAAGCAAATGATAACGAGCCAAACCTGCATTGTGTTAATAAGCTTAAAGAAAGAATTATGAGTTAAACACCTACGAATTAAGACAACCTAATTAACCTAAGTAGGATCCTATTGATTCACTTCACTCTTTAATTTGAGTGAAAATGCATAATTTTGTAACCTCTTTTTATGTAATTGTTGCAATATAGCACAATAAGCACAACGTGAACATGGGGAGTTTATTCTACATGGCATGCATAGTTATTTCTGACATAATGTGGCATAAGAGGGTGAATAATTCCTCCAAACATGAAAAGCACCTAATTAAGAAAAATTAACAGCTTGTTAAAATTCTGGGATTGCAACTGTGGTTGAAACGAAAACCAGCATACACAAGGGGTCCCCAGGACTGGTTTGGGAACCCCTGTTCTAGGCTAATAAAGCTAGAGTGGCCATTCTTAGAAAAAAATCTAAAAATCTAATTATTTTCATATAGCTGTCTCCAAAAAATCCTTATACAGAGGCTATTTCCTGATGAAATAATTTTAACCGGTGCATGCTTCATTCCATTTAGGCTACATGTGATGAGCAACTCATAGTGATGTCTACTTAAAAATCCAATTGGGCTACACAACGTAGCCTATGTCCAGAGCCTCAACACATAGGTCAAGTGCATTTTAAAATATTGCCCAGATGCATTAACGGCTTTTAATATTTTAATATTTTAATAATATTTTCACAAATGGAATGTTATTTTGCCCTTTTTGCATTCAGCTACTCATTTAAGGTGAAGCTATTTTTACTGACTCCACAGTGCTCCGAACAAAAGTTCTTTTTTTCATTATTTAGGCTGGACACCTATTGTGCCCTCGCTGTTAATTGCATGCAAAAAAGTCGCTGCCTCGCCACTGGAAAAGAACGTAGGCAAAGTCAAGAGTTGAGAGATTTCACCGTACCGTAGACGCACGTTTATTTTGATAAATCAGGAAATTTGTGTAATAATGGTTGTAAGCACACTTTAAGATCAGATTTAAGCAGAGATGGAAATCCAGGGAACATAAAGTATAAGTCCTCCCCAGTATTTTGCTCCAATCACCTTGATTTGCTAATTAACACAATTCTTCAGCAAGGAGGTAGAACTAATTAGTGAAATCAGCTGGCTGAGTCTATGGGTGGAAGAAACACATGGTGGGACTTTTCTTTATGTTCCCTGGATTTCCACCTTTGGATTTAAGGGTACGCATGAATGATGAATGGAGGCCATTGTTTTGATTGTCCATAAGCTACCAAGGGACTGCAAACGTGGTTGAAAGGTCTGGTTACTACAGCAGCAACACACCTCGGATCGTATTATTGTATACGTGAAGCAATGAAATGCCACTCTGCCATATAATCACATGGTGCCTGCGGTGTGGGGGTATGCTAACGTTTCAGCCTGACAGGGTGGGGAGGTAATGGTCCTGATAAGGTATTGGCACACACCCCCCCCCCCCCCCCCCCCCCCCCCATGTGTCCAGATCAGTCACCAGGGAGCGTGACCCACCCGCCACTCTGGCTCTGTTCCCTGTAGTTTCTGTCCCTCTGAGATTTGGGGGCAGACCAGGAATATTTGCGGCCGTTCCCAGGGAATGAGTCACTGGCCATCAAGACGTCTCCAGTGCGCATATCTCCTCGTGTTCCAAATGGCTGAGTTTGAATCACTTTATTATTGTATACTGTCTTCTTTCTTGGTAGGGCGGGATGTTCCCTTCTCACTCCATGCAATAAAAAAGAGCTTTTCCTTCAGGGGTCAAATGTGGAGTTGTAGTGCAGCTCAGCCAGGCTGTGGTTCAGGCGTTTGGACCCGGGCCCAGGATCCCCCCGGGGGCCCGGGTCCCTTGCATGTGACCGGGGGCCTCTCCCAGACCAGGTGGTCTCCCTTTTATGCCCCCCCCCCCACCCATCCACGTACTCACGCATCCTTAAAGTAGTGTGCCTGCTCTGCAATGCTTTATTTAATTGCCTTGATTCACATCCATCGCATGAGTGCTTGGGATCAATTATGGACTTCAATATTAATAAACCCTCTGGTAGTGTGTGTGTTTGTGTGTGTGTGTGTGTGTGAGAGGAGAGCATAGTGGGTGGGGGAAATAGATGGACGGATAGCCACAAAAGGTTAACATGCCAAGAATTGTGATGTGCATTCTATTCCAGCCATAATTTGGCCTCTGAATACACCATATATAAATAATGTGTGTTCCTGCCCTCTTTTCTCAAATGTAAATCCGTGATCCATCTTTGGTGTGCGTCCTTAGGTCACCTCAGAATGCCTATTGAGTTGTTTACATTTCAGTCAGCAGTTACATATGATACAGTGCATCTCTCCGACATAAGCAGTCCTCCATCTCCCGCCCTTTTCTGAATCCATAGTACATTCCAAACATCCCCCACTGGCATTTCCCATAGGAATCAATATAAACAGACTGTTTCTCAAAGTGGGGGAAAAAGGTTTTGACCTAACAAATCAACACAGCCAGCACCACTTTAGTCGATTTGTCCTTTGTCAGCGTGAGTTAGACAGCTTACACTGTACATATGACCCATTTATTCAGCTGGATGTTTACTGAAGCAAATTCAGGTAAAGTTGTTTGTTCACTAGCATGCCATGCCCTGCTTGGGGATCTAACCTACAGCCTTCTGGGTAAAGATCGTACCCACCGTGCCAAACTGCCATTCAATACAGCTGGAATTTGTGGACATGATCCAACAATGCATACCAATATTTATAGACAGGGAGAGGTTATGCGACAAGCCCCCCCACTCCCACTCTAGTAATGTAACATGAGGGCACTTGTGACTTTAACAAATACATGTTCTTTAAAAATCTCACACTGAACAAGTAAGCCACAATCTAACACACAGTGTTCCAATAACTTATGTATATAAATCATATACATTTTTCTCATAACTCTGTAATATTATAGTGACATTCTTCTAATGTTTATGACAAAGATGGTTCTTTAATTTGAACAATGACAACTTGTAACAAACAATAATAACTAACTGGCAGTGTGAGGATGCAGATAATTGGACCTGGGGTCAAAGTAAAGAAGCTCTGACTCCTATGACAGAAAGCAGATTTTGCACATTTTTAAATAACCAAAGCAAGAAAACAGGCTGGCCTCTCTCCTCCCACACAAAAGTATAATGGTAGCTTAGCAGACACGAAAAGGCTCGGCCTAGGAACTTCAATACAAAATAGTACACTGGACCTAAGCCCTGTGTGGCGTGTCAATGACAATGAAAATCTTGAGCTAGCCATTGCTTATGGTTCTTCTGAACAAAAAGCTTTTTTACGCAAACATTTTTCGACATATAGGCTGCAGGATGCAAAATGCATTCTGCTGTATCTGCACCAAGATGTGAATATAGAAAGTAACATATGAGATTCTGTAAGATAGAAGTCAACCGCAAGTGCTGAACCCCACCCCGAGCAACTCCACGCATGTATGTGTATATGTTGCATGCTCGTATGTGTGTGCAGGTATGTGTGTGCATGTGTGCATGACAGGGTCACTCACTGTCCCTCAGATTGTGGCAAGAGAGCACAAATTGTGCTGCTAGTATGCAGCCGTCTTTATTTTCCCCTAATAAGAAGGGTAGTTTGTCGGCATCCGGTGTGCTGTCGAATTGTGGACATTTTTGGCTCATTTTGGGGTAGAATTTATTGCGAATTTGGTCAAATTTGGCACATTCAATAAGGAAGTGTTTTTCGGTTTCAATTTTGGGGTCTTTACATTGTTGGCACAATCTTTGTTCTTCTGGCAGCCATGATCTTTTGTGCCTGCCGGTTTCTATGGCTAGGCGGTGCTCGCTGAGTCTGTACCTCGTCAAGGTGGTTCTCAGTTTTTTTGTCAGTAACTGTGGTCAGGTAGTTTGCTACAGTGTACTGTCTTTTTAGGGCCAGATAACATTTCATTTTACTTTGTGATTTTGTTTGAGATTCCCAATACGTGATATCATTTTGTTTCAGTTGTGTTGCAATTTGGGTAATTCTAATTAGATTTGTAGTTTTGTTCTGATCCTGAGCCAGTGAGGAGTTAGTATGAGTTAGTGTGTGTACAGAACTAAGGCTCAGGACCAGCTGAGTGAGGGGATTGTTTTCTTTGCTCAACTCTTGGTATCGCAGGGCTTTGTATTGATGTGAGTGGGGATCACTGTGTTTTAAATGTTTCCAAAATTTGATTGCCCTTTTTTGTATTTTTATAAGTAATGGATATTGGCCTAATTCTGCCCTGCATGCATTGTTTGTTGTGTTTCTATGTACCTTTAAGATATGTTTACAGAAATTCTGCATACAGGGTTTCAATTGGATGTCTCTGAGAAAGAGGGAGACCTAGAGTGCTGAGAAGAATAGAGAGAGAGAGTGTGTGTGCCAGCACCTTTTGATGTAGACTGCATAGCCCTGTACAATCATGGTTAATTCCGCTGTTATTGTTAAAGCATAAGAAATTGATCTAAATTGTGTCAGTTTACATCACTATTCCACAAGCACACATTCATAATGGTTCTTTGGACAATTTATCATATTCTACCCGCAGATAAATTAGATATCTGTCACCATGCCATGAGGAAATAGGCCAATGTTGTTTAATGTTCATATTCGCATGGGATTTGTACAGATTTCACTCTTCTTTTTTTCTTGCTTGAATATGCATGCAACTTGAGGACTGCATGCATCATACAGTTCCAGTTCTGACTCCACGATGTCCTGGACATTCACATAGCAGACACGAAAAGGCTCGGCCTAGGAACTTCAATCCAAAATAGTACACTGGACCTAAGCCCTGTGTGGCGGGTCAATGACAATGAAAATCTTGAGCTAGCCATTGCTTATGGTTCTTCTCAACAAAAAGCTTTTTTACGCAAACGTTTTTCGGCATATAGGCTGCAGGATGCAAAATGCATTCTGCTGTATCTGCACCAAGATGTGAATATAGAAAGTAACATATGAGATTCTGTAAGATAGAAGTCAAACCGCAAGTGCTGAACCCCACCCGAGCAACTCCACGCATCCTCTCTCTCTCTTTTGTAGGAGGTCACCAAGGAAAAAATGAAAAACATTGCAACAGACCTGTGTGAAGGCCACTGCAAACTTGACATTTTCCAGGAGGAGAATTCCAATATTGTCATTGTTTCAGGCCCAAACATTGAAGGTGTGTTTGACTTTGGTTATCTGGAAACTTGCAGTAATACCATAACAATTCTCTCTCTCTCTCTCTCTCTCTCTCTCTCTCCTCTCTCTCTCTCCTCTCTCTCTCTCTCTCTCCTCTCTCTCTCTCTCTCTCCTCTCTCTCTCTCTCTCTCTCTCTCTCTCTCCTCTCTCTCTCTCTCTCTCTCTCTCTCTCTCTCTCTCTCTCTCTCTCTCTCTCTCTCTCTCTCTCTCTCTCTCTCCTCTCTCTCTCTCTCTCTCTCTCAACCCAATCCAGGTAGCATCATGGTGGTCATTGCCAGTATCTTTTCCTTTCTGTGTATTTTTGATGTATGGGAATGCTTGTATTTTTTGTATCTGTGTAATTGTGTTTCCTGTTTTCTGAATTTCTGTCAATATTTAGTCATTTGTTCCTTGTCTCTCCATTGTGGTTGTATTGTTATTTATTCATTGTGTGACCTTTTCTGGAAGGCCACACAATGTATTCCAGGGACTGGATTTGCACAGAAGATGGTAGCAGGCCTGAGGAAGCTTTCTGTGTTACTGTCACATGAAGGGGAGCAGTAGTTGACAGTGGAGGGAGGGGCAGGAGGTAGCAGAGGAGGATGATAACTGCCCCACCCACCGGATAGGGTTTCATTAGAAATGCAGCGAGCGAAAATAAACCTGGGGGGGCGAGTGGGGGAGGGCTTCAGCCCCAGACAGACATCTGACATGACCGTGTCCAATTTGTGTACTGCCAATCTACCAATGTAAGACCTTGACTGTAGACGTTTGTGGCTGGGGTGCACCTCCCTAAACAGTCACTCTCGATTGTGAGCAGGGTCAAACAGATGAACTGGAACAGCTGTAGGATGTTTATCCTACCACTCCCCACAC
>CM056378.1:99689671-99745869 GCA_029718625.1 Synaphobranchus kaupii | reverse complement strand
GGCCAAAAAAGAGCTGTTCCAGGTTTTACTAGCTGCAGTTATCCAGCTAACTCAGTAATCCTGCTTCGTAGTATACCCCCCCGACATCAAAGTGCTTACCAACATCCCAACTAAAAGAAAAAGGTAAAACAAATAATAAATGTTTTTTAAGGAAAAATATGCTTCTTTTTTTTCAAAATATACATTATCTAAGCTGTTAAGCAGGATAGTGCCTGTACTTAAAAATAAACTGCAAAAGTACATCATATGAAGGCAGCCTGTCAATAATTTGTTGTAAATGCTTTCCTTTTCTTAGAACTGCAGACTCACTGTAATCTTGGGTACGGCAGGGGCACGGGTGTCTGTCACGGTCTGAAAGATAGTGGCGCTCTCAGCGGTCTGTTCTGGGGTCTGTGTGTCAGTCGGCACCGCTGTGGCGATGCTGGAGACCTGGTCAGTTGCTGGGCCAGACGTCACAGCTTCTGTGGTCTGCTGGGCGTCTGTGCGGGCTTCCTGCGTGGCCGCCAGAGTGCTACCTGTCTCCGGGGCTGCGGTTGACTCAGACGGGGTTTGTGTGGTGTCCAGTGTTGCCGGACCAGCTGTGGTCTGGTCATCTGCACCTACAGGAACAGCTTCTGGAGCTGCATAAGCACACTATCACTGTTATGGTTGGAAGAGTTTTAGGCCATCTTGCACATTTATGAGGTTTGTCTATTTTTTCATTAGCTTCTATTTAAATATATCATATGCAAACACTTATATTGTTGACATAAACAGTGGCCAAAATCACTTTTTATCATGGAATGTGGTGGGGTACCACATACTTAGAATAAGCCTTAAGTGTTGTTGATTGTCAATTATTTGTATTTTTTTTAATACAGTAGGTCAAAAAGGACATTTTTACGTGCATTGCGCCTGTTTCCATTGGACTTTAATGTGCATTTAGAACAGTTATTTTCCAGAAGCGTCGATTACAAGGTCTACAATTTTTAATAAAGTTGACTAACTTTCCCTTTTTAGCGCACAATGCTCAGTTGTAATCCACTTCCGTGCTACATACCTCTGCTCAGTATCCTCAAATTCGTTTTTCCCTGTTTCCCTCTTTGCAGCATATGAATCCAGTTAGTTTATTTATTTATTTACCTATCTACCTCCAGGAAACTGAAATGGGGCGATTTTAAAGACTGGTCGCATTTTTATTAAAGCTTTTACCCACTCAACACTGAACACAAATATTCAATTCTCTAAATGAAAGTTGTGTTCTATTCCAATCTTTGTTCCCTCTGCAATTTTCACTTGCATTGATGTGCCATGAGACTGATGCCATTTAGAGGGACAATTCACGAAGGAAGGTTTTTGGGAGTTGATTGGGTTCATAAACTGTTCAGTTTTGCGATTAACGTCAGGGACTGCATCTTGCAAAAGATTTTCTGGCCGGGCCCGTCTCCACACACATGAAGCCAGTTCTGCACAACACATAACATCGTGGGATACTTCTCTCTTTGTACCCAGCCAAGATTCTGGCTTAATCTTATTCAAGGGCCTAATAAACCCATATTAGTCATCATTCATGTGCACAAATCTAAGGGGCAAGGACAAGTGGGACACTGGGAGCCCAGAGACTGTATTTGAGTTCAGTCCAGACCTGGGTGAAATTATTATTTGGAGGAATCTAACCATTTAAGTACCAGTAAAAGTCCTTTACTGACAATTATAAAACAAGCATCTATTTTTACACATATTCAGAACAAAATTTCATATGGTGAATATTTTGGCTAGACACATGTTTTCTCAAGGATCTGGAATGTGCTCAATTCATACCCGCACCTGAAATGATTTCAAATACATACTGTATGTATCTATAGCTTGGTGTAGTCTATGTTCCTTCAGGTATGCTAAGCTGGGTTGAGGCGTGGTCTTACCTGTGGTCAGCACAGCTGTGGTCGGGTTGTCCTCCTGACTTTTATCTGTGGTTGCCATTGTGGGTGCATCTGCCGGGATGGCACCTGCTTGGACGGTGACTGTCGGGACAGCATTTGCCGGGACGGCGACTGTTGAGACAGCATTTGCCGGGACGGCGACTGTTGAGACAGCATCTGTCGGGACGGCGACTGTTGGGACAGCCTGTGCAGGGATGGCATCCGTGGCTGCGACTACTGCTGCCGTGTCCTCCGGGGAAGCGGCAGGTGTCACCCCTTCATTATCACAGACCACACAACCTGAAATAAAGCATGACGATGCATAAATGGACTGTACTTGCGCTTTCCGTTTGAACGTTGTTCAAAAATGATCTTAACACGTTTCTTTGCAAATTAACATCCATTTGTTTGAGGACAAAGCCTTTGTCCATGAATTGTCCTGTCCAGTTTTTGGTATGATGCACTATCCCATAGTAAGTGTTGTGAAGTCATTACACCTGTGTCAAATCCACATTTTAATTTGAATATCAGTGATTGGCATTTTCTGTGCTGATTTAGCCACCTCTTATTCTGTTATATATATTTTACGCTTCATTGGCACAGATTTTTACTTTTGTTAGCCCTGATTATGCTTAAATTATATAACATTAATTACAGTGGTTTCATTATGGATCCATTGGCTTTCCCCAACTGGCCAATCAGTACCTTGCAGTAGGGTACGGCTGCTAGCATGTGCTAATGGGGTGTTCCTGCCAGTGTATGGCTGTTGAGAGGGATTCATAATGTTCAAATCCTTATATTCCCGTTGTTGCCTTCTCATAGATGAGGCCAGATCACATAATGAGTGGAACACTGCGTTTGTGCTTTAAAAAAATTATATTCTGCAGACATTAAATATAAGCGCTCTCTCCCTCCCCACATCTCTTTGGTCTAATTACTGCAATCTTCACCTCTACTTGGTTAAGAGATATGCGATTATCACCTCTGCAGAGCCACCTCCTTTTGCATAACTGCTAACTTTTATTATACATGTTGTGATACATTTCATAGCAATAACTGAGGCGCACTCTTGTCATTTACCAGACGGAGAGCACGGCGTCGGCGGGGAAGACTAATTGGGTGGGGATTTTAGCAGGTTGGTGTTTGCTTGAATAGGGTTGGGGTGGAGGGGCGGGTTAAAAAAGCCTGGCCCCTTTCTGACAACCTACACCCAAACCTGACCTGTAACCAATTACAGCTGTTTGCTCAGCAGCCTCAGGTAATTAATGGCCTAAGTGTGGAATAATGTTCCACCGTGACCTGTGTAAATAAACATTACCCTGCCACCACTGTGAAAAGGCCCCTGACCCTCCCACTGGTCCATCGGGAGAGATTCCCTTTCTAACATAAGAAACCTTTCGGATTTTGACCAGGTCTCAGCGTGAGTCCGGCTCGGTCCCTGACCCCCAAAAGAAATAGTATTTATCCATAGGAGTTTTTTTTTTGTTGTTGTTTGTTTGGGCTAATGTAACAGATGTGTTATTAGGCTCCTTGTTGATTTCTTTTTTGGGGGTTTTGTTTGTGACATTGAAGTAGTGAGCCACATGGAATGTTCATGTTTCTTCCCTTCTTTTTTCTTGCTCTTGTTTAAATCTTTTTATTGGAAGCTTTATCAGAATGAAGAACGCACGCAAGCAGAAATGTACTTGATTTGACGTATGTGCATTTCTAAGGAAATGGTGGCTTTTTATTTTTAAACATGTTTGGGACATGCTGTTAATTATATGCGAGTTAATTCACATTGACTGAGACAAAATACACAGAAAATAAATCACATTTCTGAAATTGCACAAGGACCAGCTGGAGTGTTGACATTCTACTCTATGTGCTTAGGCATTCCAGAGTTCAACATGACCCAGTTCAGAACTCATTCTCACCCAGACTCCAGAATGCAGGCTAATGCTCCATCTGGGAGGTCTGGTCCTCCTCCACTAACAACAATACATGGGCCCGTAACTCCATTATCTCCTCACACAGAGAGACATATTCCCATTTCAAACTGGTGAAAGGTTTCTCAAGCAGAAACATGGGTCTACAACCCTCATCCTGGAGAGCCCCAGGGTCTACATTTTCTTATCCTTGACACCTTAAAATCAGCAACCAACTCATGAGAAGCCAGGCGAAATGAGTAAACCATGCAATCAACTGCTTTGACTGGTCAATTAAGTACAGACTTCTTTAAGACAGACCCTGTGGTTCTTCGGGACCAGGGTGGCAGATCCCATGAGATTGAATCTGTTAGATTCACCTGAGACTAAAGAGGACGTTGACCTTGAACACTGCATGGTCACCAAGTGCTGCCTTTTCTCATTTGGTCTCGCTTTGGTCTTATCTTATTGAAATAGGCCCTGGGCCCTGAGCGACAAGGGTTTAATCCTGTGTACCAACTTACACATGAGCTACCCCAGCATAATACGCTGTGAACTGTGCTCTATGTCACCCTTGGATGTTAAATGGTGCATCTTGACTACATAGACACGTGAGAGATGTGTAATAGATGCATGATTGGAAACCCAAAAGAGTGGTTGGGGCAGTCCAGTTCAGTGGTATTATTCTCTTTCCATAGCTTAGAGAAGAAAAACAAACCCATGGTGAAACTGGATACCCAGTGAGTGTGGAAATTATTATAGTTAATTTTAGATAGTTGGGAACTGAGTGTGTTTTTTATAGATAAGCACAAACCTTCAGTTTGTGAAGCACAAGCACTGTGTCTGTAGTGTGGGTGGTTTTGAGTGCCTTGATCTTGCGCCAAACATGATGATTTGTACTGTATGATCTGTCTACAGTATTGTGAAATATATGCCATTTCTCTCCTGAAGCTGCATTTACTGTATTATAAGTCATTTTAATGTGACGGTTTCCAGGTAGGGCCGTGCATTTTTAAGCGTCTGAGGGGTGCAAATAAATTCTGCAGGTGTAACCATGTTAATTAACATTTTAGCCGGCTACTTTTGCCTGAGAATTGATATGGCTATTGAATCAATTTCAACGAAAAATGCAGTTAGTTTGCAGGCTCAAGCAAACAGTCTCTTGCTTTCCTCACCTCTGTTCCTCAAACGCGCACACTCTCTCTCACACACACACAGACACACACACACACGCTTCTGTATCACCTCTACATGCCTCATTAAGAGATGCCCACTCTGTTTTCCTCTGGTTGCTGTGGGTGTGCTCACTGCTCACCAGTGATTGTTCAAAGGGGGTGAAAAATGAATGTGTGATATGCGTGAGTTCTGCAGTGTCCTACAGTGAGCAGACAAGCTGTGTATAAATCCTAGTCCTAATACGGCTCCCATCATCCTCCTCCCGTGCAGGCAGACCCTCTCACGCCATCTCTCTGTTCGTTGTCAGCCCTGAACGGAGTGACAGCGGTTTATTTCTGCCGCTCAACCTTCAGGGTCACAGACACCTCTGAGGATTGATTGATAATCGTTGGGTCAATTAACTTCCCGAACCCCACAACCCGCACGCCCATCACGTCCAGACTCCTCCTCGTCTCTCGTGTTCTCTGCTTTTCCCTGCAGGGGTGGTGAGATGGGGGACCTTGCCACAGGCCCTCTGGTCAAGGACTCCCTGACCCTGCATGCGCTGGCGGAACTCCACTCTTCCAGGGCCAGAAACCCTACACGCTTCCGTGCGCTCTTGTTAACCGCCAACAGGCGGACTGCCTCGTAAAAAGAGGTGTGACTGAGATGTAAATCATGGGCGTTTTTTTTGTGTGTAAATGTGACACGGGCACCGCAGTAGGAAATACACAGCGACGCTTCCTCTAACGGTTGATGAGGTCCGGCCGGTTTGCACAGAGTGGCTCACAGTGATAAAAGGATGTGAACCTCATTCCTCCTACTCATCGCTTACATAGCCTTCGCAGTGCTTTGGAATCTGTCCCGGCACCTGCCGATGCATTGCAGAAACATTGTGAGAATGTTACGTGTTAGTTTTAGGTGTCGCTGACGAAAGCTAGCATGTGCAGCAGAGATAGTAGGACTAGTGCGTATGTTTACAGTGAGCGGAGGGGGAGATGCGTTTATTGCTGTTTTTTATCAGACTGTGATCATATTAAATATCACCGCATCTGCGAATAGGTAAATGGCGTCCTCTGAAAAGTGCAGCGGATTACTTTTCCCCGGCGCTGAGGAGCGCCGAGGACAGGGGAGTCTGCACTTGCCTCCAGGTCAAGGAAGGAGGTAAAAAAGAGAAAGAAAAACACACACTCCTTCTTTGTCTTAGTCTGAGACATCACCTCGCAACCTACGCAGATCCTCCTCCGCCTCTTTATTAGCCCCCACAGTCAGAACAGACAAGGACCAGAGAACAACTGTCAGATTAGCTAATTTTTATTAAGCCTGTTGCCATAGCAGAGCGGGTTGCCATAGCAGATAAGATGTTTTGGGACCCTGGGCCAATTCCCGGGTTCAGTATTCAGTCTCACCGCGGCGTGTAGCAGGGAACCGTGGAGGAGGTGAAGGGGAATGTGATAAAGGTGGTATTTGCTGTCATCAGTCCGGCCACGCTGACGTTGAGATGAATTCCAAATCCACCTCCCTCCCTTTTGTTTCTGTTTCTCTTAAATGCCTTCTTCAGCCTCTTGACCCCCCTAAGAGAAGGGTCTCCCTGCTCCAAGGCCTCCCAATTCCGTCAGCTCTCGCTGGCACAGACACACCCAATACCCCGTTGCATTATGGGCAGTAACTCATAGCAAGGGAGAGGTAATTGGGCTTTTCAGGCATCTACAAATTATTACCAGAGACAGGCAATAATTTGAATGCTGAGAGTCTCATAAGAATTGATTAATGACATAGTCGTGTCTTCTTTCTTCAGAAATCTTGGCTTACAAAAAAAGCATTTGGTACACGCAACAGTATAAACATAAATTAATAAATCCTTGTCTACCAATCACAACTCTACCTTGAATGTTCCACAGCCAAACTTGTGTGAAAACCATTGACCTAACGCAATTTCCTAACTTGTTTTGGGATGCCACTCAAATGGGTGTCCAGATTGAGCACAGTCATTTAAATGTGTTATCAAAGGATTATGTCAAACAGAAGCACCCTGGGGATGTTATTCCACATGGAGTGCAATGGGCCGTCTCAGGGTCCCATCAATAAGCTCTTCGTTGGCGTGGGTAATGACTACGAATGTCCGGGAGTTGTGTTTAACAAAGCTGAGGAAAAGAGCAGGAAAGATCCGAAAAGTAAACAAGCCAATTTGGAGGAGTAACGAATAAAGACTGGGGTCAATGGACACTGAAAGGATGCAGGCCTGAAAGGGCACACTCAGCTCACGGGAGAAGTGCTCGACGTACAAGGTCATTGTGCAGGAGTGGTCCTGGAAGCAGACCAGAGAGACGTGCAGCTGGGGACTGGTGGACCCTGGCGGGGAGCGTGCTTCGGTTTGGAACTTTGCTTTGATAGCAGGGAGGCTGGAGGCAGAGTGTCAATGGGCAGACTGCTCTGTGCTGGTGGGCAAGCGTGGTAAGCTCTAGTCTGATTTGAGTGTGGGTCTGGTGGGGACAGAGAGACCGATAAAGGCTGTGTTCAGCAGGAATTACTGGGGAGAGCTGTATGATCCCGTATGATAATGGAATATGCTGCAATGTAATGGCAAAATACCGTATGTTATCAAGATATCGCAACACTAGATATAACAAATTGTTGGCTCTGTGAAATGTTGCAATATATTTTTGTGAAATCATTTTTTTGTTTCTGGCAAATGGCTTTGAATTTTCTATCAGTATATTTTTCCACATATATGTATTTATCATTATACTCTCCAAAGAGTGTTTATAAATATATTATGTCAAAGTACATTCCATTTATATAAGGGAGTGCAGCACCACTATGTAGGATGGTCAGTGCCATGTTTTCAGCTCTACTCACCGGCTCTGAGAACCTGTTTCCTTGCCTTGCTGGTGTCAGGGCACCAGTGGAACATACTGTATTGTCTCATTGTCCATTCCAGGAGCCGGCTTGTAATGTGTTATTGCCAGATTTGCCAAAAAAGCAGGGTCAGATCATATGGTCACTCCACGATATTAACGTATACGGCACAGTGTTCTGCAGCAGCCCTCCCTGGCAGCCAACGAAATGCAGCCCTGTCTGCCTTGACGCTTACAGCGTCAATCCCTCACCGTGGTCACAGTTATATCAAGTTCCATTTGTAATGGCAAGTTTTCCAAGCATCTCACAGTGTATGTGATTTCATTCTCAGGGGTATTCTGCTCAAGTATGCTGCTCAAATTATGTTGAAAGGTAAGCGTTCACTCTTCTTAAGTGCACTGTTGCCTCTTTAGGGAATAACTTACAGAAGATAACAGATTATTATGTTATATTTTCAGAATGGCGAGAGTGACTGTCCCCGGTGTCCCATCAACACTTGTCCTATAGTTGTAACTTTAACTTATATGCAAGTGTTGCATTTTTTCCTTCACACACTCCAATGTGTGTGTGTCTGTGTGTGTGTGTGTGTGTGTGTGTGTGTGTGAGAGAGAGAGAGAGAGAGAGAGAGAGTGTGTGTGTGTGTGTGTGTGTGTGTGTGTGTGTGTGTGTGTGTGTGTGTGTGTGTGTGATTCCTCAAAAAGATTTCAGCCTTGATGGAACTCAGTTGACTCAGCCACAATAATGAGACATCAAGGACATCTCTGGGCCTGCCAAATGTATTCCCCCTCTTCCCCCGCCACACCTATCCCTTACCTGCCACACTGTCTGGATTGCAACTAATGCATGTGATTTACCATCTACTTTTAAGTTTTCTCAAGGACCATAGCCCCTCCCCCTTAACTCTTCACCCAAGCATCTCCTCCCCCTTCTTTTTCCTGTTTAGATTGCCATCTTTTATCTTTCCTGTGTTCTCAGAGTCAGGGTTCAGGGTGGGAACAGATGGGGGGGAGAGAGAGAGAGAGAAAAAAAAAAAACCTTTCCACAAAAGAGTAATAAAAGGAAAAAATGAGGTGAAGGAAGGGAAAAAACACGGTGAGAGAGCGGAGACCCGGGTGCGATGGGGTTGGTATGTGGCCCTTGTAATTAGTCCCGTTTCGGTTCTCTGAAGCGAGCTCGGATGTGGCCCCGTGCTGGGAGGGGTCCTCCCAGCCAGCAGATGTGGCTCTCCTGTGGGAGTTTCCTCACCGCGTCTTTGCCCTAAAAAGAGGGGGCCCTTGACGTCAGCCCCGAGGGCCCGGAGCAGCAGGCCCAGAGAAAACACCTCGGCGTCCACCGCCCTCATTCCTGGTGGAAGACTACCCCCACCCTCCACCCAGATGTTATTTCAACAGGCTCTGACCTCTCCTTTCCCAAGGCTGTCCCAGCAGACTTGGAAGAATGACAGGTTGTCCCCGTGCAACTCCTCTACGGCCTTATTGCCTGGGAAACATGAAGCTGAGGAATCCTCCGGCGGAGCGGCAGGGGGAATCCGAGTCACAGCTTCAGACATGTGTTTGTAAGCAGGGCGGCCTTTCATCTCCCCCTGTGCTCCCGGAGTCCCGCCCCGCCACAGATAACCTGCAGGTGCAGTGAGCGCAGACGCCCAGAAGCACAGCCTTGACCCCCACCCCCACCCCGCTGGAGCAATTGGCCACAGAGGGCTTAGATAGCGTGTCCATGTGCCCTGTCCATGTTGATACACAGTGCGGTGCCTCTCTGCAGAGCCCGTTCTCTCACAAGGCTATGGAAGGACCGGCAGTTCTCTCTTAAGGAGGTTAGGCAGTGTAGTATAATGGTTAAGGAACTGGGCTTGTAACCGAAAGGTTGCAGGTTTGATTCCCAGGTAGGACACAGCCGTTGTACCCTTGAGCAAGGTACTTCACCTGACTTTCTTCAGTATATATCCAGCTGTATGAATGGATAAATGTAATAAGAAGTTGTGTAAGTCGCTCTGGATAAGAGCGTATGCTAAATGCCTGTAATGTAATGTAATGTAATGTAATGTAATGTAATGTTAGCATTTAGCGTGCGTCCCATGCTATGGGCTAGGGGAGACCGCCACAGTAACGATTAAAGTTGTGACTGCCGTTCACCTGTTTAGCAAATACAGCGGTGTTACCTAGGGGTGGTTAGACAGTCAGTCCCAAGGGCAGCAAACCACACCCTCTCATTAATGCGCAAATTCATGAAGCGTTTCACAGACCTCCTTTCACCCGGCATACAAACAACACAAAAAAAACTCATCACTGTCTCGGTTTGATAAGGATAACAGCCGCTTTTACAAATAAGTCCAGTCTCAAATTTCTCACTGCGGAGAATGTTAAACAAAATGAAGGCAGGTTGAATAAATGAAGTGGATGAACAATAATCCAGGAATGTTCCTTGCACATCCTCACACAGGATATGGGTGTGGACTGCACAGTCACGCATGTCAGGAACATTGAGCTGATATGGAGGGAGGTACACGGCGGTTCAATCAGTCTGGCTATTTTTGCACGGTGCAATCAACAGGTCTCTAACACCACACATTACAGGGGGTATTTTCCAGAGGTGATAATAATAATAAAAAAACATAAGAAACCATTCAAGCTAATGTCAGAAAAAGTGGCTATAATTCAGATTCCTGAACTCTTGAAAAAAAATGCAATATTGTAATTAGCAACAAAATATGACACTGGTAACAAACAGATTGAAAAAGGTGACTTTAAAGAGTTGGGATCAGTGTGTACAGAGTGACGTCTACAGTTGGTCTTTTCGCCTTGTGTTCTACCTGATAAGCCAGCCTGTGAGTTATCATGTAGAAGTCACCACCAAACCGGTACATCATCTCTGTCTGACAGAGCTAAAACGTTTGCGACCTCACAAACGAACTGCTCCCCCCTTTCTTCCTCCAGGGCTGACATTTCCCAGACAATTATTTCATTCTACAGACAAAAAATTGATTTTTTCCCACAATTTTGGATGCTATTTTAGACCATGTGACTAAACACTGCTCATTCAACGTGTCATATTGAAAACTATCTGTCTTGACTTTTGTTTTGTTTCTTAAATAACAATTTCACCACCTAACAACGGAAACGTTGCAAATAAGACAAATTAAGATGGAGGATTCGGCTGCGATAGGATCCAGCGTGAATACATGGTATCCGCCCACCCAGAACTGTGATTATTTCTGTTATTGTTGCTGTTGTTATTTTAATGAAATACCGTCATCTATTAGAGCCAGTACATGGTAATTGCGCGCTCTAAATCTCAAGTGGATCCACCTCTTTCATAGGTCCATCCAGACCTCCCACCTTCGGTAAGGTCACAAAGCAGTCTCACTCTCCCTGTCCAAGACCTACAGATGGCCCATGCACTGCCACCAACTCACTGCACTTTACAGCATGTGGACAGATAAAATGATTCTGTGTGAAAGGATGTGTAAATGTTTGGTCTTCAACTGCCTGTTCAATACAATGGTCTGGGAGGAAGTGGCCTTAGGAGGAAAGTAAAGAGACAAATCGGAAGGAGAATGTAACTTCCTGTGGATGAAAAAACCTGGCTGCAGTTTTGCCCGCTTTGAATGACACACTCGTGACCTATGTCCTGGCTCGCATGTCTGTCTGTTTCTCTGTCTGTTTTATGATAACTGGTGTTGGGCTTCTCTGCAATAGGAACGGCAACTGCAAGAACTATCTACTGTCTGAAGATGAAAAAAGCTTATGTTTTCAATTCGACCCCTTAAAAAAGACTTACATGTTAAAGCATCGTACATGTTACTTAGCATTAATTACCAAGCGCAATTACTCTCTAAGTGAAGGTGGCTGAGCCAAGACGCATAAAATTTGTCTATTTCCTAGGCATAACCATGAGCCTTTTAGCTCCTCGCTAACAAACATGCTATAATGGAGGGCTTACATGACCATAATGCGTGTACTGGATTGCCGTCCATGTCATTGTGGTCATGTTTGTGTGCTGTGGAGCTGATATGATGTGTGATCTGATTCCAAGAGAATTTGTGGAGATTGCAGCATTTCCCTGACTGACATTTATACTGCATTTTCTATGATTACTAGCAATTATGAGAATAATTTCCCCACAAAAATATAAGCGTGTACGTGCTGCAGATTTTTTTCGGTTTCCTATGGGGGTTTGGATTGCTTTAATAACTTTAAGTGATATTTAATTGCTGAGCTCTTTAAAATATTGTGGCAACTTTTTAAAAGTTGCCTCTAATTAGAGCATGTCCATTACCAGGTTATCTAAAGACCATTGTGGAGTTTTACTTTTCTATGTGCGGAAAGTTTCTGTTTTGCAAACAAAAAGGAATGAGTACAGAGGGAGGGAGGCTATACTCTTCTGTTAAAGCAGCAGCTGTAAAACCACATCGGGGTGCAGGAGAGGCTTGGAACAAAGAGGATAAGGCAACAGCAGTAACTGTGAAGGCAAGATGGGAATGCAATTGCCAGTCTGCTGTTCATTAAGGCTGTTTAGCAAGGACAATATTGTGTCTAGAGAATGCATAGTAATTTTCAACTCCTGTCTTAGTTAATGATTTTGTATGTATGAGAGCTGGGTTTCAGTTTTATTTGTTTTTCTTTTTTCTATTAAGGTTAGTAAGGTTCTGTATGTGTAGATTCGACCTGGAGGCCCAGCGAATGATGGAGAACTACACTCCTTCAAGGCACTCATTTTATCGCGCGTCTCTTTTTGATTTATTTCGCAATAAATGGATGAGCTAATGCAATAAAAGGAATAAGTGGGTTTTTGTTTTATTTGTTGTAGATTTTCCTGTTTAACTGAAACCTCTGTGCTGCACCAAGAAATGAAAGTATTTACATGCCAACAACTGCAACCCCTGCAGTCACTTGTAAAAGGAGAAAAATTTATTTTTTACACAACTGTAGGATGTGGTTACGGGCTCACTGAGGCATGCTGTCTCTTCCCTGGTTGAAATCAGCTATCTCCCAGCTGTTATCTAAATTTATTCAAAAGGGTCTGACACAAGAAAAGTTTACCACTGCAGTCAGGACTAAACGGAATGCCTGTCAATGGCCGTAGGACACCAGGAAAGTAAGCAGTATTCTTCAGTGTTTTGCTTGGCAGCCGCCTTTGTTTTCAGTAGACAAGTGTTTTACAGACCGAAAGCATTGAGACAGAAAGGCAGGGGTTTATCGAAAATTCTCCCCCGTAAAACGCCTGTGTCACCACTGGACTTGACCTTTCATATCAGAGTAACGCATTTGCGCACGCAAAATGCGTTCAGGAGTAGGACAGGAACACGAGCAACCGTTTTACTATCTTTATTCTGAGCAGTGTAGCGCGAGAGGTCAGACACGGGTCTTTGCTGATATGAAAGGGCGTGTTTTGTCTGTCTAGGTTAATAAAACGTCTGTCGTGGGCTGGTTTGTTCAGATGCAGATGTTGGGGTAGGTGGAGTCAGAATTTAGAGTCTCCACCCCTGCTAGTGGTCTGGAGCAGTCTAATTGGCTGTGTTGTGATCATACAACTGACACTTTTAAATGTGACCGACCACACCCACACCTTGCTTGCCCAAGCCACAGCACTTTGATTCCCCTTATTTATTAAGCCCAAAATTGGCTGCAAGAGCTATGGAAACAAATCTGTCCCAGAAATATAATTTTTGCTTACATCAGTAAGTGTGAAAATACACACCCTCCGCTCTCTCTCTCTCTCTGGTCTCCTATACTAACAGTGCCCAGGCAGTGCACAGAACAAAGACTCTAACAGATTTTACTCCAGGCTAGTCATGGAATGACATCATGCATTTGTAGCTTTGACCAAGCCCACTGTGGAGTACTGTAGTGCTGTTTACATATTCTTGCAGGATTGCATCATTGCTGAATTGACCAGCCAGGAAACTGTATGATAAAGCAGAGCGGGTGAGGATTGGTGGACAGTCCAAACTCAGAACATCAGCTCAGAGAAATATGTTGTATAATAAGTACTTTATTGACCTCATGGGGTCATTTGTCCTCTGCAGTTGACCCATCCTAACTACTTAGGAGCAGTGGGCAGCCACAGTGCAGTGCCAGAGGACCAACTCCAGTTCTGTGGTCAGTGCCTTGGTCAAGGGCAATGGCAGGAGTTTTACCTAACCTGACATACATGCATTTTCTTATGTTAACTGACAAACCAGACCTATATTTATATACTGTAGACAGTGTG
Source organism: Synaphobranchus kaupii (assembly GCA_029718625.1). NCBI lineage: Eukaryota > Metazoa > Chordata > Actinopteri > Anguilliformes > Synaphobranchidae > Synaphobranchus > Synaphobranchus kaupii. Next base: position 99,731,840 of record CM056378.1, on the reverse strand, counting down.
GATGGTGGAAATATCTCTCTCCCTCTATTTCTCTCTCTCTCTCTCCCTCCCTCCCTCCCTCTCCATTGTTACGTATTCACACCAGTGCTGTGAGCCTGTGAGAGTAGTATGGGAGAGTCACAGAGGGATGCTGACACCTCTGAAGTGGAGCTGTTTGTACTCACAGCAGGCTGTAATGCCTGCTCGCTTTGACCTCAGTTAGAATGTCTGTGAGGAGCAGAGCCCTTCCTGGGTTGTGCATGTCTGACTGTCCAGCCGGGCTCTCCCTCCTGCCCCCGCCCCTGCCCCTGCCCCTGGCCCCCGCCCTGTCAGGTCTTCAACAGGTCTCCAGGCTGGTATAATGAGCTAATTAACACTTCTCTCTAACTGTTGGGCAGATAATGACAATGAAAAAGTCAAGACATCATTAAATTCCTTAAATTTTAACACACAACTGAACATCGCATTGCCTTAGCCGCAACTACTTGCATATACTGTGCCTTACGTAAACATACAGTAGTGCATTAGAAGCTGCGTGTATGTGTGCGTGCGCGCGTGTGCGTGTGTGGCTGTGTGATACACATTGCATGCACATAATCTCAACCACAAGAGGATATTACTATTTTAGACATCAGTGTTCTATTTAAATATCTGTCCAAACCAAAGCTGCATTCATGTTGGCTTCTTATCCAGCACAATGAGTGTTTATAAAAACTGGGATCTGCTGTTGTGCTCCGAGCCAAGCTCCGAACCAATGACATCACAAAATCCCCTGTGTCACTGATTAAACCTTGACTAAAGCAATTAACCCAGAGAACAAAATGAGAGCTTTGTACATAGAACTGGAACTGAATTCATGTACATAGACAGAAAAAAATAACTCCAAAGGACACTTTTAAGTTGCCATGAAGCATTAAACCCTGAATACTTTGTTTAAAAAACACTTTAACGTCATCAGATTTGACCTCCACAGGCAAACTTTTGTGTCACTTCCAAGATAGACGTTCATTTTTAGCCATACAGCTCAGCGGACACATGTAGGGTATTGCAAATGCGTTGCAGTCCTTAGCGAATTAGAAATTAAAGAACACACTGAACCAATCATCTCTATTCAAAAACCACAGGAACAACAAAGTTCCCCCTATATGTTCACTGTAAATGCACATAATGTTCAACATGCGGGTTTCACTCGCATACCCGCATGGTTGCATATTTAGCTGGCTTAATCACATTCTAGCAGGAGCTGCATGCGAGTGCCAACAATATAACAAGCCTGTGTGACTGGAGGTGTGTGATTGGCTGTGGGAAGAAAAAAGCAGACCGGTGCCAACATCCCTGTGTATTCCTGGTCAAACTTGAAGGCTGTTAATATAACTCATACCGTGGGTGCTACAATCCAACAGCATGGTTGGCTCTCAGTCGGCTTTGTACATTGTGAAAAGGTTGTAGTAGAATATTCTAAAAAATGACTTTAAAGAAGAGTAGAAGACTAGTTTCTAAAATGCCTGGACGTCGTATACAAGAGTGCTTCTCTAGCTCATTAGGCACGGGGTAGTGGGGTGGGTGAGGGGCGTGTCCTTATTATTAGATTTCCTTTTTAACATGGAAATCAAATAACTTTATACCAAATTGGGTTTCAGTGTGTGTATGTGTCTGTGTTTGACTGTGCTGTATAAACAATATGTACTGTACGTGTAATCTGTTGGAAATGCTGAAAAGTGCTGTGTACGTATAGGGTAACCCATAACCTGGAAGCTGGCATGCTTGCCATCCCAATCCATTTTTCCAGAAAAGTCTTTTTTATGTGTTGGGAAGATTTAGCGTATGTTCATCCCAATCCCAGTGTGGCCATCTAGTACGGTGAGTCCACCACACCAGCCAAGGGAACTTTTCCGCAACTAGAATACCCGCAGTTTGAGCTCTGGAGAACATGTTACCATCTACTGGAACCACATCGATCTTTAAAATCCCCGGCTCCCTGAGCCCTCTCCAAGCCGCGCCTCGCCTCTATAATTTCTAGGGGCCTGCCTGGCTTGGAACAGTACCTCTCCACCAACCTGATCTCACCTTCCAGCAGAGCGAAGGTCTGGAGATCGTCTTGCCCCAAATGGGCGTCACCCCTGGGGACCTTATTTTAATCCCTGCTGAGTCGACAGGAACGCGTACCACTTCCCCATCGATAGGCCGTTTATCCTCGCGCGACCCTCCCCTCCCCACCACCTGCTAACTATATGTGCATGCAACTTTCCCTTGACTGGCAGGAGTCCGTGGCAATCCGAGTACCCTGGTTGTCAGCTCCTGATGCATACTTTCAAAAGCTGCCAATCATAAAGCCAATATCCCTGATAAATCCATACTTTAAAAAAAGGTATGGTGTGCTAATGTAACAGGACGCTTGAAACAGTTCAAAGAAAATAGGCATGGCCCAGAAAAAAAGAAGAAAAACAGCATGCTTCCAATCCCTGCCTGCTGTTACACACCCTGCCCAGCTCCACCCACTTTCCTCAGGATGCAGCCCATAATTGCACTCCACTACAAGTTTACACTCAGAGTGAACCCCTTTGTTCTGGGGTTTTCAACAAACACATTACAGGGTCATTCCATGTAACTCAGGTGTGTGATTTGTGCATTATTTATAACTACCAGCATATTCAAATTTAAAGCATGAGATCACATTAAAACATTAAAACACAATTTATTTACCTGCCCTATATTTACTCTACTTAGCCACCAATACCAAGCTCTGCACTAATAACATTAAATTCCTAGCACTGATGAACTACACAACATTCTGGAAGCTTCAACTTTACGAAAACTCATGAGATTAACTCCCATTAAACTCTTTGTATTAGGGGGTCCAATATTTCAGACTTCAGGAGCACCTATGTTGTCCAGCACACTTTCCGTAGTACCACCAGAGTCGTGCTGAAAGCAGCGCCAGCACCGTTACAGCAGGAAGGCGAGGGAGAGGGCATGACTCACCGTGCAGGAGCAGAGTGCTCAGAACCAGGGCCAAAGCCATCCTTCCCCAGGATCCATTCATTTTCACGGTGGACGCAGCCATCCTCCTTTGTGCGAGTGCGGCCGGTGAACGAGGGAGTGAGCGAGCGAGCGAGCGCGTGTGTGTGTGTGTGTGTGTGTGAGAGAGAGAGAAAGCGGTGGCTGTGATGAGAGCAAGGGCTGAGTGAGTTTAGGATTTCCTGTCACTGTGAGCAGCACTGGCGGGATAAAGCATAGCTTGTGCTCCTGCAGTTTTATATGGGGCCCCCCCCCGCTCTCTCTCCCACCCCCTTTTCCCTCAGACCATCTACTGTGGCAATTGGTCCTCCTCCTGCTCTCTCGCTCTCTCTCTCTCTCTCTCTCTCTCTCAGTGTGAGTGAGTGAGTGAGTGAGTGAGAGAGAGAGAGAGAGAGAGAGAGAGAGAGAGAGAGAGAGAGAGAGAGAGGCAGAGAGAGGGATGTGTGTGACAAAAGTGTGTGTTTGAGAATGTGTGGGAGTAAAGGCTGGGACTAAATGCATGTACACCGTGTGCATAAGTATGTGTGTGTATGAACAAGAGAGGCATTAGTTTGTGTACCGTTTACGAGTGGTGGTCTTTTTGTGGATTATGTTGCCTTAATGAGCACTGTTGATTAAAGGGGAAGTTCACTTTCTGGAGTTTGTTTCTTTGATATTACTTCAGTTTTAGTGTTTGATTTCAACCTAGACCCTCCTTGTGTTTGCTGACGTATACATTAGATACTTAAATATGTTTCTGAAACCCTGCCAACTTTACAATGGTGGTTATCAGGGGGAATTTTGGGGTTTGTTGTCTAAAGCAAGAAAATGCCAGGCGCAACATAATGTTGGCCTTTCTCAGAAGTTGCTTTCATCTAGCCACTCTCCCAAGGAGGCCAAATCTATGGTGTGCTGAAGAGACTGTTGCCCTTGGGATAGTCTCCACGACATTTCAGACAATGAGCTCTGTCAGTGTTGTAGCTGGCTTCTCAGCTACTTTTGCCAAGTACCCATCTCATAAACTTTCTCAGTTTGGTAAAATGACTATCCCCTTCCCCTCCCCTCCCCTCCCCATGTTGTTACAATGCTCTTAGGAAGGTTCAAAGCTTTTGTCATCTTTTTTTTAACCTTCTCTACATTTAATTTTTCCCTCTTAACGACTTATTTTCACCATTCCAGTGGGAGTTCATTGTTCATGGCAGCACGTCTGATCTTCTGTTTCAGTTGGTGTTGATCATTTTTATTCTGAAATCATGCAACTGGACACAGGTGGATTTGATCATTAGTGTATTAGCTGTCGGGAATACATGCTGGAATCGATAAGAGAATCGATAAGCTCAAAGGTGTACGATTCCGAGGAATCGGACAACTTGGAACCGGTTCTCGATTCCCACCCCTAGTTGTATATGATCGTAAATAACCTTATAACAGGGCTTAACATGCTAAATACCAAACTTCTCCTTTAATTTGTGGATCCAGAAGGCCTCACGCTGGAGCAGCTATTCCTCTTGACTCATGAACGTTCCTGAGTTGACCAGCTCCAGCGACTAATCATATTTAAACATATCTTGAAGCTGGAGTATGCAACTTTTTTATAGAAATATATTTGGGAACAGTCATGCTTAGTTGGTAGCAATCATAGAAAAAACTGTTGTCAGAGAAATCCAGCACCGTACACTGTGTTTATACCAAGGGGCCAAGACTGGGCTTTCGTTTTGAAGCTCACTTCCTGGTTGGGCTGGGAGCAGCCATTGTGACGTTGCTCACTAGCGCCACTGCGGTTGGCTCCAGTATAGGTCTTTCCCCATGTAAGTCAATGGCAGCAATGTGGTCAAAATACTCAGTCAATACATTTTTTACACAAAAAATGTAATTGGTGCCTTTCCTTCATCTAATGCCTGTGCATGTGCTGCTTTTTAAAATATTGTGTCGTTTGGACAGGGTATTAACATTTGTTCAGGACCAATCAGAGGGACAGGTTGAGTCCTGGGATCACTGGCATAGATAGGTTCTATATGGTTCTCACTGCCCTCACTCGGAGGGGCGGGACCTATTTTTATACAGTCTATGCTTGGGACAGGGAGACACGCTGTATTTTTGTCGATGGAGTCGATGGAGAACATTCCTTAGTAGCCTACCGTGAACAAGCTGTTGTTTTGTGGATGCAGTTCGTAGCATAGTAAATTGAGTGCCTTACCCGCTCATCTTCAACATGTTTGTCATCACATATTCATTTTGGTTGGAGCGAGCTATGATGTGTCTACTACGAAAAAAAATACTGTTTCGTAAGATGAGACAGAAGGGGATGTTGCAGCTACACTACAGGCCCAGTGTCTCGGAGCAAGCAGCCAAACTATGGGTTAAGTATCTCAAATCAATTGCTCCATACCTGTATAACCTTATCAATTTAGATATTAATTGAGCTATTCCAACCCGTACGCAATAGCCCCCTGTTATGTACTCCCCCTGTACTCCCCTGTCATGAACTTTAACCATTGCTTAGCAATGCTGGGTTAGCTAGCTAGCAAGCTAACGATATCTCACGGCAAGTCGTTTTAATTTAACAGTTATCCTTGCTGTCAAGTAATCCTTGCTGACTGGCCATATAAGTTCGCTAGCTACCGTGATTGCCTAGCTAACGTTACTAACGTTAGCCAGCTGCTCTAGCTAGAAATCTAACCGGATATTTCTACACCTGGATCATTTTTTTAGGTCCCAAAAATTACGAAAATGTGCGGGGAATAGAGCCAAAGTGTTAGCGGTATTTTGTACTGACTCAATACGGGGATGTTTAAAATAAAACCAATAATTTATCGGAAAAGAATACGGAGTCTGCGTTTGCAAATGTTTGTGATTAGGTTACAGGATGCAGATTAAAGTTAATGCCAGCTACAATGTAGCTACTGTGCTTTTAGCTAGCGTGTGAACCCACTAACCTTAATCCCCACTTTATCTGGAAGAGTTTTCAGAACAGGGCTTCATGCTGCGGCAAACCGTGACAGACTGCTCTGCCACAGTCGAGTTAATTAGCGGTTAGCAATGGTGGTGATGCATTGCGTCTAGCTTGGCTACCGCGCTCAGCTAGTATGCTATCTAGCTAATCAAATTAGCTGATGTTAGCGGAATATAAATTGAAGATAACTGAATGAACGTTAATTATGTGACGGATACCAGACATTCAATGCGAATAAATGACACAGTAAAATCGAGGATGGAAATTAAATGTTATATTATAAAACATTAGCAACTTAAGGAAGTTTACCGCGAGTTTGTTTTGCAAAATGGTGGGTTTGGTCAGGTCATGGGCTTTATATAGTTCTGTGGGCTTTATAGTTCTGTGGCTTCTCCACCCCGAACTGTCAATCATACTGTGCCCGGGCCATATCCGGTTGACCCTGCTCCAAGCCAAGGTCACTTCGGCTCCACGGAGCAGGCGCAGTTTGTACAAACGGCCGGCGAAAAAGACTTCCGAGCTTCAATTCAGTTTTTACGAGGCCGTGGAAAGGCAATGGGTGACGTCACAGTGGCTTTGTCCATATTTTTATACAGTCTATGGTTTATACCCTCAAATTCTGCATTCTAAAACCAGCGATTCAGCCCAAATTTTTGTGTTCAAAAGAAAGTTGCTTATGACATAAACCAATCGAAGAGATAGACCGGTTCACATTGCGAACCAATCAACAATGAGATTGACCTTGCGAGTTCATCAGCTAGAAACTAAGCGACCTGTTACGCCGGCACTATTTCATACAAAGAAAAAGAAAGGGAATTGTATAAAGTTTGCTCGAAAACTAGAGTAAACATAGGTACTCATTTTAGAAGGTGGCGAGATGTTTGGGAGAGGATTGGTTTATAGACAGGCGTGGAGCTCCCATTGTTTCTACTGGACAGGTAGGTTAAAGGTTTCAACGCTAATTTACCTGGACTTTCTGCTTGACAGCCAACTGCAGTTACCTACAATGAGTAGTAGCTAGGTTGATATTATTGATAACGTTACTTCATTTGTCAGCTAGTTTTTGGAAGAAGGAAATATTTTTTTGTTGTTTTACATGGACTCTTGTAGCTGACATTTTTACTGTAATGTTAGCTAACAGTTATACCAGTCTGTAATCCTGCAATCGTATAGAAAACATTCACAACAAGGTCTGTGGAAGCAGTGGGGTGGGGGGGGGGGGGGGGGGGTGTCTCTTTCTCTATGGGCAGGGCCAACCAAGGGGCCATCTTTCAGCTCTCAACCTCAGCACCGGATATTTAAAAAAAATACTTCCACTCGTATGTTGTTGTTAACTGTGTGCATTAAAATTTATTTTAAAGATTGCTTATTATGTTTCCGTGGTCAAATATTTTTTTCTTACCATATAGACAAAGATATGTTTTTTATTATTATTTATTCTGGCCTACATCATATTTTTGCGCAATAGTTGGCAACCAATTACATACTCGTAACCTTCTTCACGTCACTTTCTGAGCCATGATTCGTTGTACATGTGACTCCAAGGACACAACTGCGCATGTGAGATGAGCGCAAAAATGAAAACCTCCTGGTTCGGATGTGCTCCCCATTGGTTTCTAGTGGCATCGCTGTCTCTACATTATATACTCTAAGGGGCCAAGGCGAGGGGTGTTATGACTTTGAAGTGTTTTGATAACAAATATGACCATTAAAAAAGTTGCATACTCCAGCTTTAATTTGACTGCACAACACAGAAAAATGTGAAATAATCAGTGGGGGTGATAACTTTCTGAAGTCACAGTATATCATGGTTATTCTTTAAAAAAAAATTAAATCTTATTTTAATTTGCAACTATTTGCTGTGTTGAAGGAAATTGTGCCTATTTCCAAATATACAACAACTTGCATACAGCTTTCAAATTGGAATAAACTCACCGGAAGAGTCATACACTGTCTCAGTCACATGATTTCATCAGTGCTTGTATCGTAGAAACATCCTGTGGGCCTTCTTAATTAGGCTTACACTTGCGCAATATAGGCTACAGGGAAGTCACAAAATGATACTCAGTTGTGAACAATGACACGATCGATGAACACAAATTGACACAATTAATGAACACCTAATTGGTGGGAATTAAGGCATGACTGCGTGTGGATACATAGCCCCATAAGGATAATAATGGGAAAAAGATACCTAATCGCAAGAATGCATGTTAAAGGTGGCATTTCAGATCAAGATCGTCATTAAGCTCATGTGGATGAACAGTCTTAAAAATCCATCTGCTTTTCACGTAGTAAAAGTTGTTCTGTAGATTAAGGTTTTTAAGAAGCACAATTTGCGGCTGCATGGAGATTTCATCTGTTCTATGAATTGCACTTCTGCGTTCGTTCATACCCTAAATTGGCTATATTGGTCTTCCCTACATATCGTAAGCCACACATTGTAGGCCTATATTCAATATTAAATTTAAGCGAGAACAAGTATGCCTATTCATATAATTGTACAAAGTTAGCAATATTGATTGTGATCCATAAAATATGACATACAAGTCGATATAGCGATGGTAGAAAAAGAACTCGGGGCGAAAAAAAGGGTTATTCGAGTAAGCTGATCCTCTAGATATGCCATTTCCAGAATTGCAAGGTCAGTCGCAAAACAAGATCCCAGAGCAAGACTCTGACTTTGGAAATGTAAATTGTTGCCATATAAATATTCTTCAGACTCTGGACAGTATAAAATTGTGAATATCATATGGTTTTCTCTATCTACATTACTACACTGGCCCTTGGGGATGAAGAGCTTGCACTGCTTCAGAACTGATAAGGAAAGAACTACCAGCATGATATAAAAACAAATTTATTTTGTTTATTGTTGTAAATAAATGCAATAAAATGAATCTGCTCGTATGTATAGCCTCTGAAAACATAACATTGCTGTACAAACTACTTTGGAGTGACTAATGTATTTTCTTGCTTTACACCACAAACCCCAGAATGCCCTGATACTCTATAAAGTTAGCAGTTTGTCAGCAACTTCTGAAAGTATCTGAAATACCCTTCATTGTACACAAAAATTGTCTGGACCAATCAAAAACATACACCCCAGGGTGTCTTTAAATGAACCCTGCTTCCTCTGTGAATGCGGACATGCCCACCCCTCTCACGCAGCACCCTGTCTTTGGCAGGGACCCAGCACCACACACAAGTGTGTTTATTTACCTTCTTCATAGACGGGGTGCAATGTAATGATTGTTTCTGTGGTAGGTGACTGTGAGCTTGTCTCTGAAAGTCCGCTGCTCCGGTGAACTTGGTTTTCTGTTGCTCTGTAGGTGCAGCTGGCTTGACAGGAAGAAAATGTCCCCCAGGTTCACATCATGTGTGCAATTCAAAGGCTTGTAAAAAAGGTGTGTGTGTGTGTGTGTGTAGGGGGGGGGGGGGGTATTCTCTCACACAGCGGCCAAGCTGTACAGCACAGACGGCGAGCAGGAACATGTGTGTCCCCGACTGAAGAGCAGGGCTATGAGTCACCCCTCACATCATGCTATTGAAACAAGCTCAGCATGACCGAACTTCCAACTCACGCATCTCCTAATCACAACCACACAGTGCGACTCCCGACGGGACACACCATTACATCATCAAGCCAAAGACCCAGGTTTCTACAGATCTGGAAAACCAATTATAGACAGTCAAATTCCCAGTGTTAAAATCAACGGTACTCCATCAGAGGCCATTTTTACACAAAAGTTATTCTTTATGGGAATCTATGGTGGCAACGTCAAGCTGTGTAGTGGATTCCCTTGCTCTATACAGTCAGAGTAGAAAAAAAAAACATCCTCATGCATGATTTTTGGACGCATTTAAATGAGATTTCAAAGCACTCAAAATGCCATTGCAGGATTGAATGATTGTGATCTCCCCTGAGGGGCTTTTTGTGTTCGCGATTATGCCTGTGCCTCCACACATAATTGTACACATGTACATGGCAAAACATCTGGAAGCACTGGAGGCGGCCTTGCGCTTTCTGGGGACTGCCTGCGAAATTACTTGTCAAACAATTCCTCCAGATGGGGGCAAATCCAGCCAAAATTGAGCATCTGGGATCCTCCTAAAAGTCTCTCTTTTTTTCTCTTCTCTCGGACATGAAAAGCCAAAAGTGTCATTCTTTCCCCTTCTGCCCCTTCTCAGCACCCCCAGACCTCCTCATTATCAGCAGTGTCCAATTAAAGTTACAGGAAATGCTTTGAAGGGATATGTGCCCCCTGGTCCTCCCAGATTCTTATTGCTGAGTGAGACAGACCCCGCCCCTCCGCTCCCCACTACTCAGATGAGAAACCGGGGGCTTTGCCCTTCCAAGCCTCGGCTGAGGGTGCAGGAAAGTCCCAGGCTATAGCGGCCCACACTGTGTGGGACAACAAATCCCCCTAAGAGAATCCTCATTAGGGCATCTCTCCCCATAGACACAATAAAAGCTTTGGGTTTCTCGGGCCCACCGGCACTGACACGGGCTACCAGCTTTGAGGGCAGGGACAGGGGGGCCCAACTCTGTAAATCTTACAGTGACCTTGCTAGTGACCTTGTGTTTCTGCCATCCCTCAGAGGCTATAACCTGACCAACCATGATGGGGTTCATGGCCCATACAAAATGATTTTTAGAGTGTGATAAATGTTGAATAGACTAACAGGTGTGTGAGGGCTTTGGATGTTACATTATAGAATAAAACACTTTGCCAGATTTTTTTTTTATTTGCTGTGTGCAGATTCTGCTCTTTTAAAAAAAAATGTATGGTTGTTTGTCTGGTTAACTTCCCCTCCATAGTACATGGGAATCAATTGTGGCTCTTCTGACAAACATGAAAGTTGTTGATGAAGGTTGGTTACATAATGGAGTGTGAAAGTGTGGTGAATTTGCCTGTGTGCCATGTGTTTGTGCTTTTTAGTTCATTACCAATAATAGTTTTCTCATACTAACCCTGAAAAAGCAATACATTAACAGAATCATTACTAAAAGTCCTTTCCTCTCTTTTAAATGTTATAGTCATAATAGAAAACATGCAGACATGCCTTTAAACAGACTTATTCATTTTCACTAGTCTGTAAATATAATCTGTTTTGTTACTAGTGAGTCAGCTGTCAGAATGTAAAGAAGTGGAGTAGGCTATATCCAGTTTGAGGAGAAGCCAGAAGGTCTTGATTGAGCCAATTGAAGAAACAGGAGCAATATTAAAATCACTATAATTAGGGATCAGTTTATGCGTGAATTAACAGCACTGTGTGTTCATATTTGTTTCTGCAAGAGAATGATTTGAACTTAGGTGTTAAGTTTCCAATTCTACGGTATTGTGACAGCATTCAGGTTTAAAAGGCTGCGCTACTACATTATGATTTATTTTAATTGTAATTTCATGGTATTTGTTCTGGTCTGGCCCCAGCGCAGGAGCGCATGCTGAACGTTGGCCAGCTGGGTCTCGACTGAGACGTCTGCGGAAAGGGTCACTCAGGAAGTGGAGAAAAGAGGCGTGCAATGAGCCCTGAACGAGGGCGGAAACCAGAGGACACGCCTCCCTGTGCACATACACCCGGCATGCTCTAGGACACATTCATCCCGCAGCAGGCTCGCGGCATCACTCACTACACACACGCACATCAGACACGCATAGAGACCACACGCATGCGTGTGCACATAGACACACATGCAGACCACACACATGCATGCGCACACATGTACACATATATACATGCAGACCACACACATGCATGCGCACCCATGTACACATATATACATGCAGACCACATGCATACATTCCACAGGCACATGTGCACACATGAACAGACACACACATACACACACACACACACATACACACCAAAGGCATACATGTGCTCACCCACGCAACTACATATGCATGCACACATGCATCCAAATGCACAAACATGTACAAATACATACAAATAAACACGTGTTTTCAGTCCAACTGAAATAGACCCCCTCTTTAATTTGTAAGGACCCGCAAATTGGCATGTAGTCCTCAGTAACAAAGCCCGTCTGTGCCATGCGGCCATTATCCAGGCAGGGTTGCCTTGTCATGAGGACCTGGGGGCAGCACGTAATGGTCTGCGATGGAACCTTGTTTATTTTTTTGGAAGGAGGCTGTCAGGGGTCCAGCTGGCACAAAGCAGGAAGGGCATGACTGGCACAAAGCAGGAAGGGCATGACTGACACATGAGTCGCCAGTGCAGTGAGATACGCCTACGTCTATATTAAGAGTGCGCACATTAGTCCACTAAACAGCCCATTTACAGGCCATTTCAAATCCGCAGTCACACAACCTTCCATATTTGCTCTGGTTTTGCTCAATGTTTCCAGTTTTGAGGTTTTTTTAAATTTGTCGTGAGTCATTTCAAAACGCATTAATCTTCCCCAATTACGTGAATGACCAGACAAGGAGTGTAACAGCTATTGCAGCTCATGGGATTCTGAGCTGAACTCTTTCAACAACTATTTCTCAAAATGTTTTTACATCTTTTGTTCATTAATTCACAGCCCAGCCAAAGGGGTTTCCTTCGCCGGCCTGATTTAGAGCCCAGAGTGCTTGAACCGAGACTGTGTGTGTGTGTGTGTGTGTGTGTGTGTGTGTGTGTGTGTGTGTGTGTGTGTGTGTGTGTGTGTGTGTGTGTGTGTGTGTGTATGAGGGGCCGTTTAGGCCATAATTCATGTTGGACCTCTCACATACATATATTCTCTCTCTCACATACATATATTCTCACTCTCACATACATATACTCTCTCTCGCATACATATATTCTCTCTCTCACATACATATATTCTCACTCTCACATACATATATTCTCACTCACATACATATATTCTCACTCTCATATACATATATTTTCACTCTCACATACATATATTATCACTCTCACATACATACATTCTCACTCTCATGTACATATATTCTCACTCTCACATACATATATTCTCACTCTCACATACATACATTCTCACTCTCATATACATATATTCTCACTCTCACATACATATATTCTCATAAGAGAATGTATGTATGTAAGAGTGATAATATATGTATGTGAGAGTAGAATGTATGTATGTGAGAGAAAGTATATATATATATGGAAGGCACTTACATGAAACGGAAGTCACTTACATGAAACGGAAGGCACTTACATGAAACGGAAGGAACTTACATGAAACGGAAGGAAGTTAGTTTATGGAATCGCGATTGGCTCAGAAGCTGCAAGCTGGCTGGTACCATAGATATAAACAACTACTGGATTCCTTATTCGCCCATTCAAGTTACGTCTGCACTGTTACTATAATATAATAATCTTGTCCAGTTCCCACGCATCGTGGAGGGGGAAGACCAGATACATGTATTACAACAAGAAATCGGAGTAATGCATAATATATTATCGCCGTCTAAAACAGGCAGTGTATTGTCCTCATCTCTTGAGGCCAGGCCAGCGCTGTATCATTCTGCGCCTTCTCACAGCGAGGTGAGAGCGCGATTTAGTCCCAGTAACATGAACTCCAGTGTAGCTACCTTAAGAATCCTCAGCAGGTCAGCTTGGACTTGCTCGGAGACAGTCTGCCGTCCTGCACGATATAACACTCCACAACACTTTGGCAACTGGGACTCTCGGTCGAGGAAAAGGTAACAACTAACGTTAGCTTGCTACTAAGTTTAATCACTGTGCAAACAGACAAATGAACCGTTATCATTTCGTAACCATGTAGTAATGCTAAAAGATAATCACACCACTTGCTAACGTTAGCTAACTAACCAACAAAAGCAATGCTTCGTATAGCAACGGCCTTGGCTACTTAGACTTGCATTAAACAAGCTAACGTTAGCAAGTGATGTGATTATTTTTTAGCATTAGCTAGTACATGATTGCCACATTATAACGGTTCACTGGTCTGTTTGCGTAGTGAATGAACTTAGTAATAAGCTAACGTTATTTGTTACGTTTTCCTCTGCCGAGAGTCAATGTGTGTCTGTGGACATTAGCCTACACTCAGGAGTGAACATTACGGTGTAAATAGTGCTCTCATCTCGCTGTCAGCTGTGTTGTGAGAAGGCGCTGAGTAGGCTAGGCTACAGGGCTGATGCTGGCCTCTCAAGAAGCACTGACTGTTTCAGGTGACGGTAATCATTACTCCGATTGCCGGTTGGAGGCTAATAACGTTACTGGTCTTCCCCCTCCATGGTGCACGGACAACAGTAGCTACTATGACAACAGCCTACCAGCCATGGATATAAAAACGTAGATCTATGCCGCATCAGCCGCTGTGTAACGTTGCAGCGAGAGGCTACTAATATTGAAAATGTAGCTATGTAGGCTACGTTCTGTAAAAAGAAACAATCATGCATGGCTTTTTTTGTGTGAAAGTATCCACATTCTGGAATGAGTTCATTGTCTACAAATAGCCTGGCTACCGTCGGGCGGTCAGGATCCACGTAAATAAACGGTATCGTAGCGTATTGACAGATGAAGATTTCCTCCGATAAAATCGGCTGTAACTCGCTTAATTCTCAACTAATTTTCGTGAAATTTGGCTTTTTATAAACGTGATAAATGTTAATCTGAATTCCAAATTTCTCAGAACAGCTTGTAAAACGCCCTTTAACTATTATGCATACGTTGTCAAAATGTTGTCAGAGCTAATGGTGATTTTATTGTTTAAAGCTGCTAGAAAGCAGTAGAGGTTGGTTCTTTATTATCTTGGTAGCTCTGATTATTATAACCGTATTAGCCATAGCTGCAAATCTTGGATGTAGTTTTAATCGCAAATGGAGAGCGATTTTACAGCTTTCCAGCTTGGAAGCAAAGTGGTGGAAGTCTGATCGCCGAGCTAACAAAGAGGCGTCCTATGGCATGGGTATAGGCTGTAAGACGTAAATAAATAAAAACATTTCCACATCCGTTGTGCTCACGGCATATAGCCTACATAATATGACAATGAGCATAGTGGATTCTAATGGAAAACCGCAAGTGTACCTAGAGTGTAATATGTTGTGTGAAATGCAATAAACGATGTACAATGAATACAATTCTGAATGTCTTTATTTAGCAAAAAAGAAATGACTTGAATGAAATGTACAAAATGGATAATATAATTTGTTTGGGGTAGTAGTAGCCTACAATGAAGTTCACAGTGCAACTGGTAGTAGGCTTACCACAAGTGGCAGTGATACGTTCCAGTAATATATTCAATTCAAGTAATTTAAGAAAAACGATAGACGACACATAAATCCCTGTGGGATAAGTTGAAAGCACAAGGTAGCCTACATAATAAGTAAAAATAGAACCAAGTGCTGAAAACGCCCAAAAACTTGAACAATTAAGTGCTTCAATAGGCACAACATAGAACATAATTATGTGGTCAGTCTTTAAGGCTTCACCGTTGGTTACAGTTCTGTTCCACTCTTGTTTGCATGTGTGACAAAACCAGGGGTCATTTGCATCAGGTGCATGAGTCCAACACAATTAAGGTGGTTACACCTTAACTTAACATAACATAAGGTGTCACCTTAACATAACAGCTAACGTTACCGTTAATGTTTATAGTTTGCGTGTCTGCAAAAAGGCCGATAATACCCACAACGCAACGCTGGTGTGAAATCGTGCCTGTATAAAGTACCGTTTGTTTTTACACAGATCTTGACCGCCCTAATTGGGCGGCCGTGAAGATTTGAATAGGGCAACTGAGGTATCTATGGTTGTATATCTATGGTACCAGTCAGCTTCTGAGCCAATCACAATTCCATAAACTAACTTCCTTCCGTTTCATGTAAGTGACTTCCGTTTCATGTAAGTGCCTTCCATATATATATATACTTTCTCTCACATACATACATTCTACTCTCACATACATATATTATCACTCTTACATACATACATTCTCTTATGAGAATATATGTATGTGAGAGTGAGAATATATGTATATGAGAGTGAGAATGTATGTATGTGAGAGTGAGAATATATGTATGTGAGAGTGAGAATATATGTATATGAGAGTGAGAATGTATGTATGTGAGAGTGAGAATATATGTATGTGAGAGTGAGAATATATGTATGTGAGAGTGAGAATATATGTATGTGAGAGTGAGAATATATGTATGTGAGAGTGAGAATATATGTATGTGAGAGTGAGAATATATGTATGTGAGTGAGAATATATGTATGTGAGAGTGAGAATATATGTATGTGAGAGTGAGAATATATGTATGTGAGAGAGAGAATATATGTATGCGAGAGAGAGAATATATGTATGCGAGAGAGAGAGTATATGTATGTGAGAGTGAGAATATATGTATGTGAGAGAGAGAATATATGTATGTGAGAGGTCCAACATGAATTATGGCCTAAACGGCCCCTCATATGTGTGTGTGTGTGTGTGTGTGTGTGTGTTTGCGTGCGTGCGTGCGTGTGTGCGTGTGTATGTATAACTGAGGGTGTGTAGGTTGCTCTGTGGGGAACTGAAAGTATTGTTTCTAACCCTGACTGGGCTGACACATTGTTCCAGTGGGAGGGAGCTCCCCTGAATCACATCCTGGTGATCTTAGACAGGGCAGGGGAGCAGTGTGTTCCCACATCACCTAAATTTCATATATACAGTATATATTTCCTGCTGAGGCAGGGCAACAATCTCAGATACAAAGAGGAATTACCAATGAAGGCTATTCCAACATATGGCTGAACACATTATCTCACACACACACGCACACACACACACACACGCACACGCACTGTATACCCATAAATACATTTTTTAAACCTCTGACTCCTATACACCGTTCACTCACACATTCATACCCCAAGGACAATTTCGACTCTCCAATTAAGTTAACCTGCATGTCTTTGGACTGTGGGAAGAAACCGGTGTACCCAGATTCGAACTCGCTACCATCTTGTTGTGAGGCGACAGCACTACTCACTGAACCACCATGCCTCCCTATATATACATAGTAAATATGGGGATGTTTTGGAAAATCTAATGATAATTTAATGATAATTCGCAGTGGTGTAATTTATTATCATAGCCTATTTTCAAGTTAGAGGAGTAACATGTTGTTCATTTGACTGAAGAGGCCCTGCTGTAGGGCAACTCGGCTTGGATTTTATCCATTTATACAGCTGGATAATTACCGAAACTATTAGGGCTTCGTTTAACCCTCAAGGATTTGAGCCTTCCAACCCAATGGGTTCCAGTTCCCTGGGTGCCGTACTCTAAATACGTGTTGAATGGGAACTGTGGATGCGTATGTTAGCCTAGGGTTTTAATGGACTTTTCGCTGATTCGGTCCTCCTGTTTGTGCCGCTGATAAAAGAACACAAAGGATTGCCTCTGGGGGGGATAGAGTAAAATTCCAAAAAAAACATTCCAGGAGGCGGCAGCAAATGATGAGACTTTCCTGTCGTCCGCGGAGCGCCTCTTGGGAAAGGAAACCGGGCTGAGGCAGGGAGAACTGCAGGATTTTTATAGACCCTGGCACAGTGCAGCGCTGCTAGCCAAGGAGGTCATTTAAGAAAGAGGAGGAAACAATACAGTGGCACCCCCACTGCCCCGCTGCATACCGGCCCTTCCTGCCATTCTACTGTCCGCAGTGCAAGGCCCCCAAAAATAGCACGCTTCCCTGTCCCTGTCCCAGACACGGAAGGGCCTAAAGCCTCCCTCCCCCTCCGCAGGAAGTAGAGGTGTGGAGACCGCACTGTGGGATCCGTCCCGGCTCTCCCAAAGGCGGAGAGGAGAGGAACCTGACCAGCCATGTTGACTAAAACAAATATAGGCCTCAGGACATTGTGTCCTGATACAGCATCCTCCTGCGTGGCCCTCACATAAGACAACACCCAGCCTGGGGTATTTCAGGTTAGTGGGAGTTTCTTGATTTCTACTCAGTATCAATGGAGTGGAAGTGACCGGTCTCTCCCACGGATTCACACAGGGGCAAAACATTAGAGCTGACGATGGATCGGTGTCCAGCAGGTTCGCTCCCTGACCCTCACAAAGCGAAGTTTGACGGTCAGTTTTTTTCCGTGCAGGATTGCGGCAAGGGCACGGGTGAGAGGTGTACCGGGTTTTAGCCACGTGTGTTCTGTGTGGGCTCTGTGGAAGCAGCAGGGGTCAGCAGGGGTGAGCCAACGGCGGGCGAGAACAGAAATAAGCCCCACCGGTCCGGCACAGCCTGGTACTGCAAGGCAACGGCATGATGTCATCGCGGCATTACTTCCACGTTACACTGAATTCGAAACAAGGCAGGAAAATATGAATAAGTGAGGGCTTTTACCATTCATGTACAGGGACACTGAGCTGGTGAACTCTGGGCAGTAAATCCGTCATCATAAAGCAACGTTTTGTCTTCATGATTAGTCCTTTATAAGCTTTAATGAGAGCGGGTAAATGTCTGCGTACACATTTGCTTGTTGTGTGGTGACATACTCTTTCTTTGTTTATACTCGGCAAACAACACACAAACGATCTATGGTGCTTAGATCATTTGCTTGCTTTGTGAGTCTGTTTCAAATTTAAATCGAGGTAAGTCAGTATTTTTATATAGCACCTTTAAAGAGCAAAATCACAAAGAGCTTCTGAAATATATAAATAAATGCAATACAACATAAAAACACATGCAGAGACAACACAGGCATAAATTACATGAATGCCAGTCTGTACAAATGGATCTCCAGCCGCTTATAAAGGTATCAACAGTGTCCACTGATCTTATGTCTAAAGGGAGGCTGTTCCACATTTTACGGGCAGCTGTTTTATAAGCCCGATCACCTTTAGGTTTTAGTTTAGTCAAAAATACAACCAGATATCCTGCTATTTTTTGAAATGCCATCACATCCTCACATACTTTTTCTCAAACATGGACAGACAAGGCCAGAGCACCCTCCTTTTTTCTTCCTCTCTTTATTGGTTCCCTCCCTTCATCTTCAAACTTTTTTTTTTACCTCAGTAGTCTAACCCCTGCCAGATGTTCCTTTTTAGCACTCGTCTCTGAAGGGAGCACACTCCCTTTGTTAATAAAAACTAATACACTAAATACATTAAAGTTCACACGTATAAACTCACACGTATGCATATAAACTCACACACCACGCACATTGGCTACATAGAGTATATACTCTCATACACACTCTACACAAATACGCAGACACACATACACATGTACACGCACATCTACTTGCACACACACTCACACAGGCACATACTGTAAATAATCTCACTCTCACTCACACACGCACGCACGCACGCACGCACGCACGCACGCACGCACGCACGCACGCACGCACGCACGCACGCACACACACACACACACACACACCTCTCTTTCCTTCCTCTATTCCAAAGCTTTTTTCACCACCCCCCCCCCCCCCCCAGTATAATAGCGCTCCTCAGAACAGACCTTTCCCAGCTCCCTCTTGCTCTAGCGCAGTTGGCGGGGGGAGGGAGGGGCCTGTAAAGGCCGTAAGAAGTTCTAATTGGCCCTGATTTGGAGGGGCTGCCGACACGCTGAAGTGATTTATGGCTCAGGACGTGGATCGTTCTGAAGTTCTCATCGGCCCCTCTCAGAGATGGATTTGAACCCAGGGGTGAAACCGTAGAGTGAGGGAGCGGCTCGTTAATCTGGAGGGGATGGCCTGCCTGGCAGTTTTCTTACAGTGGTGGGGGGAGAGGCTTTACAGACTCACTCTGGAACCGTGGGGTTCTGTGTGTGCATGTGCCTGAGAGAGAAAAAGCCCTGTGGCAGTGCTGTGCGTAAATGCCGAATAGCAACGAACAGTAGCCTGCTGTGCATGAAAGTGTGTTTGTGAGCACACGTTAAAATACTGCGTACAAAGTTCAGGTCTCTTCTGTTCACATAAACACACAGGCATACACACACATACAAGTGCACAAAACATGTGCACACACCTACATACACACCCATAATGGCCTTTATGTGGTTATCAACTATGAGAAAAGCTTTTGATAAATTCTCCCTCCATATATTGGGCTTTCAGCAACCTTACATAGCTAACAACATAATTGTATTTGCCTGCTCACAAGCTGAGGGACAAGACTATTACTCTGTGCTTTCAGGTGCATGGTCTGCCTTACAGGGCAGATCTGTAGGGATTTTATCTGTTCATTTTGGTTGAATGTTCCTTCTGAGATCTATCTGATGAAGCTGATTTGTGTTTGCGCCAGGATGTGGCAGCTCACTCACATCCTGCACAGCCAGTTCTTGGTTATTTCCGACAAACCTTTACCGATTTTCTTTCTAGCAAATTTCAAAAGTTGCACTTGAAGATCTCGTCCCATAACTGCAACACCCTCCCTTCATTTTGGAATGTGTACACCGGTAAGTTTGTCCCTGTAAAGGCCTGCAACCAGCGCCCATTTACTTTCAGTGTGATATCCACAGGCACCCAATTGAATAGAGGAGTCGCTATTGGGCGATGAGGCAAGGGCATGGAGTACACACCCTCCCTGTCTGAAACCGTCCCTCCCCGAGTAACATCATGATGAAATATGAACTATCCTGCCACAGTCGGTCAACCACAGTTTGGTAACATTTAGAATTTAGTTTGAAATATTTGGCTCCGTACCGCGAAAATGTCAGAGAATGTCAGACTCCTGTCACAGAAGGTGCAGACTACTAGTAAAGTTGCCATGAGAGTGCTGTATTGACCATTTATCTCTGCCGCTGACTTTGGTTTTCCACTAGATGGGGCAATTAGACAGGGTTTGGGCAATCCAAGCAGTTTTCAGAAAAGAAAGGAACAAGCTAAAAGTGTGACTCAATGCTTCCCTCTAGCGTGTAATGTAACACGCTGCTTCCACCAGTGCTCTTCAATTTCACTCATTTGACATTGTGGCTTGAGACAAAATAAAATCCATAAATAAAATGCAGTATTAAGAGAGGAATTAAATGTATGGTGCAGTCCGTAAGTACACCATTTTTGTTGCTTTGGCTCTGTACTCCAGCACAATGGATTTGAAATGAAACAATGAATAGAATATGAGGTTAAAGTGTGGACTGTCACGGTTCCTACCAGGTTCACTTGATATGGTGAACCTTCAAATTAAAGCTGACAGTTTGCACTTTAATGTCTCCGACGTAAAAAATTTTTAAAAAAAAAGTTACTCACGCATAGCCTACATAGCGCTGTCCTTAATTCCAACTTGCAAAAACTAGGCCTGCCTTTAAAAGTATTGATATTAAAATGTGGCCAAGTTACAACTAACAATATTGCCTATCGTATCTCACACTAAATAAACTAACTCTATTCCAAAGCAATGATATCCAAACTTTCTTAAATTATTTAATGCAACTTGGCCCTGTGTTTCTTCATCTTTGCATGTGAAGAGATTGTGCCTCATGGAACAACATATGATTTCAATGAATGTTTTTAACAGTTGATGAATAATTACATTCCATTCCAGAAAGGATATGGTTATACTTTGTTGGCAAGTTTACTTTAGAAAATGTATAGGTTTTAAAATGTTAACTGCTGCTACAGATTTCATTACAATTCACAGACATTTATATCAAGAAACATCATGTACAATAGAGAAAGGGGGATGAATAAATAAATGCAGATAAAAATTAGTAATATCTTTACCTAGAAAATAGCGTACATTTAGCATTTTTACGAACGTATCCAATAGTTATGATATTTGCGAACAGAATTTTGTGAACACAAGGATATCTATGCTCTGTAGGACCACACAGGTTTTGATAGAAATACAAATATTCCAAATAAATAAATCAATAAATACATAATAATAATAATAATAATAATAATAATAATAATAAAAAAATGTTTTGTTGCATTTTGTGCTTTTCATAGACCCAAAGCAGTGGATGCAGACAATTGTTCAAACATGCCCTATAGTGTAGTAATTTTTCTGTATGATTTCTAAATGCAACACATCTGAATCAGAGTATTTCCACTATAAATTATTCTCATTTTGTAGTTAGATGTGGAACATACAGTTTCATTGACCACATTCTCTTGAGATGGTAAGATGAAGAAACACAGGGCCAAGTTGCATTAAATAATTTAGGAAAGTTTGGAGAACATTGCTTTGGAATAGAGCTAGTTTATTTAGTGTGAGATACTATAGGCAATATTGTTAGTTGTAACTTGGCCACATTTTGATATCAATACTTTTAAAGGCAGGCCTGGTTTTTGCAAGTTGGTATTAAGGACTTATAGACAGCACTCTGTAGGCTATGCGTGAGTTACTTGGCTTTTTTTTTTTTTGATCAGATATCACTTATTTTTGATAGCTAACTAATGATGAATGATGCATGAAGATAATGACATCGAGAGAGACATGCAGAATACATGCATTCAAAATAAATGCATGCAGACATGCGTAACCATAACGCCCTGTACTGACGAGAATGAGAATATTTCTCCTATTACCGATAGCCTACAATTACATTTTTGTAGATGAGCTGTAGCTGAGTTTGTAGATGAGCTGTATGTAATGTCTAATGAAATACAATGAATAGTTTAGTTTTCTGTAGTGCAATGGATGTATAATGCATGTTGATTTGCTTCGTAGTAGCCTAGGTTGTATCTGCTTCCTTACTAGCAGCTGACTGATGTTTCTCTGGCAAAACTAACGTTGGCTAACAAGCTTAATTGGACAATGCATATTTCCCAGGAATCTTAGCTAGAAAGAAAACAATAGATACTAGCCTACCAGAGATTATTCTTCTTATTATTATTATAATTAAAAGTGTTTGCAGTAAGATACATTGTCTGCAGAGTAGCGTAGACTAGACCAATGTTCGGAGGCTATTCTAATTTTTTTAAGTGACTAACCATGAAACAGATATGTTTGGGTAATTGGAGGTTTATAAATTCGATCTCTTAAGAGATTGCAGCTTATAGTAGGCTATCATCAATTCTTAATGTATTATCGTAAATTCTTAATTTTCCTAGTAGTTAATTTTATGGTGTCATTGTGTTATGTGTGAAAAGGATAAACTGAACAGAGCTGAAATGAAGAAATTAATGAAGACATAATAAAGAAATGTTGACCGAGGTGAGCGTTGAAGGTTCGGTTTCCACAATGAGTCAGACATGACCGTGGCGCAAGAGGACAGCAGGCTCCACACAGACTAATTTTTTTGTCTGAATTTTGTGGGATTAAAACATGTAGCCAATGGCAGTTATTTATATAATTTCTTTTTACATTAGCTAATGCAACAACGCGATGTTAACCAGATATTCTGCGTTGAAACTTTTTTCTTTGCTTGACAAATGGCCATGGGATACCTGTTCCCATAACGTTAGCTAGCCTATTGCATTCATTACTGCCGTGGTGTCCAGTGACTGAATTGTCTAACTAACAGGCTACAAGTGAACAGTTAATATTGTAAACATGTCTTTGCCTTTGCAATAAAAAAAACATTCTTGTATGAGAAAACCAGAACATGTACACACTGTTTGAGTCCAAAATGAAATTACACTTTAGTACCAACCAGGCGGGTACGAATGTCTCTCGCATACTAAGGCTTGAAGCTAAACAGAAGACCAAAGGGGAACAGTCACGTGATATAGGCTATAGGCCATTTGTCGGTGTTCATCTGACTTTCACCATTTCGCTGTAGTACAAGTGAAATAGGCCACAAGTGAAACATTGAACAGTTAATATTGGAAATGTCTTTTGCCTTTGCAATAAAATAATAAATATTTTAAATAAATATAAATAAATAATGTGAAAATAATAACAGTGTAATAAATGAAAAGTATTTAACAGTTGCACATTGTTTTTGTCGAAAATAAATTTGTGTCCTGTTGGGCTCAAACCCCCAATCCTCTGTGTGAGAGGCAGCAATTGTAACCAGCAGGCCACAGTAGCTTCATGGAATACACAAAGCCATATAGTGGTTTAGTCTGTGATTCTGTGATGTGTGCACATTAGTTGGGCGATAAGCTTGGGAGAGCAGGTATGCAATGTTGTTATCCAATGGGGATAATTATTCTTTGAGGGTACGGAGGCAGGCAGTGAGTATCTCTGGGTAGGCAGGAAAAATGGGAAGAAAAAGAAGAAAAAAACCCACAAAATAACCCAAGTTTGGGGCTTTATTGTGTGGATGTGTGGGGTTCTATCTGAATGCTGTGTGGTTACACAAGGTCAGAACATACAGAAGTTAATGTTTTTAAGGACTGAGAGTCTGTGGTCATTGTGGTTACTTCTGTAGTTAACCCTGAAAAGTGCCAAACTCTCGGTGCTGTATAGGTATGGGGCATGCCCTGGCAAGCCGTAACTTGGCGGATGGCATACCTGCCATCCCAATATCCATTGTTTAATTTCAAATCCATTGTGCTGGAGTATAGAGACTAAACAACAAATATTGTGTCACTGTCCAAATAATTACAGACTGCACTGTAGATTTGTATAAATCACCCCCACAGACATTAAAGCTTATGTGATTGATTCATAAAAGGCATATTTGATTAATAAATGTATTCATCTGTTGATCTGTTTAACCCAAACCAGCACGCTGCCAATGCTGGATGCACAGACAATGCATATTTCCTGATAACCAGAGTCAAACACACCTATAGTGTTTGGGTCTGTAACAGTCACAATATTGGAATTCTCCTCCTGGAAAATGTCAGGTCGTCTTCACACAGGTCTGTTGCAATGTTTTCCATTTTTTCCCTTGGTGACCTCCTACAAAGAGAGAGAGAGGATGCAAGGGCTTGCTCGGGTGGGGTTCAGCACTTGCGGTTGACTTCTATCTTACAGCCTCTCATATGTTACTTTCTACATTTACTTCTTGGTTTAGATACAGAGACCCTCATCTGGATTTTGCATTCCATCGTCTGTCTGACAGTGGTTTACACAGGACAGTTAGGACAGCCATAATCTCTCCTATGAAGAGATGCAATCTCTGGGAAAGCTGTTTCTCTATGAGCTCATCAAGGTGCACTGGCTGAGTTGAATAGCCTTTGCACATACTGTATGAAGTGCACTTTGAGTGTGCTGCTGTGAAATAGGGTCATAACAAAGCGATTCTTCTGGCACGCTGATAGCGAGATGTATGGTCTAGCGAGAGTTCATATGTTTCTGCCTCTCCCTAAAGAGAGAGAAAGAGAGAGCAATAGCAGAAGACAGAATGAGAATAATTACACCTCTTATGATCCATAACCTGTAGGACAGAAGGGAAACTGGCTCCTTCATGTTTGTACAGTGCAGAGTTAATCTGTGTATACCCAGCTGTATTTTCCACCAGTGCGTGCGCCGTGTGTGTGTGTGCATTTGTGTGCGTGTACGTGTGTGTGTGTGTTTGCATGTGCGCATGTGTGTGCGTGTACGTGTGTGTGGATGTGTGTGTGTGTGTGTGTGTGTGTGTGTTTGCATGTGTTGTGTGCATGTGTGTGCATGTACGTGTGTGTGGATGTGTGTGTGTGTGTGTGTGTACGTGTATGTGTGTGCACGTGCACGTGTGTGCATGTGGAACAAAAAATTTTTTTTTACATTTATATTTTAGCCATTTAGCTGACGCTCTTATCTACAGTGACTTACAATGAGTACAAATAAAGAAAAGGTCTAGATTTGTAAATCACCCACATCCAAGTAGCGATTAATGAGAAATGTAATGGTTGGGCCATAACACCCAGGCGATAGGTAATCCTTTGTCACTATAATTAACATGTGGAAGAGAAATTATTATTTGGGTTGGATAGGGAAATATAGGGTAGACAGAGGGGGAATGGGAATCTCGGTGGAGAAAGGAAAGGGGGGATTGTGCATTGTGACTGTGACTGAGTGCATGTGACTGCATACGTGTGTTTGTCAGTGCATGTGCGCACGTATGTGCATACAGGTACGTATGTGAGCGTATGTGTTTGTGTGTGCATACATGAGCGTGTGTGCATGTAGCATGTGTGCGTGTGAATTTGCATATGAACGTGAATGCCTGCGCATGTGTGCATGTATGTGTGCGCGTGTGTGCATGTGTCTGTTGTGGGGGGGGGGGGTGCTTCACCCTAGGCTGTCTCTGATGTATTTCTCTAGGCCTAGAGAGGCACCAAGGTCTTCCCCATAAAATATTCATTCCACAGTAACAGTTCTTCAGCTTTAAATAATTCCCAAAGAACTGCACCCAAAGCACGGCCTTGCTACCCCAGGCACGTTTTAGCCTGGACAATGGATTCAGGAGAGCAGAAAGCCAGAGATAGAGAGAGAGAGAGGAACAGAGAGGTCTTGGGTCTCATTGGCAGAGAGTGGAAACGTACATTCACATTATGTAAATACAGATAGGCTCCTTTGAGATCAAAGTGAATGAACAGTGACAGGAGACACAAGGTTATTCACTGATCTGCACTTAACTAAATGTGTATTCATTTTGCAGCTAATTATTTAAATTGCGGTAAGAAAGCGTTCTGCATAGCCTTTATAATTCGCAAGATGTTTTTTCATTGGCCAGAGGCACGGAAGTGTCACCTGCGACGGTGTGCTCAGCCCCCCCGCAGAAGCATTTTGGTCTCGGTAATGATATGGGGGAGAAAGACTGTCGGAACAAAATGATAGCATGAAGGATAATTTTAATCCCATTCATCTGTCCAGCCTGGACCTGATTAACGTACGTGTTCGGATTTAACAGCGGTGACGGTGCCCGCCGTCGGATCCTCCACGCCCGTCTCGACTCACCTCAGTCGCATCTGGCCGGGGCAATCTCCGCCTCGGCTGCGTCGGGCGTTCAGTGCGAATCCGAGGCCAAATCCATTACCCGGCCACATGTACAGCGCTAAGCGATCCTTTCCTGAACGCGCGCGTTTGCCTTGTCTCGTTTTTACCGGGCCGATAAGGGTTCGGCGTGGTTAATTTGAGACGTGCGCGCTTCAGGCTTTTCCTCAGTCAGGGGGTAAAATGAGGCATGAAGGAAATGTGAAATGATTATCTTTTATTATCTGCGAGGGGAGCAGAGGCAGGAGAGGGACGAGCGCAAAGCGGCAGCACAAGCTGTTCCAGCCGCCCGCCGATTGGCCCCGACTACACGCCGGGTAATTAACATCTGCATATGCAAATAAGGCTGCAGTGGGCGGAGGGGGGGGGGTACATTTTGGCAGGCGCAGGTCCGACGGCACAGAGAGAGGAGACGGAAGGGAGGCCTTGCGCCAGCGCTTTCAGGTGGTACAGATGGCTAGAGAGAGAGAGAGAGAGAGAGCTGTGGCAGGCTACTCAGGGTGATACCGCAGGCAGCGCCATCGCTTTGTGATGTCACAGGGATGTATGTATGTATGTATCTATGAATGGAGTAATCTGCATGTTCCACGCTAACTGAAGGGGGAGGAGCTCATGCTCTTGTAGGTGGCAGGAGACCGAGGGTCGCACTGTAGCGGCGCGGTCTTCTTTTAGCATGTGTTAGTATGCTCAGGCATGTGGAACGCACAGGGAACGGGTGAATGACGGGTGTAAATGGTGCCGCCGTTCTGGAATGAATGGATACACCGCACAGCAGGGCCTCTACTCTCCCTTCCTCCAGTGCAGAGATTTCAACCTGTCCCGGTGTTCTGCTCTGGAGAGGACACGCATCTGTGGCGTGTGAGAGTGTCTCTGCGTGTATAATTTGTGTGTGTTTGATTGAGCGAATGTATGTTGTGTGTGTGAGTGAATGTGTTTGTATATGGGTGCGTGTGTATGTGTGTATTTTATTGAGTGAGTGCGTCTGTGTCTACGAGTGCATTTTTTTGTATATTGGGTGTCTGTGTGTGCGTGTGTGTGTGTGCATGAGTGTGTGCGTGCATGTGTGTGTGACGCATGTGTGCGGCGTGCGCACGCACAGACCCAGGTAACGGAGCGTGCTCCTGCCGTCAGTGGCTCCCTGACCTGTGAAATATGCAGCGGGACGCGGGGAGCACACAAATGTTCTCAGCGGGTGTTTTTCTCCTCTCCCCATGCCCTGGCGCTAATGAGGGAGGCTGTTATGGGCGGCGGGCGAGAGGCAGGAAGTATGCAGAGTGCAGAGCAGCTGGAGCCGCCGATAAAAATAGCCTCGTCTGAGGCGCTGACGACACCTGGACTCTTTCTATGTCTGACAGGTAAGAGAGGACTGTGAGCAGCTCTCTCAGGAGGAACGAGGCTTCAGTTACCTAACAAGCCCTGCGACCTGGGTGACCTGAGTGGGTTACCAACAGCCAGCAATGGAGGTCTTTCTGTGGTTGATAAAAATCTGTTGTCTGGTGTCAAAGCAAAAATCCCCATGAAAGTTGAATCAACCTTCTGTGCTGATGCAATTCATTATGAAGGTGTGTCTTTTGGGTGCATGTACATGCCATCATTATACACTCAACGTCATTTCTGTTTTGATTACTGGTGGAATAAATAATTATACGCAACATTTAACAAAGCAGTCTATTCGATGACTAGCACTTTTGGCAATGGCTATAATATATGACATTACAACAGTGTATTTATAGCCCAAGATAAGTGAGTCTACTAAGCAGATTAATAACAAGACACAATTTAGAGTGTAAGTGGCACAGTTAGGTGGAATGCGTTGAAATTGGACATGACACCCTCTGCTTCTGAAGAATAAACCCTATTTTCTATTCTGCCAACTTGCATTAATTGTTTCGGAATTTGCATTGTAATCCTTCCTAGAAAATCCCACCCAGAACGAATGGGATGTCAGATTTATACAACTTCCTTATGAAAGCAGATGGCATTACGGGGCCATAAATCCCATGCGGTTTCTGAATGGGTTTTTGCAGTGTGGGATTATGTACTGAAGAGATTACCCCCCTCCTGCAAATATTCGGGTAGGGGAAAGGAGGGGGTGGGGGGGGGGGGTGTGGGGGGGGGGGGGGGGGGGCTGGGACTTGAGCTGGGGATATGTACATCTCTCTCACCGAGAGCAGCTTCAAGGAGCAAGACAGCAGGTCCCCTCCCCACCCCTCCCCCTTCAAACTTTGCTCCCAATTCAGGGAGAATTGGGGTCCTTTCGAGGAGGGGCAGGTGGAAGGTCCTGTGTTCAATCCATATATTTTCATTCTGAAAGGAAATGGATACCTAATTGGTTATTAAATAATTCTACTCTGGTCTGTAGTTTAGACCTTGGTCAGCACTGAGGTATTACTGACTAATACTCAGCTGGCGGTCATCCAGGGAGGCTTTTACTGGACAAGAGAGATCTGAATAGGGCGTAGCACAGTCAAATATTTATGGCTGGCCATTACAAGCCTGCCTATTTAAATATTGATGGCTTAGAGTAATAAAGTTCAACAGGCCTGGCAGAACAGGGTCAACGCTGCATACACCCAGCCTACTAATTAGAGACAAGCAGTTTGCAAATGTTTCCTAATGATATCGATTGAAGTTCTGTGACAAGAGTGGCCGATTGATACAGTCGGGAAATGATTGTTCAATATCCAAAGTGTCACTTCAAGGTGCCACAATTAACAGCTTTCGCTTCTGTATCTTAACAACTTAACTGTCGCAAAAGGTTTTTGGATTTATGGTGGATAATGACTGGCCTCCATAATCACCAGGACTGATGACAGGAGAGAGAGACAGCACAAGCTCTACAGAATGTTAATTTGTGGGTTCGACCCCTCCTACGATACTTTGAGAAATGTGTTTGGGTTTTGCAATATTAATACAATGCAAAGGGGCGCAATTCTGCAAGGAATGACTGACCCTTTCCTGTACTTTCAGGGGCACATACGGTTCTAACCTTTGGGAGTCTTCCTCCAGATAGAATGTCATTGATACCTACCACTTTTAAGAGGCCCACATAATTCAGAACCTCTCCATCCCATCCAAGTCTAGGAGACTCTATCCGCTGGCTTGCATTCAAACTGCATAATGGGTTGATTCTGAGAAGCTCAATGAATCATTTACATGGAATTCTCATTATGGCCATTTTTCAATTAATTCATTGAATTTCAGTTAATTTCCTAAATCGACTGAATTGAAATAAAATTTATCCCAACCCTGGTACACACTGTCCTCTGGCTCAGGGCTTGCCAACCCTGGGCCTGCTCCCCCTCACCCCCCCCCCCCCCTCACCCCCCCCCCCCCCCCCGTGTATGCTGGTTTTTGATAATTGCAATTGTTAAAGTAAAATCAGTTGATAATGGTTTTTAATTAGACACTTCTAATGAACTGGAATCCAACCCCAATATTAGCAAGGCTCTCAGATTGCTATGGGCAACAGCCCCTCCCCCATCCCTCCAACATCAGGAATGTGAAACGTGGAAGTGAGCATCATTCATTCTTGCACTAGGCGAGCTATGTTCACATAAAATCCGCACGATTGTCTCACTTGGCTCTCTCAGGCTCACACCATAGGGACGAGTTACACTCAATGATCACCACTTATGAAGTGAAGTTATTCATCCTCAAAAGCAATCTGATTAAGCTGTAATATAAGTAAGGATATCAAGTACTTAGCAATAGAGCACAGTGTTAGGTGAACTGGAATCATAAGCAACAGATTTCATCTTCCCTGTACTGATATGTGCACAGCCCTTGAATGATGACAAATGTTATGTTTTTAGTTAAAGGTTTGTTGTGACAGTGCGATAGGTCACAAAGAAGCTACGTATTGAAAAATTGCCAGTACGGTTGTCCTGCAGATAAAGGCAATTGCTCAGCAGCACTGTTGAACATTCCCAAGCTTGCGGTGCTTTGTGTCCCCAGGAATTTGAGGAAGTCATCTGTCAGTTGGATGGCGTGTGCCTTTTATAAATTTTGGCATGCTGGCACATTTGTAACAGGATGATTATAAGAACGGTTCATCATCAGAATGGTTCAGTCATTTTCTATTATCTTAAAAGATATTGAGCTGACTTGGACCTAAAAGCGGAAATTGTCCGTGTCCTCTGAAGGTAGCACAAGGAGGCCTTGCTTTGGGGCACCCTGCTCAGAAAAACCACACAATGTGCCCATTATTCAATTTCCATCCTAATGTAGTCTCAATAAGATTACCCTTGAAGAGTTTGTTGTCTGTGCAAATGGTGCTGCATGAAGACAGATTGCAGCACTTCCAAATATTAGCAACATCAGTTATCTTGTTATGGGGGGTAGGAGGGAGTGGGTGGTGGGGGTTGTATGATTGTGAGTGTTCATTGATGGCCAGGTTTAGAAATGCATAACAAGATTAACCAAGATTAATTGAAGGTTCTCTATCCCCCACAAGGTGTCAGCTGCCACAGGTGGCTTGTCATTTTTTTAAATTTTATTTTAACCCTTACACAGCCTCAGTCCGTCACTGAGGACCATGGAGTGGGTAAATTCCATATCTATTCAAACAATTGGAAATTCAAACAATTGATTGGTAAGCCCTCATAGAACATTATGGGCATATTTTAAATGATTTCCTGAATAGTATAGGAAATCCTGGAATTTATCTCATCCCTGACATTCATGGTTCTATGGCTCAGGGGTTCTCAACTCTGGTCCTAGGTGCCCTATTTTGTGTATGCTCATTTTCTTTCCAACTAGAATTTCAGTTCTCAAAGTTTAATCAGTTGATAATTGGTTTTAGTTATGATGCATGGTTTACCCTTTTAATGCCACATTATGACGGAAAAGGTTCTCAGCTAATGGTTTCATTTTCTCTAAAGTGATGTGGCAAATTACTTTTGAAAGAGGTTACATGGTTGAGGGACCTACAGCTGAAATGAGCTAAATGCTGAAAGTGTGGACACCTAGAAATTCACTGGTCCTCCTAGAAGTAAGAATGAGAGTTATGTAAAATCCTATCCTGTAGCCTTAAAAGCACTCCAAACATATTGAGACCTCACAAGATGGTGCAGGACACCTTTTCTGAAAGACGCGCTATTTCTATTGGAC
The DNA here is from genome assembly GCA_029718625.1 of Synaphobranchus kaupii. Classification (NCBI taxonomy): domain Eukaryota; kingdom Metazoa; phylum Chordata; class Actinopteri; order Anguilliformes; family Synaphobranchidae; genus Synaphobranchus; species Synaphobranchus kaupii. The sequence continues at coordinate 99,700,068 of CM056378.1, read as the reverse complement.
GATGAAGAGTTATGTAGAAAAATAATACCTTTCATGCAACACAGTGTATAGGCTATCAAACCCTAGCAAAGTCTCTGAAGAATTTATAGTGACCACCCTTCCAGCGTTTTCGCTAACTGATGGAAGATACATTCTATTGTTATTGGATAATGCGGAATTAATAAAATGATACTTTCTTGGGCGTGAAGGTACTACTACTGTTGGTGACAAATCTTATCAGTGATTCTATTTCACCATCCACGACAAGAAATTTGGCTATTATAACTGTTTTGTGGCAATGGTGGCAAAATGAACCTGCTTTTATGCATGTGACTGCATGATCTGCCCTACCTGCCCAGTCCAAAAAAGCCCAGTATATAAAATCTGCATAGCTGCATAGGCTACTAGTAAAATAATTGCAAACCAACCTTCTGTAGGCCTACTTGACCAGCTTACATGAACTAGACTATACATGCTCAGTCACAAAAAGGTAAGAAAAGCATTGGCAGCCTATAACTTCAAAGATTTTTTTTTAAAGGACAGCAGTCTTCCCTCCTTTCGTATTGTGCTTTATTCAGGCAGGTAGAAAGCAGAGAGGGCAACAGATAGAGAAGGGGTCGCAGCTCGGAACGTGCCACTGTGTGGACTCGAAACCATGCCCAAATGGGGGGGGGGGGGGGACTACAGACCCTTTGGACTGCGCCACCCTCTTGCTGAAAAACACCGAAGCATTTAACATGCTTTCATACAGAAAACAGTAACCTAGTAATCCATGTTCGTAACGTGACTACATTTCCGGCACTCGCTGAAGCAGTTGTCAGCGGTGCAACACAGGCAGGTCTGGTATATCATAGTGACAGGTGTCATCCAGTGACACCAGTATCTCTGGAGTCAGTGATGATATGCACATTGTCACTCCGTGTGCGAGCAAATGTTATTTGTCTATAAAAGCTCTCGACACATATGGTCCCTGGTCACTAAACTGAAATTTTTGTGACTAAAGACTAAGCAAATTCGGAGCCAAACCTGCAGTTTGTTATTTGTTAAAATACCTGTTTAAGCACAAAATGACATAACTTAAAATGTGTATATTCAGTAGCCTTAATTAAGAGAATGGCTGGTATGAAAGCCAGCATAGAGCCCAGGATCAGTGTTGGGAATCCCTGCTATGACAGGCTGCTGTGCCTCAGGAGTTATATTGCTCTCCTTGCCTTTGATGCTGAAGGGATCTCAGTTGCAGGCCAGAGTAATGTTCTGGAATGTCTGCAGAAGGCTTGGTTGCCTGTAGGACTTACTGGTTCCAGAACAGAATTGGGTACTCATGGTGTTCCCTTCAGAACAATCACTCTCTTCAGACTTCGGTTGCCTATTCCTGGTCATCTATTTTTTATGTTCACTATCAAACCAATTATTGATCCAAGAAAGAAATGGAGTACCTGCTATTTTTCACGTTCTCAAAAGACATTGCCTACTTTTTTTAACCAGTAAAGTTTATTTATATATAACAACAGTACAAAGTGAATCCTTGGCTTGCAAAATAGGTGTGCTTCATATTTACAATAGGTACACAATAATATATTATCATAACAAAAACAAAATAAAAAACAAGAACAACTTTTTTTTAAATACTTTAACTTTCTTACAATTTTCACAACACTTTTATAAAACAACAAGAACAGACAGCCATTATTATTGTTATTATTATTATTATTATTATCATCATCATTGTTATTTTTAATTAACTATATTACAGAACTCCAGTGTCTACAATGAATGGGGCATTATAAATGTGTGTTGAAATGAAAGGATATTTACTTATTACTTGTGATATTCCATCAGCTTTCAATGTAAAAGATTGCTCATTTTTTCCAAATGACAGGAAATGTCTTTCTTGTCCTTAGAACTATTCTTTTACCATGCCACTCAACCAATGACAGCATGATATAAGCCAAGATCAGAAAAGTGCCTGATATTTCAGACTAATGAATATGTGGTTATTATCTATCATGCTTCCAAATAATTTAAAAATATTTCAGACAATGAAGTTTAAACATTTATTTCTGCACTGCAGAAAGGCAAAAAAAGAAAACTAATCTCCATTTTTATTTTTTGAGTGACATTTCTAGTGACGGAACATCTTCAGGATTCAATACGCATGGAATAAGGAATATTCTATATCACCTATCTTGTTCATAAAATGGGTGCAAATTGTGTAAATTAAGACTTCAAGACTTTTGCCTTAATGAAAGGAGATTCAAGGTGCACAAATTTCACTGTGGTTCATGTATAACAAAGACGAGGGAAGCACTTTGCTGTGGAATGCTGTCTGTACTAAAGCCAGGTTTTGACTCTGTATTTAATGAATGCAAATAGTGAACACAACAGCCATTTTCCAAGATCACGCAGACACGTTTTTCATCCGTCTTTTTCCTGCTACACAGGGAACACCAGCTTCTGTCGGTCTTTGAGAAAACTCCATTACAAAGGGACTGATTCATTAGGCAACATGCAGCATTCTGACTTGACTGAGTGTGTAATATAATGAAAATGAAAAGATAAGCGGTGCTGAATCTTTGACCGTTTTAATGTAAGCAAAAAGGTGTAGCTAAAAACGTGAAAAAAAGACGGATATGAGAGGCGCAGCTGACCGATGCCCTAAACTGATGTGTGAAACCGAGGAAGGGAAGCAGGTTGGGAGATTAAGCCGGCACGGAGGAACCAAGGGCTTTATGTGTGTCCTGTGTGCTGTGTGTTTGAGAGCATGTATGTATTGAGCTGCAGTGTTCCGTTGTGCCCAGCAACTAGCGGCTAACAGCACCTGCCCGCTGGTGGACATATTAATCACATGTCAAGCGCCCAGCTCCACGTCTCCCGACATTTTTTCTCTCTTTTTTTTTTTTCATCTCCTGATCACACGGTGAACATGACTTGCCAAGATCAAAGTCTCGCTTCAAAGTCAGAACAGGAAACCGGTGCTAAAGGGCTTCTCTCACTCTCTCCCTCACTCCTTTTCATTATGAGACACTCATCAAACACTGTTGACAAGACAAGGGACACACAGCCTTCAAGCGCGAGGCTATATCATCTTCGCCTTTTTTTATTTTAATTTATGTTTTAATCAAATATTTTTAAAAGGGGTCTTGCCTGGGAGACTACTGAAATAGAATGTGCTAAGTTCAATAATGCTCAGGCAAAGGTTGCACTAACAAAAGCGACGGGACTTGTTTACCACTCATTCGTGAAGTGGGGGCTAAGGCCACAGAAAACAGCACCTTCCATCCGTACGTTCCTTGTTTGTGTGATGTTATATGCATAAATAAGCTCAACATACATCTTCACTCTTACCTATTTCAAGTATAAATTTTTCTGATGTAAACAATGAACTACAACAGAGTTCTGTGCACAAAACATGAATACTGAAATCAAACCAGTATGACGCCATCTACAGTATTTGGTCCTCCAGTTGCTGAAATAGAGGTTCTGTCCTGGCTAACTGTCACGTAAACCTACTTTACTGAAACTTCAGTTGGGGGCGGGAGGGTTGTACTAAAGCTCTATCTGGTACCATGCATTACACTTGACATCAGTCTTCTTTACATCATGCTTCCTGTTAATAAACTTTATGTCAAACATGACCACACAACTATACCCAACTAAATATTTTACACTAAGTATTTCTTCTCCCGAGTCTGCCGTCTTCCTGACTGGGATCATGAGTAAGCCAGGGAGAGAGAAGACGTGGCAGTGGGGTCCAGCTTACTGTTCAGCTCTCTCATCAAACATAAATTACTTTACACGGTCTCTCTTTCAGACTCTGAAGCATTTGGTCCCTTACGTAAAGCGTTAACCATTTTCAAAAGTCCTTGAACGGTTTACATAACGTGATCTTTTGGCACTAAGTCAAATCATGAGAGGACCCCGCAAGATGAAACCCATTAATCATAGAGAGCTTATTGGTAGCCGGGTGGGAAATGAAAGAGCCTGCTAGCATCTAAGCGTTTACCTGTGACTAACGTGATTCCTTGGCACCGAAAATGAGAGGAAGACGGAAGAAAACAAGAACCCTTCTTCAGCATGACACAATAAAAATATAGAAATTTTAAATAAAAAACGCAGCTTGGCCTGTGGGGTTAATACTGGCGGATCCCACTCCTGCCACCAGTGTAAGCATTCTCCTGCTTCTTTGCAGACCCCTGTTATGATCCATAAGGATCATAATTGGCGGTGACCTCAACAAGCTCAGTCTTAGTCACCTGACATTCTTTATACTGTGTAACTGCAGTGTGTGCGTGGTCTGGCAACGTGGCCATAAATGGCGTGGGATGCAAAGGACGGCAGGATGGATGCAAGCAGCTTTCTGATAAGAGTAAACAAACAAAAAAAATGACTTTAGCTAAAGGGCTACAGTTCAACTGGCTCCTTCTGTGAAGGAAAAAAAGTATGTCATCGCAAAAAATAAAACGCATCTGCATTTGTACATTCACATACATGTATATGTACAAAAACGGAACATACACAGATGACGAAAGAACGGTTTGTTCACAGCGAAGGAACGTTTTTTTGAGGACAGTCTTTGATAGAAGGAGGTCCCTGGTTCTCAGTCCTTACCTATGTTCGCATCTCAGTCCCACAAAGCTTGCCTGTCAGCAACTGGACATACTGAGAGGCGCCGGCTTTCAGAGCTGACAGGGTCCACGCTGAACTCCGAACCCTTTTTGTGGAATTCCACTTCTTTTCCGATGTCGCAGGTGCGTAATGGCCGATTCCAAGTCCTCCAAACGAATGGGGTATGTTGATTTTTTTTAGATGTGCAAATGTGTGGTAGAGACACTGAGAGCAGTTGACATGTACCAATCTTTGTTTCCCACCCGCCCCCCCCCCCCACTATACGATCCAATAAAGGTCTACACAAACCACAATCAGAATGCGACAGCTGTCCGAGTTGCCGAGCGTAAAACTCGAGATAAAATAAAATGTACGCGTACAAAAATAAAATCTGGGAGCACACTCTTGCATCTGCAGCTCAGGAAATCAGGTGTGGGGCCGTGCGAGGATGGACCTCCCTCTCTCTCTCTCTCTCCCTCTCTCTCCCTCCCTCTCTCTCCCTCCCCTCTCTCTCTCTCTCTCTCTCTCTCTCTCTCCCTCCCTGATGTGCATCCTCAGCCCCATTGGTCCCTCTGAGAGTGCTCTGGCTGTCCGGCCACAGCGTTCGCCTCCTCTGTGGAGTCCTGTCACCAAAGCAGCTCACGGCCCGCCCAGCGCTCGACGCACAAACCCACCAGTGACACACGACGGCTCCGCCAAAGAAAGGAATCCATGACACCTCAGGAAGACTTTTGCCTCCCACCTGTCTTTGTTTTTTCCCACACCCTAACCCCCTCAACGCCCTTCTCTTCAGCCTTCACAGGAGAGTCTCCCAGCAGCTGCCGGACGAGGCCTTTGCTTTTTCAAAAAGAAATGAAGTCAAGAATCAACTTGTTTTTTTTTCCCTCCAAAAATAAATAAAAAAATCCTTAGTCAGTGGTGCTCCCTGCCCACGGTGCTGTATGTTCTGGGACTTGGGTGGGTGCGGCTGATTGACAGCTGGGGTGTGGTTGTCTCAGCTCTCCAGGGACATGGCGCCGATCAGCTGCTCCACCTTGTAGGCCAGCCTCTGCTTCTTGGCCTGCTCGTCCTGCTCCAGAGCTGCGGTGATCTACGGTGGAAAGACATATGAGAAACTTCTGCTAAACACGCGGGTGAAGGAGAAGTCCCTGCCACACAGGGCGGTTAACACAGGCGAATCCTAATGTTGTTTTGTTGAGAATGACGTGATTTTGCCAGCCATGATTTTGTTAATACAGTTGTGAAAACATACATTTTTAATCCAGTGTAGGTATGGGTTCTGAATTACACCTATTTTATTGATTTGGGTATCATTTTAGACAGAAGTGTCAAGTTAAGAATTTTATAATGTAATATTTTTACGGTTGTGTTCATTAAGCATGAACTAACAAATTTGGACATAAAATATTTGACATACTAATTTATGGAAAAGTTAATATATAGCCACTTTGGCCATCACAAAAGAATGATGCTGCAATATCCAGTGGAGTTTAACGGAATTGATATTGTATGAATATAAATGAAGAAAGAAAATCTTATTAATGTCTATGTCAAAGAGAAAAGCGCAGCATTGTTAGATATCTGTAATCATACACCTCTACCGTATCGCCTAATACTTTTTTTTGTATAAACATGCCATTTGTCAAGTCTTGTTCAAAAGAGAACCCCGCAGAGTCTGCTTCATGTTCTCTGACGCTAGGTCTGTGTTAATGTGTGAGTGACGCCTCCAACGACATTTGTCATTTTATGTGAATATCAAAGGGGGAAAAAATTAATTAGATCATAAAGCCAATGTCAGAAGGCATTGCAAACTTCTTAATCCTGACATCAATCAAATGTAAGAAAGACAAAGAAAGCACTGCTGTTAATTTGACAATCTCTGCTTTCTCCGTTCGCTGCAAAGCCCGCGTGTGCAAGCGACTCGTTCCTCCTTGATACTGCGGAGGGAAAGCAGCGGTAACGTTAGTTTTCAACAACAAAAAAAGTGTCGATCTGGCACATCCCAACTAACACATAACATTCTCACAACGTCACAGGCAATGTTGCGGGAACGTTAAGCATTGGCTGGGATGTATCTCGTCATAAAAAAAATTAATAATAAATAAAAAAGAAATGCTCCCTCATCAAGGCGTCATTGCTCCGTTCTGACAGCGACGCTGCCCGGGACTCTCCTGGCCTCTCCCAATGTCAAGCGCATCCCTCTTCCCTTTCATCTGCTAAAGTGCTCTTAGATGCTGGCGGCGTCCAGGGCCCTGGTCACCGTCGGCCCGATCTATTATTAATCTGCTCAGCCTATGCAGGTACAGCTCCTCCTGCCATTTCCGCAAATCTGTTTAAGCCTGCCATATTCAAGACAGCCTGCTGCACAGGGAGCTAACAAGTGCACATGGGGGGGAAGGGGGGGGGATAAGGGCTTAACCACTGTACACTGGAAGGGGGGGATAAGGGCTTAACCACTGTACACTGGAAGGGGCGGGGGGGAGCAGAGAGAGACAAGGAGAAAGAATAAAGGGAGTAGGGGGAACAGATATGGAGGAGAGAGGAGAGGCAGAGAGGACTGAGAAGAAAAGGAGAGTGAGCAGAGAGATGAGAAAGGTGGCGAGAAATTACTGAGGAGACAGAGGAGAGGGAAAGAGAGCAGAGAAAGAGAGGGATAGAGGAGAGGGAAAGAGCAGAGTAAGAGAGGGATAGAGGGGAGAGAAAGGGAGGAAAGAGAGAGGAGAGAACGCGAGGTCGCTCTCTCTGCAGCTGCTGCAGGTGGGCCGTGTGTGAGAGAGGTGCCGTTTTAGCGCATTTCACATGCAGTCCAATGCAAAGGTCAGGCTAGTGGGCGCCTGGAGAAGGCCTGATATTCCGCACGCAGCGTCCGCATTACTGGAATTACACAGCTGCGCGACGGACACCTGCCTACAGCGCGCGCCGTCTCCTGTGATTCTCATATGAGCTGAGCTGCTGGACTGCAGCCATTCTCAGCAGGTGAATGGAAAGGGTACCGCTATCGCTCACAGCTTGGCAACAGCTACACCCCAAAACAGCGTCCCTATGACGCATCACGGTGTGAACCGACCTGGTGCTTAACTAAACGGGGCGCTGGTCCTTCAGAGAGGCCAACATCTCAGCATCCATCTTTCTCCAGCAGTGGCAAGCAAAGTGGCACTCTGTACAATTTTAGGCCCGGCTGTACCCGGTAAGTACCCATAGATCAACCACGGAAGCTTGGAACACTCAATTCTTAAAAGGGAACCATTTTGTATTACGTCATATTTTTTGAAAGGTTATATAAATATCCCTGATATAGTGCACTGTGTAATTATTCATGTGACGACGTATTTTTGGATCGCCAGTGCGACTGTGACACAGAGATATCTGAAGGACCAGCTCAGCTGCTTTGTTATTTAAGACCTGCAGACTATTGAGTAGATTTTTCACCAAATGCCATTTAAATGAATTAACCAAAAAAAGCCACTGCTGGAGGACTCAGGCCGCATGCTGTCATACTTTTTATAGAGACGCACTGTGTAAAAAAAAGTGCGTGCTTCAGAAGGTGGCTGGGGAGTGTTAATGGGGGCGTTAGCGATGATGACAGATGTGGGGGCGTCTCACCTCTTCGCTGTATTTGCTGACGTAGGAGTAGATCTCGTTGAGGGCGCTCAGCATGTTGAATTCGGTGGAGTGCAGGCGCGCCTGCTCCGCCAGGTAGGCGTTCATGTCCTGGTCGCTGATGGCGGGCAGCCGGTTGATATCCGCGTAGTACCTGGGGAGACGCGGAGAGGACGAGGGTCGGCGCGGACGGCCTCATGTTTGGCTAAACGGCACACAGGCACTAAATAGTGACTAGAGGAGCAGGGTTGCGTGCCTCGACCCAGAGAGCTTTTTTAAAAGTATATTTTTACATTGTTTCTATGCTGTTTCCCTCAAATTGAAATTTGCCCGCTTTCTGTGTCCACGCTCATCCATACACCCCCTGCAGACTGCAGACAAGCTCACCTCATCCACTAGTTAAACTCAAACATTGAATCAAAGGAGGACACTTAATATGCAGCTTTTGCAGGTAGACTAACGGAACCCAACTGACCAGAGGAGGTTGGTGTAGCACAATGAGGCACAGCCATCTCTCAAAATTAAACTCCTCCCTCCCCGGGTGATGCTACAGTCATTTATGTAGCAGACATTGGCAATGGTTTTCATACCGGATTCTGTAACTCTGTAAGTGTGGGGCCCATCCACCTAAGCAGCATTTTAGATGCATTAATATTCCACCACACACAAATCACCCTTCATAAAACTATAATAGCTTGCCGTATATTGCTACTGTCAGCCACTTCTCTCTCATACATCTCATTTACCTGAAGTTCCCCTTGGGAAAAATAAAGCTCTTCTATTCAATTCTATTCTATTCGATACCTTTCAAGAGCATTGTTTAAGATTGCAAAAAATAACTACGTGCCGAAGATCACTTTCAGACAGACAGTGTTCCAATGTAACCCCAGTGACACCCTTTCAGAAATAAAGTGAGGGAGATTTCAACAAGTTTCCTTTAACTCTGTTCTCACATGTAGCTTCATGTTTGGGAGAGACAGAGCGATACAGAGAGAAAGAGAGAGAGAGAGAGAGAGAGAAGGGGAGCTCAAAGCTAAGCAAACCCGTTTGATTCCTGACAGAGTTGAGAGCCTCACCTCTCCACCCAGCTCTTGTAGTTGGGGATGTCCTTGGCGTAGAGCAGCTTGTTGGAGGGGGAGTCCTTGCCCAGCCGGTGCTCTGAGGTGGAGCAGGAGTCCATGAAGGTCTGGGCCACCACCGACAGGCAGGCGTCCGTGATGCTGCTCTTGGTGGATGTCGAAGACGAACTGCGGGTTCTTGATGACGTTCTTGATGACGTTCACCCAGAAACGCAGCGGGAGGCTGGGGAGGGGAGCAGACAGAGAGGCGGGTGTAAATAACCTGGCTCAGGTACAAGGGACGCGTTTTAAACCATCAGTAGACTTTACGCTCAGGGATTTCATCTCCAGGCCTAGAGGGCTGCAGTGTCTGCCGGCTTTTAATGCGTTTCAGCATGTAAGCCTAATGAGCTAATGAGTCCACACACCTTGTTTCCAAGACCTAGGGTGCGTCCCAATATTCTTCACTCCCCAGCTCCTTTCCTCCACTCCCCCACTACTACTCCTCTCCGACCCCGAAGTATGCAAAACCTGCCTGAACGTTTCGAGTACAAGGATACAATACAATGTACCTGACACTGCGGTTTGCATCAAGACATAAATTAATATGTAACCATTAACGTACTATAAATGTAACCACATACGTAATTAAGATGTAATCAGCAACATTAGATTAAAACATAAAGATCCGTTCCCGGGGCACGGAGGAGAGGAGGTGGTAGTGGAGGAAAGGAGGGTACACACCCCTACATTGAGCTGCTGGTTGAAAGGAACACACAACAATCTATAGACACTGTGGCCCTCCAGGGCTGTAATTTTAGATCCGTGCTTTGACACTCTGCTCAAAACTCCCATTTCGTTCCCGCTGCCCGCCCTCACCAGTTGCTCTTCCACGTGTGACGCACGTCCGTGTCGTGGATGCCGTGCTTGTCCGCCTGCTCGTCCAGGAAGTCGAACATGTACTTGATGGCGAGCGGCAGGGCGCTGCCGCGATGCACCGTGCTGAAGAGCGTCTCGAACAGGTCGTCCACAAACTTCTGCAGCGTGCCCTGAAACACACATGGCAGTGACGGAGCTCTATCAGAGATACACCCAGACTACTGACAGGCCTCAATGCAACCACACCCTCTACCTCACAGCCCCCAAGTTCTGTAT